>JBBPDB010000108.1:23443440-23456513 GCA_037974465.1 Brachypetersius altus | reverse complement strand
CAGTAAACTTTGAGCCCAGTAGGTTTTGGGCCCAAACAAAGAACACAAACAGGGAATTCTAAATCTGTTACTGAAACGACACTTAAGATAAAGCTAATTCGTCTCTTCACAGACAAATACCCTCTTGGACAGGTAAATCACATTTTTAATTTTCTCCAAACATTTTTGTGTTTGGAACTTTGAATCAAGTGTTGTTTATTTTGAAATAAGGTGCAGCCAGTGGCCTAGTGGTTAGGGAGTTGCCCCTGTGATCAGGAGGCTGTGAGTTTGAATCCCAGGACTGCTGGTAGTACCACTGCGGTAACATTGAGCAAGGTACTGTGCCGACACACTGCTTCCCGGGTTTCTTTGACCAATGGACAATTTACTTTATAAAGCTTCATTGGCTGTTGCCGGTTCCTTGGGCCACACTCATAAGTGGTGGGGATTGCGGCCAGCACCCCCCGGTGGTTGCGCCTGGTCTAGCTGGGGGCCTAACCACATCCAGAGGCGTGCAGCAGCCCCAGTGTGGGTGCAAAGAAAAGCTCAAATATTTTCAATATTAAAATTGCAGAAGAAAACACACAAGGAGGTGGAACAGGCCAGCAGACTGCTGTTGATGGAGTCACTGGACCATCTGATTGGTGTTCCTCATGGAAGGCCTTGGAGATCACATCCCCGCACTGGTGGGGCAAGAGAGTGGACCTGCCCCGGAGCTGGGGTGGTGCATTTGATGCTTTGGTGTGAGGTGCTACCCTGAGGGTCAAACGTTTTCTGCTGCTGCTGCGTTGAGCCAGAGGAGTTCCTGTGGGAGGAGTAGTCCAAATCTGGCCGCAGGTTTGGTCCCCCAATGTTGACTGAATGGCAGAGTGTATCAGTTAAATCACAAATCAGATTTCCTCAGAGTTCTGAGGGTCAAGTCAAGTCGTTTGTTTGTAGAGCACATTATCATACACAAAATGTTATTTAGTGCACTTTACAGGAACAGAATAGGATAAAATAAAATGATAGATGAAATAAAAAGAATACATAAAAGAAGTTTTAACAGCTTTTTAAAGCTCCAGTCAAAGCAGATCTGATACTGAGGGGCAGTTGGTTGAACAGCATAGTGGATAAACTCCATTTCACCAAGTTTAGTTTCAGATCTTCTCACCACTAGCTTAGCGGCTCCTGCATATCTGAGAGACCCACCAGGATCGTAAACATCACACATCAAAGAGAGATGGATTTAGGGACCAAACCACTGAGAGACTTGTACATAATGAGTAAAGCTTTCAAATATGTTCTGTACTGAACTGGGAGCTGTACAGGACCTATGAACGGATCTCTTCTCTGGTTTTGGTTGGAATTCTGGCAGCAGCATTTTGAATGAGCTGAAGTTGTCTGGTGGACTTTTTGGGAATCCCAGTAAAAAGAGTGTTGTAATAGTCAACCCTGCAGGAAATGAAGGCGTGGATCGGTTTCTCTCTGTCTTGTTTGCTCTTGATTCCAGGTGGGCACTAAAAACTTATATCCCCTTGTTTATTTGTATTTCTAAACAAATAAACAAACAAACAAAACATCTTACTAAACAACATTGAAGTAACAATCAGTAATAATAATAATAATAATAATAATAATAATAATAATAATAATAATAATAATATGCCATATAAATCAACATTCTGCAGATAATAAAATGTTAGTCTCAAATAGTTTGAGTACAGGTTAATTAGTTCACCTGGCTGGTTCCAGAATTGGACTGAGAGAGAAAGAGAGAGAGAGAGAGAGAGAGAGAGAAAGAGAGAGAGAAAATGAGAGAGAGAGAGAATGAGAATGAGAGAGAGAGAGAAAGAGAGAAAGAGGCAGAGAGAAAGAGAGAGAGAGAGAGAGACAGATACCTCTGTCCACACCCCCGCCCCTCAGATTTTCTCAGGCTCCATGTGAAGGCACTCAAATGCAGCGGAACCTGCTGCCCGGCGCTCGTCGTTCGCACAGATGCATTTGTGGCTCTTTCCTCTACTTTCCCTCATTTGTCACACACTCATGTTGACGCTGGCGGCCAGAAAGCGAAGCGGTAAGACTGTTCGTCCTGATGAATGAAAACAGTAAAGAGGATCTGTTCTGTGACTTCGGGTCTGTGTGTGTGTGTGTGTGTGTGTGTGTGTGTGTGGTGCTCTTGCTGCATTCTGCAACAGCCACAAAACTGAAGTTGGCTTGGACTAAACACTCCTAACCTTCTGCACTCTGTTCTGCAACAACTTTAACTGCTCCACACAGGCGACTTCCTGCCATGAGCACTTTCTCAGACCTGAAGATCTGTAGGCTTTCATTTCTGACTCCTTTGACCTGGTCAGTTTTTAGACAACACACTTAAACACACACACACACACACACAGTCCTCGTCCTAAAAATGTGTTTGGAAATGTGTTTTGCCTCTATTTGGCTGCTGAAAGGTTTAATTGAGATGCACAAAGCATCTGAAAGCACTTAGTGCCTTTGGGTGAAGAAGTGAAAGTTCACAGCTGACACTCATAGACTGCTCACCTTTCCCCCTGCTAACAGTGACTTTCCTGCTAATGGGGGCTTCCAGACCTTTCACAGCGCTGCATTATCACTAACACACTGCACGTTTCAAATGTGTGTGTTTCTATGGGTTGTTTAATTGGTATTTGAAGGCTGCTTGACATGCAGTAAGGACATTTAGTAAGGCTGCATTTACAGCCTGTATAAAATTTTTTTTCTTACATTTACTTTTTTACATTCATATGTTTTTTATGTGCAAAACCGTTATTCCATTTTAATGCAACCCGTTTATAACCTCTCTATATCACTGCTTACACAGGCATCAGAATCATCAGAAAGCACAACATGCTTTTCTAAGCCAGTTTTTCATGCTGATTTCAGATGTGCTTTCAGTTTTTCAGTATTATTAGATTTGCAATAGACTTGCATGTGTTTTTTTATTAAACTGCAGCACCAATCAAGGCGCACACTGTGGCATAGATATAATGATCAGTGTCAGTCAGCTCCCACTGTTTCTTCAAAAACACTCAGCATATGATTAATATATGATCATTATACCAACTATCATGTAGTACAGAACTAGCTTCAACACACACACTGTACCTGCAGGAAAAACTAAACACAGATCTGAAATCAGCATGAAAAACACTACAGAACCCACAGAAACTTGTCTCTGATGATTTTGACCTGTTGACCTGTGTAATGGGGGAGTTGACAGCCTCTACTTTTCTTGGAGGGCTGTACACTACTTACAATTGAAAAAATTGCTGTGAAGATCTGATTGTATTCAGCCATGTGAGAATGAATGAGGACAGGTACTGATGTTGGATGATTAGTTCTGGATCACAAACTCCACTCCATTCAGTGCTGGGGGCTTTATACCCCTCTAGCCGAATTTAAACTCATGTGCATCCTACTCTATTGGAAACACTTTTATATGTAGATTATATTGGTGCATCAGAAAGTATCTGAACTCATTAGAGGGACTGTCTGGAAAACGTTGGACATATTGTGTACTAATACAACGGTATTGTCTTTTTACTGCATGTTAAATGCAGTCATTCATTTATGGTCATTCAGGATGAGTCAGTTTAGTACTGTGTCTGAATTGATTTCCCAGTGGCTGGTGATGTAAAAAAGGCCAAGCTTCTGAAGGAGGAGGGCAACGCTTTCGTGAAGAAAGGAGAACACAAGAAGGCAGTTGAGAAATACACTCAATCTCTCAGTGAGGACCCCACTGAGGTCACAACGTACACCAACAGGTAAAACGTCTAATCTTTCTCTCTGAATCTTTTCCGCTTGGTCAGCTGTCACATTTCTGATGTTCAGAGCAAATTAAAGTCTCTGGTTGGTATTCAGGACACAATCACAGTGTGAAATATGCAAGTCACAGTTTGTGCTTAGAAATTCAGTGTCTTTGACCGCAGAACATAGTTGATTATTAAATGCAGTTAACCCCCTTTGCATCAGTTCATCACAAATATTTGGATGAAACTTCTTGAAATGTCTTGTCCTTGTATGTGTTTGGTGGTAGGGGCCTAGTGGGTAAGTCACTTGCCTGCGAACCCAGTGAGGTTACAGGTTCAAACCCCCCACTGTTTACCAGTAAAACACTTAACCCTTAGTGTCTCCATGGGGACTTTCCTTGGGGTCTCCGTCCCCCTAATGACTGCGAGACTGTCCCTGTAACTAATGACTAAGACCTTCCCTGTAATTAATGACTGCGAGACTGTCCCTGTAACTAATGACTAAGACCTTCCCTGTAATTAATGACTGCGAGACTGTCCCTGGGACTATTGGACTGCGAGACTGTCCTTGGGACTAATGGCTGGACAATGCTCCTCCTTAAAAATGTAAAAATTATTTTATCCTCTCTGTTTGCCTGCTCCTAGGGCTCTGTGCTACCTGTCCCTAAAGATGTACAGAGAAGCTGTGAGGGACTGTGAGGAGGCTCTCCGACTGGACTCTGCTAACATTAAAGCCCTGTACAGACGTGCGCAGGCTTACAAGGAACTCAAAGTGAGTACCAGAGCGATCCTAACACTTCAGAACCTTCTCCACTACTCCACAATTTTGTTTAACCCCCAGAACTCAGGAAACTAGTGTATCAGTAAACTCCGATTTCAGTAACTATAACCGGGGTAAAATAGTCTGGATCTGGTGTTTACCCTCAGAACACAGAGTATCAACTGTTTATGTAGCTTATCTTTAATATATGGACTGTATGGAGGGGAGGAAATGTACCATTTGAATCAATATTTACAGACTTTGTCTGTTTAAGTCCAGAAAAGTGATGATATGGGAACCTTAATAACCTGGAAGAAATTGTCATCACAGTACGTAGCAGTAAAATCGCAACACTGATATTTTGTCCATATCATGCAGCTCTAGTGCAGACCATTGATTGGTCAGTGCAGTCATTACTCCAGCTTTAAATAAACCAGAACTAAAGCAGATAAACAGACCACAGCTTTCACAAATACTGCGATAGGAAACGGACACAAGTTCTCCAGCAGGGTACGGAACGTTCTAGATGAATAACAATGCTGTGCAGGAACACTGTATGTACGAAAGCCGTCGTAATTAATGGTCTTTAATCTCCCCTCAGGACAAGAAAGCCTGCGTGCAGGATCTCAACCACTTGCTGAAAATCGAGCCAAAGAACACAGCCGCACAGAAGCTGCTACAGGACGTCCAGAAGATGAAATAACCCTGTTTTCTTTTGTTGTTGTAAAGCTCCCACAGACATGAGGAATGCAATCCCTGGAGTGCCTCAGATTCATCTGCCTCCCAGAACTGCTCCACCTCTAGTGACACATTTCTGTTGCATTGAGGTGGATGGTATTATTTAGAAACTGACCTTTGCAACATGGCCAAACATTTTGAGTTACCTCCCGTTCATCAATAATAGGTGCGTTTCATAGATGCAGCGACCCCAAGATGGTATCATGACTTCAGCAACGTGTCCCTGTGAAGAAATGCAGCCTCAGTTCTCTGGTTTAATTCGTACCCTTGTTCCAATGTTCTGGATGGTGTTATGCAATTCATGTACTGTTTCTCTCTCATTATACTGCACTGATTTGTACCTTTTGTACTTTTATCAGGGTATAAGGTAAACGTCATTTGTTTAGAAAGCTTGTTCTTGCTCAGTACAAGATGATTCACATCAGGAGCTGGAGTTAATCTGACATGCCTCAGTGTTCCAGCAAATTACAGAACCTCGTTAATAAAATTCACATTCAAAAGCTTGCTTTTATCTTTAGGTATGCATGTGATAAAGCTTAATGTACTTGTTTGCAGGTAGTCATGGCAATAACACCTCAGTCCGTTCTACTATTTCTAAGCACGCTTTAAAAATAGGTTACAGTACCTAATGACCAACTCAATTGTAGGAAAGTGCAGGCGCTTCTGGCTTGTACCTCATGAGCATAAACCAAATGCATAAACCACTGAATGAGTCGTTCTGAAAGAACTGTCACTTTTGTTATATATTTAAGTCATTTTGGAGTCACTGTGTTCTACATGTTCATGTGTGATTGGAAATACTTGAGTGCTCAGCTGACAATAAAGAAAATTGTACTGTTTTGACATGCCATTCTCAGCTTTTTAAAAAAATTATTTTCTGAAATATAGAGGCTGAAAATGTCAGCCAAGTGAAGTTTAATAATGATTTGACAGTGAAGAATAATTTGGAATGTGTATGTGGGCACAAGCACCACTTGGACAAGCCTTGGATTAGAATTTCACCAAACTTTCTGACTTGCTGGTGGATTTAGTATGAAACGTAATTCTTCAAAGTGGAGGTGAATGGAATCAGACATCTGCCTCTAAAAGCTCCCTCAGAGTCATTCCATGAAATGATTAAGACTTTTAATAGGTTGGAGTAGATTTTGGTCCAAAATCTATTTTTCATTCATGGTGGAGGGATACATGCAGGGTGTGGTGAGGCAAAATAGTCCCCAAAGAAAAGCGTTTTAGTTCAGATTCACTAGTTTACCATCAACAGTTATATAAACAGCTGGGTTTGTGTTGATGTCATCTGGTTGCATTGACCTCCACTAAAGAAAACCAACACCAAATCAACTGTTTACATCTCAAATTATTGTTATAAGGCTTTGGTCTGTTTAGAGTTTTCCACCATCTTATCAGTGTTACATAAAAAGGTTCCCTGTTGGGTTTTGGATGGTAAAAAAAATGACCACAATTTCCTGGTTCCATTCACCACCACAGAAACTAAGTCATTTATACCAAACCCACTCAGCGACTGAATGATGCAGACGACAAGAAATTGATGGAATTCTCCTCTGAATACACAAAGAGCACAGAAAAAAAATCCAGGGAAATTTGGAACTGATAAAACTTTTATTTCACTTAAATTGTCTTTTACACTTTCCTGATTATAACATGTAAGGTGAAACTAGAACTGTTTAAAAGACATACACAAATCTAGTATTACGTCAATAACCAGGTTGTAGTAGGATGTTTTTTTTTCATTTCTTTTTTTTTTTTTGGTCTTTTTTTTCTAATTTTTTTTTCTCTTAAGCTAGTCTAAATTTTCACAACCACGTGCGCGCTAAAGCGATAAAACCGTCACAGAAGCTAACTGTAGGCAGAATACTGGTCAGTAAAAACAAAGCAATTGGAGATACCAAATATACAGACAGGCTCGGCTCCACATTCACTACTGTATTTTTTTTTTTCTCAAGCGTAGAATAACTGCCATTTGTTCAGCTAAGGGGAGAGACTTTTTTTTCTTCAGTGCATGAACGCTGTCTTCGGCCAGAGACGGATGAGTTCTACACCTAAGTGGAATGTCATGGCGATGGGACGTGGTATTGTGACACTGAATGAGAACAGCTAAGCCAAACCCCTTTCGATTCTCTCGGCCTCTCCGAAGCGACATCTTGCACTCGGACCCGCTTCAGAGACAAGCTGAGCTCATCTGGACCACTGTATCTCTCCGCAGATCTTCTCACAAAGCCTCCTGAGCCACACCCAAGTCCCCTCCCAGTCACAGACCATCCCTGGTCCTACATCAGAACAGAAGATCTGGCTTGGAGAACCATCACTTTACTCCAAAACCAGGTTTAACCTGAGGCCAGGAGATGGACTCCCACCAACCACAAGATAGTGAAGCTCCAATGGACTCATGTGGGCCAGAAGATGGATTTCTATTCACTGATCAATTAGAAGAGGGGGTGGAAAGGAAAAATTTGTATTTCTTAAAAAGCATCGACAGCCGAGCTGCCAGCACTGGGATTTTGGAAAAGGAAGAAAATTTAAAGGCAAAGAAAACACAAAACAAAAAACTACATCCATTAAGGTAACGGTTTGTGTTTAAGCAGGTTTACATCTCCATTTAAGACAATTATATTTACCTTATGTTTACAACTTTTACAGTCTGTGTTAAACTAAACAGTGAGTTATTACGCAAAAATATAAAGAAAAGGGAGAAGGATCTAGAATTTGATGTTAAACAGCACCTTCACGCCATCCGCCCTTCCGACGGCACGTCTGGGAAATTCTCCAGTTTGATCTGCGACCTTTCCGCTCACGTACTGATGGAATGTTTTTAGCTCTTTGTTAGAACTCAGTAGCAGTGGAATGACAAAACCTAGGGTCCCTTTTATTTCATTCTTAGACTCATGCAAAAATAATAAAAAAAATGGCGAACATTACACGGCAACGACAGTAATGCATGTTAGTCAGTGTCACAATACAGCCTGTTTTCCTCCTTTCTGTATGAGGTCGCAGCTGAATTGTACGGCCGGCCCAAGCCCGTCCTCCGACTGTCCGTGGAGACGTGAGGGAAAAATAAGCGTCACAGTGTTTGTTAAATTAAATGGACATTTTAATAACCTTTTCAATAAAACCAGCATTTGCCAGTGCACTACAGAAGAGAAGAGGAAGGGGGCGCTATAATGCATAACCTGATTGAGAACAATTATCCTTTAAAAAAATATTTAGGGCATAAGGAAGGGACAAAAAAAAGTGACCTCACTATTCAATCAGGTCCTTTTTTTTAGGTTTCCCCCCACACACAGGCGCGCACACACACACACACAGGCAGACACACACACACTTCGCTCAGCCTCCGAACCACTGAACATTACCCTGTCGCTTGATCTCATGGGGGCAAAGACTTGTAGGTCAGGTACAATTTGCGCTGCTCGTCATACAGAAAGGGGAGTCGTGGTGAAGTGGATGGAGCTGGGTACTATGGGCTGTATGTGTAAGATAAAGAGTGTGGGTGGATTCAACAGTGAAGTGCAGCGACTTTAGTTCTCTCCCTCGCCGGCGTCCCCTTCGTCACCCTGGTTTTCTGATGTCCACAGCTGTAGAAACAGAAATGAAGTTATATGCAATTTTGAAAATCATTTGGGGCAAAATTATTAATACTGATATCAGTGTGTGCAGGTCAAAATAAAACCTTAAAAAACCACAAGACGAACGTGAACGCTTCGAAACGACATAAAATTGCATTTAACTTCCCATTTAAAGACACCTCTATTATAAGTCTAAGTCTCATTATCTAAGATTTATCTAAGTCTAAGATTTGAGAGGTTTCGTCTCAACAGCAACGATGTTCAGTTTAACTAGGACAGTATTCATCTGCACCAGAAGAGGGCGACAAACCCATGAAGGAGAATCCCACTCATTTTTCAAAAATGTACATTTAATTATTTATAATAGTGTTATGTGAAGGGAGGTGCTCCAGAGGAACACATGGAAGTTCAAATGCAAGTTAAATTCTGCAAACATTTAGAAACAATCAGTGGAATTCTCTTTAAATGACTTAAAAACATACATTACAAATGCTGTTAATGTGTAAACTCACTGCACAGTGTAAATAAAAAAAATTGAAGTTTTTAATAATAGATCTGCTTTAACAGAAAGCTGAATGTGTATGAAAAAAATAAATACATCACTAATTATTAAATCGTCCCACACAGAATCTCAGGGTCAGTTTTCCATTGCATGTTTGGCTTTAATTTGAGCTGAAGTGCATTTTGCATTAGTCTGAGTTCATGTTTAGGTTAATAAAACAGCCACAGTTACTGCGTGAGACTGCGTGTGGAGATACTTACAGTGAGGTTGTCCCTTAGTAGCTGCATGATCAGAGTGCTGTCTTTGTAAGAGTCCTCATTCAAAGTGTCAAGTTCGGCAATTGCTTCATCAAAGGCCTAAAAAACACAAAGCTTAGGCCTTCAGTCTCTACAGGACACTTTCCTTAAACTTTATGATGATTCATTTATAGAAAAGAAAACTAAAGCAACGTGTCTCACATAAAAAGGCACCTCAGAACTGTTCGTATGTTTGCGTTTTGAGCTTGTTTGGTCTTTTACTCACCGTCTTTGCCAAACTGCAGGCCTGCTCCGGGGTGTTCAGGATTTCGTAGTAGAAAACGGAGAAGTTGAGAGCTAGACCCAACCTGATGGGGTGCGTTGGCTGCATCTCCTTCTTGCTAATCTCGAACGCCTCCTGGTAAGCCTTCTGAGAGCTGTCCACCGTTGCTGCCAGACAAAAAAAAAAAAAAAAAAAAAGTTGTTACTAGAGAAACAAGACCCTTTAATTGTAATTTCACCTTTATTTGATTCCATTTTTAATGCAGGGCTTTTCTATATTACAACATTCCAAAATCTATGGATCTTCAGAGTGAGGCATCATGGAACCAGCGTGTGGTTCTGGTGTGTGGGCGTGCTGCAGGGTGCATACACAGTCAGTGAAAACTTTAACTCTGTTTATAGCATTAACGGAACCTGCATCAGTCAATAGTGCACATTTATTTAGTCATTCTTTAAGAAAATAAATGACCTGTTGGGTCAAATATTTTTCAAATACAAGGCATTCTGGGTGTTAATTTTACTAGGACTTCACGCTCAGGTTCTACAGACTTCTCAAGCATTATGGAATCATCTACAGCTCTGGTCCTCATTCTGGATATTATTTTCTTTCCCTGGGGCTCGGGGTAAAAACACTCCTCGGTTCTGCACCTGGTTCACTGCCTTGATCCTTGTCCTGGCACTGAATTTTTTGTACAAAAGTGCTTTTACTGTAATAAGTAGATTTTATCTAGTGCAGTTTCATTTTGCATCAGTGGGGGCTGACCAAGCCCAAAGCCTTTCGATTTCCAAGCACACTTCACCACTAAAGCGGTCTTTCACTTCAGAGTACATGGTTGCTCTTATTAAAGCTCGGAGCTCTGAGATGGAGCAGAGCTCCCAACTGCTTCATGATCACATCACCGCTACAGAGCTTCAGCTGAAAGCTAACTTTCATCTTTGAGCCGGAACAGAACAAAAAAAAAAAAAATACAATACAGTAGTTCCCCAATAATTCCCTGCCAACAGAGAGAACCTGGACATTACACTAAGCAGACACTACATTCAATGAATTTTAAATCGGGATTCTGCTCAGTTTTTAAATGTCCAGATTCTGTGCTTTTTAATGTTTAGGATGTCGACAGAGAAAAATCCACCATTACTAACGCAGGAAGTCTTAAACGTTTTGGCTGACGGGCTCTTCTGGAGTTTCATTCTACAAGACGTTTAATGACTGAAAGCAAAATGCTACTGTAACGTTTCATTTCTATTCAAGTGTGAAAGTTAGGTATGGTTTCGGCCTCACTGCAGAAAACAGACTCAAAGTTGTACACACATTTTGCATTTCCACATTGAGACGATCGTGTTTGAACACGGCGGGAAAACTGCCACTGCAGATACGTTTTAATTCTTCATTGTATTTCCACCTTTTACTCCTACCGATCTGGAAATTGTTTGTTTACAGCACCTCAATGACAGTGGAATAAACACTGCAGAACAGAACAGGGAACTGGACCAGGCTTATTTTAGTCGCTACCTTATCCAGTAAAATATGCCAATATTGGAAATACCCACATCTAATACCTGCAACTGGATGCCATTGAAGAATTTTTAGTAGCTTTTCTATGATTTTCAATCTCCAAAATATACAATAAAACATTTTTTTTTTAATTGTGCCCGACTGTAAACCTTCACATTAGAACTCCTCATCCATCAGTGACAACTAAAGATGTTTCCAATTAATTTTCTAGGTATTTTCCCGCTACAATAATAATTAATAAATGACTGCCCATCTATAACCCACCATACTGACTGTTCTAAAATGACCTCTATAGGAAGTCTGTCTTCAGTGTTTGATGTTCTGCTGTTAAATGGTAATTTATTCTGAAATCTTCTCTCCTGCATTAAAATGAGAAAAGCCAACATATATTCTGCTCACTTTTCTTTGAATCCCCAGATGCGACCTCAGATAAATATCTGTAATAGTCTCCCTTCATTTTCAGGTAGAAGACTTTGCTCTCTGCCTGGGTAGCGTTGGGTATGAGGTACTTCTCCAGAAGGCCCTGGAAAGACAGAAATGTCAGAACAATCACATTAGCATACAAAGACATCAGCCATTATTAGCTTCCAACTACGGTCCACAATGTGTTGTTAATTGCAAAACATAGGGTGTGTCCGAAATCGCGCACTACAGTCAGTGCACTGCCCACTGCCTTCGGTAGTGTGCACTGCTGTGGGTCAGTGCCATCCTAAACAAAACACTAACGTTCTGCAGTTAGCGGAAGTGACGGACGACCATTTGCTCGCGATTCCCTTTTTACCGCAGTGTACATCAGTAAAATAATTTTATTAACATTACTTACATTTATACGAACCAGCTGCCTCTGCTTGGGCGTGTATTTCACTGTTTGCCGACTGGGGACATTAATGCGATAACGCATTACTTACTTAACGCGGATTTATGCAAGGTGTGAACTAGTAAACATTGCAGAATGCCTGCAGGTTTTAATTATAGATTTTATTGACAAGATACTGAATAATTTGACTGATTGGGGGTTAAACACTATATTAAAGCCTTTAAAAATCTGGAGAAAAACCTGCTTGTTTACATGTGACCACTTGTGTCTTGAGTATCAGGATTCAACCTTGAGTACCTAGTAACACTCAAGCATGAATAAACACAAAATGCATTCAAACCAGATTCCCCTCAAACCGCATAAAGACGTTCTAAGGCGAATTTGAGGCCCTTTATAGCAGAGACATCTGTCTCTCAGAGACTATCAACACCCAAAACCTCTCCCAGTAGTGTCACATCACCACATACTGGTCTGCTTATGGAAGAGACCCCCGCCACTTAATGCAGCATCATTGCTCTTTCAGTTCAACTCCTGACGGGAGTTTATTGTAATGCCGTATCTGCTCGACTCAAATAAAGCTCCAGTCTGTTAGACGTCACCTGATGTTATACAATGTGTTTTAACAAACATGGATCACTGCAGCAATGATGCAGGAGATCATTATTCTAAACAGCCTCTTTCTGTAAACACTGTGGCTTTTATTTCAATCAAAGATAAGCAGTAGGGGTGTGACGAGATCTCGTGGTACGAGATCTCGCGAGATCGGATTTGTCTCGCGAGATGCATCTGGTCTCGCGAGAACGTGATTGGCGCGATGGAGCGTGAGGGAGAATTAAGGATAGAAGATGCGCCCGCGACATTTAAATCGTTGGTGTGGCAACATTTTGGATTCCTTGTGGAAATAAGAAAC
>JBBPDB010000108.1:23413856-23426327 GCA_037974465.1 Brachypetersius altus | reverse complement strand
ATATATACACACACTATATACAGTAATCCTTCACTTTTACGCGAATGAACATTCGCGAACTGTATTAGAAGCAATGGTCCAGCGGTGGCGGTAATACACTGAAAAGTTGTCAACTGCCATAAAAAGAAGAAGAAGACGCTGCTGCAGCATGTAGCATGACTGCTCCGTGTCTTGTCCTCATATTTTAGTTTTTTAACCACCCCCCCGCAAATCTTCAAGAGTTATCTAAGTTTATTTAGTATTAGTAAGCTGTACCCTGTCTAAACATGTGGGTAGAGAGAGTTATTTCATTGTTTCTTTTGTGTACGAGTCTTTGAACGCTGCTAAGTCTAACCGTTTTTTAAGCAATAAAGTTTTCTGATTATGATTATTTACCATTTCCTTAAGGGCAATGCATTGAACTGAGTTGAAAATGAAATTAAACTGTTCTTGGAGCATATTTTGGAACATATTTAGGGTTTACATTATAAAAAATAGGCATTTTAGGCATTTTATGCATAACATTTTAGGCGGTTTTTCACTATACATGGGTGCTTTTGCAAATTTCTCACTTGTGGGACTAAAAAGGTTTATCTTTTTATCTTAAACAACTAAAACAAATGAGTGTAAAATGCGGATATATTTTATTTTTTATAAAAAACAGCCTGGAGTCAAACTGAAAGAACACCAACATCCAAAATGTGTTCAGATACTACAAACACATCATCATGTTCATTTTGTGTTTACACATTTTGTCCCCAGTATATTAAAAAAGTCATTACATTTGAAGCAAAAAATGATATGAATCATTTATTTAGAGACATTAAACACTGAATGAAGTTAAATTGATTCTAAACAAGAGATTTAAACGCTGTTGAGTCTAAAGCCAGATCAGAAATTTGACGTAAACATGACACAAGTGACCTAAATGACTGGGCTGTTGCTGGCCACGATTTAAACACTGGATTTTTATAACATAAGGCACCTCGGTCTGCAGAGCGCGTACACACATTTTAACACAGGAAATGACATCATTGTGTACATGAAGCTCGGGCAGTTAGTCAGCCACTAACAGGCCGGCATTGTTTTAAGTGGCGTAACCGTGTTTACACACCAGGCTCGGGTTTCATACTTTGGCCAAGCGCAATAAAAAAAAGTTCTGACAGAACACATGCGGTACCTGTACGCTGTTAAAAAGCCTAGTGCAGACGTCTGCAGCGGCTGCTTGGCAGTGGAGATGGATCCACGGAATATCTGGTGATGTTCCTTTCTTCAACCCACTAAAGAATCCACAGTCCAACATGCTTAAAGATCTACAGATTTAAACCAAACCAGCAGAAACCTCTGAAAGAGTCAAGTCAAGTGTCAAGTAGGGTTTTATTGTCATTTCTACAATAGAGACACAATACATGACAATACAAAACAATGCTCCTCCAGGACCATGGAGCAACACAAGAGTAGATAGGACAAATGACAAGAGCAACACTACAACTACACGTGACAAGACATTGATCAGTGCAATTAATAACAGCTACAGTGAAGATAAATACAGTATTCCAGCAGAGATTTGTAAACAAAGATGCAGAACAGAAGTTGCATTTGCAAAACAAAAATGCAAACAGCAATAAATATGATGTAGTTTTAGCAGCAACATGACAGTATAAAAAAGAGATTCTGGTCTCTAAAAATGCACAATAAGTTCAACACATTAAATTAAGTTCTACAGTTTATTTAATTTATTCATATACACTCAGGGTGTGTCCGAAATTGCGCACTTTCGTCAGTGCATTGAGACTTAGTGTGTAGTGCGCTCTGCGCACTGCCTTCTGTCCTAAACAGAACACTAACATTTTGCACTTAGCAGAAGTGATGGACTAACATTTGCTTGCGATTCTCCAGCCGCCAAAATATCTGCTGGTTTTACCACAGTGTACATCAGTAAAATAATTTTAATTTATACGAACCAGCTGCCTCCGCATGGGCTTGTATTTCACTGTTTGCCGCCAATATCCAACTGGAAAACTAGCTGAAAGTCCCGCTCCCCAAAATGGCACCCGTTTAGTGCGCATAGTGTCCATCATTCTGCACTGCATTTTCTGGCCAATTTCAGTGCACCATCCAGGTTCTTTCAGTGCACCAAGTTTTAGCTTGGGTTTTCAGTGTGAGCGCACTACGCACTAAAATTGTTCACTAACTCATTGACTCAAGCTAATCAAGTAAAGTTACTTAATAAAATTAAGCTTGTTTTTGGCTTAAGTCACTTAAACTTAAAACAAACTTACAATTAAGCTTAACTTTTTATGCAACTTTACTTGACTGGGTCTGCATGATTCTTTTAATTTAATGACTGAGATTGAGGGTATACTGCATTCTCCAGAGAAGAAAAAATGATGTTTTCTGTAGATTTTAGCACACAGTGTATGTGTTAATTTGTTGTGTTTAAAATATAGGATCCCAGTATGTTAAACAATAATTATGTATGAAAATAACCGGCCCATGGACTGGTTATCAGTCCGTGAGTCATTTGGGACCCGGCAGCACAGAAAGACAGAATAAAAATATTTAATTGATCATCAGAGGCTGAAAGATCTTTTATTTTGAAAAAGAAAAACTACTTGTCTTGGTCACATGATACGGTACATCAAAGATTGAGTAAAAAACAAACACTCTTTGTTTTTAGTTGTATCTGTACCGTTCCGTGAAAATATTGTTTTTCGCAAAACTGGTCCGTGACGTAAAAGGAATTACGGCCGCTGCTCTAGATGACATATATTTTTAAAAAATCATGTCATTTAACCAGGAGGTTCAAAACATTTGCCTATAACTGTACATTGTCTACATGGGTCGAGTATGATGTTGACACACATCATACAAGACCCATATATCTCTGATGTTGTTTTATGGGTAAAGAGCATATTTATGATATTATGCACAAATTTGGCTGTGTTGCTGTTGCCAAGCAGACATTTTTACTTTTTCACTCTGTTTTGTGTGCTTCATTATATCTAGAACCAGACAGTTAACTGTTGTTTGTGTCATGCCCTACAAATGGCAGCGAGATCCTGCTAGTGTGGGTTGAGTTCTAATAGTGCCCCTTGTGGAGAATCTTTTAAATGTGATTTTGTAATGGCACACACATAGAAATAAAACTGAGTAATCCCGATATGCTATTGCTTGTTTCCGACCACACCCTGTACTACTGTACACCAATAAAGAAAACAGTGGCCCCGCCCCGTCAAGGTCGAAACTGAACGACTCATGTTGTATGTTATTGAAGTCTGGAAATGAGGCTGAATGCTTACAATGCGCCACACATCAGCCCAGAATGTTAGTCTTCGTCTTTCAACAGGGCAGAAGCTCTAGAGTAAATCCTGCCTCCTCCCTCTTGGTTGGGCGAGAAGAGAAAGCATGGCTGGCATACCACAATAAACATCATAAAGAAAACACACATGCATTATACATTATACATTATATTATACATTATATATATATATATATATAAATGGCCAAATAAACATCCCACAAGGGTGGCCGGAGAACATTCGGAGAGCTTGTGGCTTCAGTCGCGACTGGAAATGTCCATGTATTTCTGCAGGTGTTGGCCACATTGGAGTGTAATGAGAGAGGGAGAGAGAGAGAGAGAGAGAGAGAGAAAGGGAAAATGCAGGCGTTGGAGATTTGGCAGCACCTTCGGAGTACACAGCTCTGCCTCTCCAGATGTGCGACGTGGATTTATTGCGAGAGCCCGAAACATCTCCATTAATCCGTCTGGCCGTGAAGGGAGCTGCGTTACAAGCCGCGATGATCATGCAGGGAGGGCAAATAAAAAGAAAAATTATCTGTCTCGTGGTGGAACGCCCCGATGCGAGGAAATGTTGGCAGAAGTCCAGAGACACGAGACATGAAAGCATGAAAGAATGAAAATCTGCAGGCCATTGATTCTCACTTGATTTGATTTCCCAGAAGTAGATCCCCAGAGCTGGGTGGATAGTATGGACTCTCCGGCATGCGAAGACCTCAGCACGGTAGCCAATACTGGGGAAAGAGTGGGGAGACGAGTGAGCTGAAAGAAGGATTCACAAGAGACAAGTCTATGGAGGAAACCTCATGAGAGAGAAAGATGAAAAGCATGGAATCTCGGCTTGATTCTGCTAAAAGGGGCATTCCAACCAAAAGCTATTTTTTTTAATGAGATTTGTCTTCTACTCTTCTGTCTCATCATTGTGATAGTATTCAGTGTTTTGCATCCTTTTTATCCATTAGTGTTTTATCCAAAAGGCTTTATGCAATACTGTCACAAATCCATTAAAGCAATGCTCTGATATCGAGGGTAATAAAAACAAAGGTGATGTTCAGCTTCCTACCAGGGACCTTCACTATCTGGTGTCCTTCGCATTTTTAGCTGAGGGCCTCAAGTATTTGCCCCAAAGCCCTTGTAGTTCTTCAGAAGTTCCTCCCACCTTTAACATGCAACATTGCAAGGAGGGTTTGGGGGTCTTTAAACTGGAAAATCCCACTCTAGAGGCTATAGGCCTCACAGAAAGTCTTTACGGATAAGCTTTAGTAGCGTTAAATCACTTCCTCTCCAGAATTCAGAGTAAGATCTCTCTGTCCAGCCTATTTCTCCTAGACAAAACTGAGCTCATTTTAACATCAATACAGGATTTTGGCAATTTTCTCGCACTTCTCAAATTCAGCTCCTGAGAAAAAGCTTCCTCTAATCTCAATCCAATCCCAGTTTAAGCGAAAAAAAAATCCACCTAAGACAGAAGTTCTACTGCTGTTCTTATTGGCTTCTCAGTTGCTTTAACAACTTTTTAACAACTTTATGGATCAAAACTGTCTGACTTTGATAGGTGATCACTGAGACACTTCTTGTGGATCTTCTGGTTTATCTGAAGACAATTAAGATCCGAGAAGTGAGAGAAAATAAAGAGCATCTGAAGATCTCAAACTGGGATCGGGCTGAGATTAGAGGAAGCTCTCCGCTGAATTTAAGTGGTCAGAATCTCAGATTTGTCTGGGAGAAATAAACTATGAATGTATGATTATCCCTCACCAGACATACGTTACTATGTTTAATCTAAACTTCTTGTCGTGTTTGAGCACCACATAACCTGAATTTGGCCACAGTTGCCCTGGGTGGCACAATTAAATGTTACTTATGACAGAAAAGCCTGGGCCTGCTGTACTGGGGACCCCTGGATTAGGCAGGTAGGCACATTTACTGGAAACAGATGGCTAGATTTTTCATACTGTGGCAAAAGCACTCGATTTTACCCTCCTCTCGTTTTTTGGCTCAGCTCATTTATGATGTGTGCAAGTGGCCTCACCAGTATCCATCCAAAGCGGTGCGCTCCATATATGTGTCCTCTTTGGTCCAATAAAGGCGTTCTGGGGGAAGCGAATTGAGCAAGAGATGAGTTTTGCCCTGTAACCCAGCAGGAGGTCAGGAAGGAGGTTGGGGTCATGAACTCCCTGGAAAGACGTTTTATAGATGAGCTTTCAGAGAACGGACGGCGCGAGGGTCACTCCGTGTTTTTACACACAACCACTTCAGAACACAGTGGGTAGGCCTGGACTCTTAATCGTTTCCTCTTTTATTACCTCGATATTACTTTGGGTTTTTTTTTATGTTTTCCTAACATAGGTCTGTTCTTCCTCCACAAGTGTATGTTCGTCTATTTTCCCTCCCACTTAACTTTTTTTCTGTAAATATTGGCCGACTTCATGATAAAATTCCTCAGACATCTGTCAAGGAAATATAAGGCTGCATTTACAAAATGTTAAACATCGGTCAGGGTAGCCTTGCCAGATCTGATAACAAACACAAAGGGAGAGTGAGCGAGAGAGACAGACAGAGAGAAAGAGAGAGAGATAGAGGGGCATGAGGAAATGCGGCCGAAAGCCACAAGAACTCTATAAAAGTTAGAGAGCCTCAAGATGTGGGATTAGTGGGTGTCCTCTGGCCGGCGCATGCACACAGACATGCTTTTGTCAGCTCTCCCAAAATATCATTGTGAAATCGACACAGGGTAATGGGTGGGCAATTAAAGTTGTATTCAATTAGGTTCCCTGTTAAAAAGCGCTCTGGCCTCTGAGAAGCATGTGGTTCTGCTTATGTGTGGAAACACAACACCTTTCTATGAGACAGTTCAACCCTGTTCTATATTATCCACTTTGACACTTTGCCACAATCCAGGGCCACTTACAGTGACAAGCGAAACCTGACCCTGTAAAACAAGTCATGTTTCTGCTCTCTTGCTTGCCCAGCACATGTATATAATACACTTATTTATTATTTGACAGACAGACGTTCACACGTTCCGTACAGTTTAACTGCATTAGGCACAGGCGGTCATCTGCAAAAGTCATCTGAGAAGCTATTTATTTGGGCACTTAGCATTTATTTATATATGCAATAAACAAGTAAACCATACATTGTTACATTGGCTTGATGATCTTGAAAGCTCTCCACAAAAAATGTACAGTTTTCCAATCAATCCTTCATGAAAGTACAGAATGTGCTGATAATGGAACTAAATATATCGATGGTTCCAGCACTGTATGGGTGAAAAGCCTCCAAGACCTACTGTATCTTAATGAACTGCCATTAATGTAACGTCCATGAAGAGCTCAACACGCTTGGAAAAGAACACTAACACTAATTCTTTTATGTCAGCTAATAGATGCCCATGCTGGCAGGTGCTTTTCCATAGACATGCCGGAACTGTGCTGTATCTAAACTCTGATATTGTGGTATTTTATTATTTATTGTCTTTTTTCTCTGCATTCGTTATCCATATGATGAAAGCTGAACCCAGAGGACTTGTTAGTGATGTCCTGGATCTCCTTCACGTTTCTCAGGGCATTAAAGATAAATTTGCTGAAGTCGTAGAAAACTCCCTCTGAAATGTTTCTTCAGCCCAAACAGACAGTCCAGGTTGTATTTTGCCGACTTCCCAGGTGTTAGTCTGTGTTTTAATTGTTGTTCTTTGTGCAGAGAGTAAACAAACAGTGTCCTCTTTCCATGTCGTAATGACATCAGAATCAGAACGCAGTGATGCAGTCGGCTCGGCTGCGGCCCGCTTTCACCCCTGCCATCGAGCAGCTTGGGTTTGGCTTGGGTTCGGGTTGCTTAATTTGTTACAGAAAACCATTTGTTCACGGTATGGCATGCTTAGTTGTGCCAGTGGGGAAGTGCCAAATGAGTGATGGAGGGGCTTTTATGCAATTCTGGACTTGCACATGGATTAGTGTGGCATTGCCAGGGATCAAACTCACAATCTCCTGACGCCTGCATGCTTGAGCCAAACCTGTATTCTTTTGACTGTATTCTTCTGACCAACATATTGTTACCAAAAGCTATTTTATTTCTTTTTATCACGCTGTCCTTTGTACTGTGCAACACTTTTATGATGAACGAACCAATAGAATACTTCAAAATGACTTTTATGAATACTCCAAAAAGTAAAATAAGTCTGTGCCCTCTTCTTTTTTTAGATAGAAGCATTTATAACTTAAAACAGAACATTCCTGTTGTTGTTTATTTGTATTTTTTCTGATTATTCTGATATAGTGTTTTGACAATAAAAAACACTTACTGCGCAGATAAATAGTTGAAAAATGTTGTCCGTTTGTACAATAAAATAAGAATCAGTAATTAAGTCCATTGACTATATATTTTATTAAGGAAAATAGCCTTTTTGACACAGTGAGTGGTGCGTTTGAGGCATTTGGCCACTGACTGTGTCACCAGAGTAAAGCAGCAACCTTGCATGTCCCGTTTTTTACAGATGTGTTTCTTATACACACACTATTTTAAGGCACCTTAGTGACAAATGTGATTAATTTCTGAACATGTAACTTATTTTTGTTCTCTTTTCATGCTACACATCCTGAACAATTTCTTCAGAATTATAAGCGGTGGATCTTTTGAACTTTGGTCCATAACAAGATCATCCACGGTGGTCTATGGTGATGTTCCCAATAGCTCCAATGGTCCAGATGCTTCTTCAGGCACACTGGTGAGATTGGCGGCTCAACAAACTTAGTACAAAAATACATGGATGTTATGAATAACATATATGCTTCCTCCATCCTGAAGTACTCAAGAAAATACGTTTATATGGCTTTACACATAACACGTTGAGATCTTTAATTAACTGAACTCAGATTTGGAAAATAAGGATATATACTTCTGCTAATATAGAATTCTACATTGTTGTAGAATGTCTGAAATGGTGAAGGTATCCTCAGTGATGACTGTGCCCAGTTTCCAGACATTTAAACACAAGTTCACAGCCTTAGTCCAGAAGATGTATCCTCTGATCTGGACCGAGCAAAACCAAGATATCTTTACACTTTGAGGGTTGCAATGTAGAGTGCTCAGTAGGGTTTGTAGTCATTATAACAAGATTAAACAGATTCTTAAGAAGTTTTTAGTAATCCTCAGTACGGAGCTTGGTCATACTCTGAACAAAATTAGCAGAGTTGAGGACAGTTCCTCCTCCATTGTCTCTAAATAGTCCAATGAGCTCAAGTCCCTCCACCTCCATGTGTCCATCAAAAGAGAACATCATAAAAAAAACCTACAAAAAAACCTTCAGTATTCAGGAAACCGTCAGCATTTCTTGCTACCTGCAGCCACAGCTCTCCACCACCATGTCCTCATACTGCTTGTACACCACGTTGTTGGCCGAGTCGATGTACAGGATACTGATGGGACTAAGTTTGGTGGGGACGCAGCAGGTGGGCGGTGCCGAGCGAGGATCCATGGAGTTCATGAGGGTCTGGATGATGGCATGATTGGTTGGCTCCAAATGAGAACGTATAGGAAAATCGCAGATCCCGTCGCAATGGAAGGCCTCGTACTCGAGAGGGGCAATGATCCAGTCGTCCCAGCCCATCTCCTTGAAGTTGACGTGCAGCTGCTTGCGGTTACAGCGGGACTTCTGAATCTTTGGAGGCAGCTTCTTGATTCGAGGAATCGGAGCACGCCGCATCCGGCGCTGGGTGAAGAGGTACTCGTACACGGTCTTGTTGTCGTGGCCCGAGCGTGCCTTGATCTCATTGTAGAAGAGGCCACGCTTCTTCGTGCGACTGAACACCACAAAGAAGGCTTTCTCTTTGGTCTGCCTGCCTGAGCGGCCCAGGCCGACCGACCTCAGGTCCATCTGCCTCCCCCGGTCCATTGCCTCCAGCTCGAAGCAAAGCTGAGGTGTGTTCCTGAAGTTCTTAAACAATTTCCAGATGTCAAACACCTCCCACTTGGAGATGCTGTGGTCCTCAACGGGCCGGGATTGGAGCAGAACAGGCCTCTGCTTACCTGTTGCACAGGTGTAAAGTCTCAGGGAGGTCATGCCCTCAGAGGGCTGGGCTTTGGGAGGGAAAGGTTTTCGGAGAATTCGCAGCTCTGCTCCCAGCAGTCCCTCCTTCTCCAGAGAGCTGATGTTGAAGTAGTACCTCTGCCGCCTTAACAGGGGCAAACGTTCATCTGTGGGGCAGAAACAGACCACTGGTTAATAAAAGGGTTCATTACAGTACTAAATGTCACATTAGAAGAGTTTGCGTCTCTGAAATTGGAACTTTACAAGTGAAGGAAACAAAAAACGATAATTGTTTTGGACCATTTCTATCAGTAGTTTTTTCACAAACAGAAAAACATAAACATTTTTTTCAGTCTCCGACAAAATATTTAATTAAAGTGGCCAGTTCATGTGTGAGGATTATCTTTGGTCAACTCAGAGGTCCTGGGTTCGATTCCTGGCCAGAAACACATGCACTTCAGATCAACAGCAGATGCTAAACTGCCCTTAAATGTGACTGTGTTCATAAATGTGTTTGCCCTGTGATGGACTAATGACCTGTCCAGGCTGTATTGGGAGTATTGGGATGGACTCCACCACCACACCAATTAACCTTGGTTCAGGCTCAGAAGATGGATAGATGGATTATATTTGAATTGGAGAAAGTAACACTAATCAATAAACCCACCCTCCCTAAACAGAGGCATATAAAGCATGGGCTAACTTTTACTTTTCTAGTTTTTCATCACCTTGTTACAATACTGTGTCTTGTAAACCACATAGCTCAATTATTCTTCTAAGGCTAATTATTCTTTATAGCCATTCTTGTAAACACTGACTGCTGGTGTAAGGATATAAACTTTATAATCCATGTAGTCTGTGACAGTTGTGACTGAACAGAGGAGGTTAATGACTCTTAACAGCCGTCTTTTTGTAAACAGGGTGGCAGTATTGAACTTACACCAGGCAAAACTGGAATAAACACCAAGACGTGAAGCATCACAGGCATACAGGCTCTATATTAAAAACCAAAACAGCAATCAGCTGCATTTGCCTACCAAGTGTAATGCTCATGTCATGGGGCTACTGTCCAGATACAGGTGTTTTAAATAGGGTCAGAACTCAGTGGAGCCCAGGAGTTGGAGGCAGTTGTATGTTCACTACCAGTCAAAAGTTTTGGCACACACTGAGATTTTCAACATTTGTTGTTACTCACTTAATATTTATGAAATATGTATGAAAAAAAAATTCTGTATTCTTTACTCACAAATACATTTGACATAAATTGAATTACTTTATTAGCCTGAAAATGTCATTTTATTATTAATCACTTGATCTATAAAAAACTACCTAAAATAATTAATTAATTCATTCATTCATTTTCTGTAACTGCCAGCCCACCGCAGGACACACACACACCTCATTCTCACACACAACACACACACACACACACACACACCTCATTCTCACACACACGGTCAATTTAGAATTCCCAATTCACCGGACGTGCATGTCTTTAGACTGTGGGAGAAACCCGGAGACTCTGGAGGAAACACACTCCACCTAAAATAATTATGAAGTGGATCATCAGGCGAGTGTTAGTGACTTAACAAGCTATTAAGTGCTGAAACAGTAACGAATGTATTTAATGTTGAAGTCTAGAATTAGACTCTGCATCACTAACAAAACTGTTAACAGAATGTAAGACATGCACTGTTTCAGATTCTCTCATCTTATAAAGGCAACTTTGACACATTTTCTGAAGTTTAACAATAATAACAATCTTTTTATGAAATAAATGGATAAGCGGGTAGAACCTGTGGTGTGCAAAAATGTTTGACTGTGTAAGAGCTTTAAGAAATCAGGGTCATAACAAGGACTGATCAGGGATTAGTCAAATACAGGAATGGGCAGCCGGGGTACAACAGCAAAACAAGTAAACACAGAACACACTGTAAACAGAATAAAACCAAGTCCTGGTCCTGCGGTAAACACACACGCGAGAGTTCAGAGGACGCCGAGGGAGGGACAGGAACTCTGTATACAGAGACACTGGCGTGGTAACCAGATGCAGGTGATGGGTGAGGAGCCAGGAGAGCCCTGGACAGGAGTGGAGGAGCTGCACCAGTACAGGGTTCATATTGGAGAGCTTTAAAATGACATTTTTACAGTAAAGCTAAGCTGTAAATCAAATTTGCCATTAAGACATTCCTGCAGGAACGATCCCTGGACTGTGTTTCCCCCTCTGTCCGTTTCCAAAGAACAATTCAAAGAGTTAATTTTTATCCAGGCGATGTTTACTTTCAAAAGTCTATTAAATCCAGACCTCCTCGGCCCGGAGAGCCGATCATACTCTAAACAGAACGATTATCAACCTGCAGCTGTTTACCAGTGGGCACAGCGCTGCCACATATGGCCCTCGCTAATGCAAAAGTAAAACAAGCAACAGCCAGGGAAAGGTATTTTTCTCCCAGTCCGTGTGTGTGTGTGTGTGTGTGCGCGCGCGCTTGTCTTGATGTGATTTTGTATTAACAAACAGGCGAAACACATGTTCACATACAACATTGACCATCAACAATAAAAAGATCTGATGAAAAGATCCCTTGTGGTTTGTGATGAACAGATTATTATCTGGTTGATTAAACCAGAGTGTATAATACTACATTAATACTAATACTAATACTAATGGCAATGCTGATACTGATACCGATGCCAATACCAATAGTAATATTAAAACTAATACCAATACTAACCCGTTTAATCCCAAATTTTTCCCTGCAAAATAAGTGCATGCATTTTACTTCTTAGACTTCCCTAACACACAATATCTTTGAATTTTTTCATTTCTTGGTGGTTGATAGTGAAAATGTAGGTTTTATACTCTGCAACAATTGTTGCCGATGGGAAACCACATAGTCTAAATTTCACCTATTTTGACCTATTTGACCCATTTACACCCACTATGTGGTACATGTGTAGGGAATGGGTTGGGAACCCCTAGACACTCTGCGACCAATCACAAGGTGCAGGGCCCCCCTGGAGGAGGGCCATCCATGCACTGAAAAGATCCAAGGCCCGTCCCCCAGCAGGTCGGATCCCACCGCAGCGACCCAGCTGTTCACCCCCCGACGGGAGGCCGCCCTTCCCACCAAGATCTCATGGAACACCCCCTGGCCTGACCTCT
>JBBPDB010000108.1:23390245-23401605 GCA_037974465.1 Brachypetersius altus | reverse complement strand
TGAAGGTAGGATTCGAACCCAGGACCTCTTGGTCTAGAGGCAAGTATCCTACCCACTATGCCACCACCACCCCATCTACACACACATCTACACCGTATATCTACACACCTTCTCACACGCCATTGTACATCTACACAAATCCATCCCCAAGTTTATTAGACTACACAGTGCTAAATTTAATTAAAATGTAAATAAAGGCTAAATGTGTTTTTTTAAATACTCATAATGATATAATTTGTTTTCATACATCAATACAATCAATAGTAACAGTGTATGGTTCTACTTTTACGTGTATGTGGGTCTGCTTATCAGGGGAACATCAGGGAAACATTTAAAAAGCCGTTGAGAACAGGTGGTAGCTGGGTATCAGGAACTAACTGCTGTTGAGGCAACAAAAGGTTAATTAAGACCAAACACCAAGCCTGACGCCCAGAAGAACGGGTGGGTGGTCATATTTCTTAATGCTGTAGACCTCCAAGTTACTACTGAACAATTTTCACATCCTTTAGCAAAGCAATCTTCAATATGCTCAATTACTAATGAACAGAAACTCCCTGTAGGTGTATTTTTATCTCTGCAAGTGCTTGAAAGGGTGCATTATGTGAGCATGTTCGAGGCAAACATTGTGCAGGAGTGTTCTCCAACGAGCCAGAGAGACTGAGAGGAAAATAAATAAATAAAATTCTTAACTTCTTTCACTCAAGCAGCAAACAAAACCCGCTCTCTGAGAGCCAACATTCCTTTCACCAAAGGGATTTTATAGGCCAGTGGACAGCAATGCAGAAAGCATTATTACATCCCGGAGAAAGTATTTATCATGTTCACCACTCGGCCTTTCACGAGCCGCTCTATTCAACCCATCTTGCTTCACTCTAGTACAAATGATCTCCTTCCTAAAGATGGATCCCGTCTCTTTTTTCACAGTAAATGTTTTAAGAGTCATTCTAAATGGGTCTGGCATGAAATGTCCCATTCTAGATAAAATAAACAGAATGGAACCAGACATCTCCCTTTAAAAACTCCTCATGTCAAAGTGGTGGTGAATGGAGCCACATGTCCCAAGTCTAAAATGGAAATGGTGCATGTGCTGCCTGATGCCTGCGATGAAAGTTTTGAGAAGCTGTTGGCTTAAGAAGGTCTCTTAATCCTTTCCTGGTGGAGGGTGTTGTGAGGCAAAAATGGTCCCCAAAAACTTTTGAAATCAAAATGATATAAAACATTTGCGGTTATTGCATATTTGGCTTAACACACCACCACTGTCAAGAAATCTGAGTCCACCATTTCACACCAGGTCCCTCTGGGTTTGGTTGGATCTTATCTTCTTTTAAGAAATGTCTGGAATCCCCCTTTTAATTTGAAACAGAATTCCAACAAGACATGACAGATAGTGGTCAGAGGCCTGTAATGACCCAGAGTGGACGTTTAGAGTGAATCACATGCTGATTACATACACAGAACAGAACATCACGTCTCTTCCCTGAAGGACAGTGAGGAGCTACGGCGTTCTATGATCGGGCTGTTTTTCCTATTAAGGCCTCCAGTGTATTTCCTTCTGGAAGGAATTTGATTCACTGAATGTTATTACATGAGCACTGTACTATTACCAGGAACAATGTTCACATTCAGCTCAAGCTGGAGGCTTTAACATCAAACCCGAGCCCAAATTGTGCCAATTTAACAGACTGATCATGTAACAGAATCGCCTGAGCAGCTTATTTTGTCTAAAATGGCCTAAACCCACTTGTCTAACTTGTTTTCTTTCTAAGAAAAAAACGTAATCAGGTAAAACTCATCAGTTTGACGCATTATATGTAAAATCTCTGCCCAACCCATATTTCCCCATGTCGTAGCTCTACGTCCACATGTGTATGCCCGCATCAAAGTCCAACACATTTAAAGAAATCTTTTTTTTGTTTGTAAACTGGAGTCTTAAGTTTAAGCCCTTCTACAGTCCAGTGGCTGGAGGAAGGGAAAGCAATGAAAGCACTGGACCATTTAAATCCAGCCAAGTGTGTGAAATCCAAAAAAGAGGGCTGGTCAAGGTCACAAGGGGTCAAATTCCATGGAAAAATACTATAGGAGGAGTAAAGGAGGGGGGATGAAAGGGAGCAGGCGCGGGAGCCGTATGATTCTGAGGAATGCTGCGCGCTACCTCCCGCATTTCTTTTTTAGTTTACCAGAAATGCAACAGGGAAGTGACTCAGGGAACTTTAATACTCTCTGATATGCGTCATCTAAACTGATATCACGATACTGATATACTGGTTTAACAGTAGTCGTCAAACATGAGCATTATATCTATGGAAATGTACATGAAATGTTTTTAACATAACTTTGACTGGCGTCAATGTAATTAGAAATGTAATTAGAAGCTAGGATCGATTCCTTTGCATCTATGTTGAATTTTATCAGTACTAAGTCACACAGACTAATCAGAAATTGAGATATATTATGATCCTGATAGACAGTAGTACAACCATTCAGTTTTAATGACAATTAAATATTATTAGCATTATATCCATGGAAATGCACATAAAATGCTTTTAACATTACATTACTCAAGTCAAACGAAGACTAAATAAAGACATACCATGATACTGCTAGACTGTGGTACAACCATTTAGTTTTAATGATACTTATCAAATATTATATCCATGAGTTTGCACAGAATAGAACAATCCGATTCTGGGATTATGTTCACATAGATCTTTGTTGAATTTTATCATTATAACCCAGTACTATGTCAAACTGAGACTTAATAGAGAAGATCTGCATTAAAGAACTCTACAGGTGAGGCAATTCAACACCAAGGTCAGGAGTTGAATCTGTTATTCATCTTCAAACAAATCAAACAAAAGACCATCTATGACGTGGACTGCAAATATTCCAGGACCTCGGATGGAAACCCCTCCATTTCAGGACATTTGCATTTTGCCTGAGCTGGTTCGTGGCTGGGTGACTGCGCACACTGGGTGGTATCGGTCTTATTACCATTCCATTCTACTCCCAGCTCCACCACCACAGAGACATCTGCCCACTGCCCATTCTCTCCCATTATACAAAAAAACAGCGTGGCACAGAACTGGGGCATGCCAGTCGCAGGTGTTTCGGCCATAAAAACATAAAACCAACAACTTATTCATTTTATTTAGCTTCTTTTGCAGTTTCTTTTTCTTTTATAACCTGTTTTACATGCCTTTAAGTTGTTCTTGACTGTCTTGAAAAGTGCCTTTAAATAAAACTACTACTAATAATAATAATAATAATAACAATAATAACATGATAAACAAAAACAACATACGAAGACAGGCTGGTTTCTGGTAAAGTGAGTCAGGCAGTTCTTTTAAAACATGCCCTGCTCTAACATTTATGTCATTTTACCCCATTACTCAAAAACAGTGCAGTGAATGATGTGTGAACTCGAAGGGGAATTCCAGAAATGTAAGTTTCCTTAAATCACAAAGTAGAGGTTGATGTGGACTGGTGTAAAAAGGCTTTACTGAGTGAGAATTATTCTTGTGAGTGAGAATTATTACATTGTTGAATTGAACCAGGCATCTAAAGAAATCTAAGTTTCTAAGCTTCCCACTGAAGAATGCATGGGACACTTTATGGTGGGGTTTGAGGAAGTTTTTGTGCTAAAGGATACGTTTTTGGGCACTTATAGGTACAAAAACGTATTATACACTTTACATATAAAACCTCTGGAGACTCTACCTCTGTAAATGTATCAACAATTCATTTCATCAAACTTTTCTGAATGACTTTTGATGAGTGAAACGGAAAATGTCCTTTACCCACCCCACTCAGAATCAAAACCACTACAACGCACTGTGTTATGAAATACACATTACTGGAGCAAATGTGACCCGACAATGATTAACCGACGTTTTAAAAAGTTAACGGGCAAGTTTCTAACCCTCTAATGCTCTCAAGTGCTACTTTGAAAGTCCTTAAAAACGTCGAATAAAATGTTTTTTAGCTAAGACAGCTAAGTTAAAAAAAAAAACTGTACAGACTGCAGGTCTACAAGACAGAGGGACATGGAAGGACAATGTTTCTTTCTTGTATAGAATAAAGTCTGTTAGTGAGAGTACATTTGGTGTGGAAATTTAAATAAAATGGATCAAAATGTCCGATTGTTTACAAGTAAACTAGCGTTAGCCTGTTAGCAACTTAAGCCTGAAACAGAGAAACAGAGAGAAACTGTTCACTTACAGACTCGGAGAAGACTCCAGCAGCCAGGAAACACACGAGCAAAACCACTTTCAGCATTTTGGAGAGCTGTAGCTTATAAAAGAACAAAAAAAATCGGTCCAAAAATCAGTTATTCCTTCGAGAAGAGGTACAAAACTCTGACTGTCCAGATCCAGACTCCTTGAGCTGCTTCTCCCTCTCCCTCTATAGCCCCACAGGCCCCGCCCCCTGGGAGGGGCTCCCGTTTATGGGAATTCCTGAAAAAGTAAAGCAAAACAAAACAACAAATGGGGGAAATCTGATGTAAAGAAACCTCTGCTTATCTCACCAGAGTCATTACACGTAGCAATTTAGATACAGAAGAATATACAGACACTTTTATAGCAATAATAATAAGCACCAGGGTCATTCAATCCAACAATTCTACTTTGAAATAAAAGATATCAAATGACAACAAAGATACACATATTAAAAACAAACATATACATAGACAAAGCATAAATGTATCTTTGCTTTAAATCCAGCAATTTTGCATAAGAAATTTAAAATATATATTTAAAATATTTATATTTTATATATAAACATTTTATAGCAATAATAACATATTAATTAACAATGATTATTAAAATGAAAATACCACTTCAAAAGGCAATAATAAATAAAACATATCCAGAATTACCAATAAAAAGATAAAGAATTTCATAACCAGTACTGTGCAAAAGTCTTGAGACACCTCTCATTCTTTAAATTTTGCTTTGAATCTCCTTGTTGGTACAATAAAAATATTTTCTGTCAGACAGTCTTATCTTTGTCATACTAAAGAGATTAAATGAAAGAAATGTGAATGAATGTTTTACTGACTTCAATGTCTTCACTGGTTCAGGACTTCAGTTAGATGCTGTTTGTTCTGCTTGAATGATTCATACGTAGGTCACTGTGTGTCTTAACCAACAGAAACATTCCTCAGAAACTGGTCAGGTTCAGAGACTGGACTAGAAATGAGAGGCTCAAATCCTTCAGGAAGCCTGGAGAGCTCTTCCTCAAGACCACATTAAAATACAAGAGAGCCTGGATCTTTGGAAGTGAAAAATGAAGAAATGAGAGGCTCAATAACATTTGTACAGTACTGTATAAGCAAAAAAAAAAGCATACACACTTTACAGACAGGACTGATGTTAAACATATACTCACCTCTTCATCTGACCACTCTGATAAGTTGACAGAGTGTGAGGGAAGACAGAACTGCTGACAGACGCCTCTTTTAAAGTGCACAGTCTCGGACTGCAGCGAACTGTCCTGCGGCAGGTATCTATCAATACACGGCAAATACACAATCAATCACCAGCCTTTTAGACAGTATAAGCGTATGCAGGGACATCAATTATCAGGATCAGAAGATTTTGTTGAACCTGGAAAAAACTGCTTATCCTACCACTGCACAGACACAGAGAGACAAGCACAATATAAAATATAATATAAAGTGAAAATAAAACTCTCCAGAAAATACTCTGTACTAAATACAGTATGTTATTTTCAGAAAATGCTGTGGTCAGTAATAGAGGTGCATATAAATACTATAGATAAATAAATAAATCCATTATTGCAGTAAAAGTGACAGGTTTTATTTCTACAGATTTTGCTGCTTCTACTTTCTTCCCTTGGTTTATTGATATTACTGCTGTAACAGTGTTATCACTGTGGAGGTAATTCTGCTCTGTTCTGTTAGATGTAATTACATCATCTGAACATTAAACTTTGAAAAAGACCAGAACCACACTCCTCCTGCCTTCCTCCTGTCTCTACAGTAACAGACAGTTATTGTGTAATTTCCTAACATGCAACACACTATTGAACTCTAACCATATTGCTATGTTCAGTAGTCTGCTGAAAGGTGTAGGCTGGTTCACCAAGTGTTTAGATATATATAGGTAAAAAGAGCTTATTTTGTATAAAATCTGAAATAGAACTGTTTAATGTCCACCGCCTGAACTTTAGACGTATTATTATTGTGTGGTATTGTTATTGTGTACTGTTACTGTGTATTGTTACTGCTTACTGTTACTGTGTATTGTTACTGTGTACTGTTACTGTGTACTGTTACTGTGTACTGTTACTGTGTACTGTTACTGTGAACTGTTACTGTGAACTGTTACTGTGTATTGTTACTGCTTACTCTTACTGTGTACTGTTACTGCTTACTCTTACTGTGTACTGTTACTGTGTATTGTTACTGCTTACTGTTACTGCGTAATGTTACTGCGTATTGTTACTGTGAACTGTTACTGTGTATTGTTGCTGTGTATTGTTACTGTGTATTGTTACTGTGTATTGTGTGAAGGTCAAATCTTGAACGTCAGGATCATTAAGTGAATTAAACCATGAACGCCCTTAAAATGTTATTCTTATAATGACACTGTTCTTCAAAAATAATGCTATTAGAAGAAAAATGCTTTTTTGTGGCACTAATTTTTCAGTAAAATGTGCTGATATTGGTTTGTTTAGGCATAAACATCTCACTTACATGGGAACACCATTATGGAACTCTTCGATGGCTTGGTAGTAAATCGTGATGGCAACTTGAGTGTCGGCATCGAAAGTAAACTCAATGTTGTAGCAACTGCGGCCTTTTCCCACCTCCTGCCCTGGTAACTTCATGTCTTCACTACATCTGTAAACACAAACAACGTTTCAGTTTTCCAAAACTTTAAAGAAACACAGTGCTGTGCAAAAGTCTTGAGCCCCTGTAATACAATCTGGAAAGTGTCTGATTAAAAACACGATTCCAAACACACAGTCAATACAGTTAAAGCAACTTGATAGTCATGGATTGGCCTTCACCAAGCCCAGCTCTCAACATTACTGAAGCAGCATCGATCATTTAAACAGAGAACCAGCTGATGACCAAAGAAGAAGAGCTTTGGAACGTCCTTCAAGAAGCCTGGAGAACTCTTCCTGAGAGTTCAGGCTGTGAACGGTGGGCCTAACGGAGCTCAAACACACACTGACTTTAAAGCTGTTAGAGTTAAACACACACTGATTTTAAAGCTGTTCGAGTTGAACACGGACTGACTTTAAAGCTGTTAAAGTTAAACCCTCTCTGTATTTATTCTGTATTTACTGTGTGGTTGAACATTGGTTGAACACCGACCTGCTGACTCATTTTAATATAGAATATAAAGAAATAAGGGGGACTCAAGAATTTTGCACTGCCCTGTATGTAAAATAGTAGTGTTACATTTAATAGTACTGTAATTATGTTAAAATTATGTAAACGCTGTGTTCTTTACTGAATTTACACAAATTTCAAGAAATCACTCGACCCACTTTCTCATTTTCCTACAAAATATAAAGAAATTAGCCTTTTGCACAGTACAGTATGAATAAGGTTATTTTAAATATTGTAGTACTGTACTAATAGACCAAATGTTTACTTAAAAGCTGGTTATAATTATATAAACACTGTGTTCTGTGCTGTATTTACACACATTGCAGCAAATCATTCGACCTACTATCTCATTTTCCTATGAAAGATAAAGCTATGAAAGACTTTTGCACAGTATGTAGGGAGTTTCTCACACTAATGGGATTCTCACCTGACCAGTCGGAGGGTGTCTTTCCGGATGTTGATGAGACTGCGGAGGGTCTTCACTGGCTCTTGAGGTGGTGGAGCGTTGTATGGAAACTATAAACAAAAAACATATATATTAATATTAGAATATTTACAAATAATAAAATTGTAAACAGTGATTTTATTTATGTTTATGGGTTTGCTTAAACATTCCTAGACCTGGAAGCCCAGCATTACATTATAGTTCTCATCAAATACCTATAAATACCTGGTTCAGCTCAATCAATACTTCATTAGATCAGAAGCTGCTGATGGAGTTTCACAAATCCAAGCAAAGGCGGAAGGAACCAAACCTGTGTTCTTCTAACCAGCTCACAAACCTCAAGTACTTTGTACAAACAAAACCATGTAATTTGAAGCTCTTGATGTGTTTAATGCTTTCTTGTTTGTTTGTGGTTATTCTAATGTTAAATTGTGTATCTGCTGGCAGAAGGTCTAAGACTTTTACACAAGAGTGTATCGACATCTCAGTTCTGAGCCTCAGGTCAGTCAGTCTTTCCTTTTAAATCCCCTGAAAAAAAGAGGAACACTCTAGATATTACAAAAATTCATCTGATTAAGAGATCAGGAAGCGCTTTGTGTGTGGCGTGGTGTGTGTGTGTGCGCGGGGAGGACATTAAAAAGCCCTGGTCTGGCAGAGCTCATCTCTGTGTTTGGAGAGCCGCACTCGCCAGGCAGGTCCACGTGCTGGAGCTGTGTGTGCGGGACGAGACCCCCCCTCTGTCCCGGCCCCGGCCCGGCCCCTCCCCCCTCAGAGAGCACAGCCTGAATGTGACTGGGTGTATTACTCTCAGTAAGCTGCGGCTTTAATCCACAACATGGCCAGACTGCCTGCTTAGAGACAGAACAGGCTGTTAATGCACACTGCATACACACTCTGCACACACACTGCACACACACACTCTGCACACTAACTCAAAAGTCGACTACAGAGGTACTAGTTGACGCCCCCTGAGAGAATTCGACTAGTCGTGTTTTTGTCCTCTCTCTGCCCTCGCTTATGTACACAATGCAATCTCTGCCTCTGATTGGCTTATGCTAACATGCGTTCCTCGGTTTAACCAATTATTATAGTCCCTTCATAAAAGGGGTGGTATCGTTGGCACGAGGGGAATCTAAACACGAGACCACAACAAGACGAGAGACATGCAGCAGAGAAGACAGACACACATCACATGTGCGAAGATCCTTCACAACAATTAAGCTTTAAAACAATCTGCTTTTAAATGGCGCACTTCACTAAAACCCAGCCGTGAAACGCAGCTGTTCCGGAGCTCCCTTGCCTGAACTGTGCACTCCGTTCTCCAGTGACACTGATGGAACGTATTTCAATGGAAATTTGCATGATTTACAGACTCAGATGCAAGCGAAGGTCTTTATCTCCGCCGGTGTGAGAGCCAACGTTTGTAAAAATGTTTTATTGCATTTAAATGTTAGTTTTGTTAACATGGTCGTCGTAGATTATTTTTTTATGAAGATGGCTGTCTCTTTTAATGGTGTCACATCCATCTGAAAACTGATTCAGCTCAGATTTGCCTCTATTTTACCACCATCAACATTCCAGAGGACACATGGAGTCTCCCGGTGGACTGAGTGGATGCCACTGATGTAAATGGCTTGTAGATGTTTATCATATTTGACTTACGACCCTAAAATAACGCCTCATGAGGATCGGGCAACAAAAACCCAGAAGATCAAGGATTACTTAGAGGAACAGGACACGGCAGAATACACAGAGAGCAAAGAAAGCATGAAAAACTCAAGAGCAACAAAACAAAAGGCCGAAACATTTAGTGAAAACAGTGTTTTCAGTCATAGAAAAGTTCAAATACAGAATTAGTACATGAATATAACAGGGTGTGTAGCAGTGGCCTGTTGTGCTTGTAGAACATCTTGAAAACCAAAACCACTAAACAGCAAATCTGGACATGAGGATCGGTCTGTAAACTACATGTAAACTTAAATAAGTATGCATGTCAGGGCATTAACAGAAAAACCGACTAGTCGACTTCAAAGGCGCGAGTTGATGCCCCCTGAGAGAAGTCGACCAGTCGTGTGTTTTTTCCTATCTCTGCCCTCGCTTGTGCCCACAATGCAATCTCTGTCTCTGATTGGCTGACGCTGACACAAGCTCCTTGGTTTAACCATCTGAATCTGAAGCGACTCAGCTAGCGAACATGGCTAACGCTAGCACTGCAGGGAGTCGTCATGCCCCGGCTTAAACTGTTTCCACTCTCAGTTCTACACTTAACTGTTTTGACTGTGGTGTATTGAGAAGGCAGCAATAACCTCTGTCTGTGCAGCTCACAGACTTTTACAGCCTTACAGACGGTTACAGAGATGACTTTTATTTTATTAACTCATTTTGAAAAGCAAGAAATAGCTTCTGAAACCTTTACAGAATGTGTTTGTGTGATTTATTCATGTTAATACAGATGTGAAATCTAATCAAATAACCGTAGATTAATCGTGATAAATCGTGAAACCATGATTATTTCTCAAACTATAATCGCCAACATTTCTAATCGCTGCAGCCCTACTCCACATTTCCGGGCGTTTGGGAAAAAACATTTTGGTTTGATCACAGAGCCTCAGCATGACAGCCACATTCAGGGATGAAGGTTAAAGCAAACTGCACCGGCAGGAAAAACACTCAGCGAGGGGCCGACTTAATCTACTGACGCTCAGAAACACCAGGACGTGCCTCCTTTGAAGGTTCCCGACAAACCCGGCTCATGTTTCAGCGCAAATCTTTTGGTTAATTCTATTAAAGCTCTGGAGTAGCGGAACTCAGGACGTCCCACCCTGCTGAGCTCAGCACTAAAGACCAATCAGGCGCTTCTCAAAACCCAAACAAAACAGAGTAACAGAACTCGAATATGACGTTCAGATCAAACTCTGAACAAAAAGAACAAACGCACAAACAAATTCAGGCTTCAGAAAGTGTTTCTGACTGCATGACGAACTTCACTATGTTCGCAGATAACGGCGAGATGTCAGAAACCACATGAGCTGGACATTACTGAGGGTGCCTTGAAGGCTGAGTCCAGGTACTGGATCTCAAATTGTGGAAGGGTATCGAGAACCAGTTCTAAACTCAACAGTTCCTGCGGAACTCTTCAGAATTGCATCTCTACTTCCCCTAGATGGCGCTATGTAAGTAATAAAATTCTTGCTTGATTCTAAACTGGTCCCAGTTCCTGACTGCTCAGTGCTGAAATCTGGTATTAAAATGGTTCTAAACTTGTCCTGGTTCCTGCTGAACTCTGGAGTCTCCTGTTCAGACAGGGCTGCTGTGGGTGTTGATACTTTCTCACACAGCTGCATTTCCAGACAGATCAGAACACTCCTCCCTCTAAACATATTACATACATATCTCCAGGCTTTCTGAAGGACCTTCAGAGCCTCTCATTTCCAGTCCAGTCCCTGAAACTGACCAGTTTCAGAGGAATGTTTCTGTCCTGAACCAGTGAAGAACCAGGAGCAGATGATCAGGCGGTGATCAGTATACTGGTGGTGCTGAATGCTGAGTGGG
>JBBPDB010000108.1:23373689-23386037 GCA_037974465.1 Brachypetersius altus | reverse complement strand
TTCCTGGCTGCCCCCTGCTTCACTTGGTGAATGGGTTAAATGCAGAGGTTGAATTTCGTGCTGTTCACACTGTCTGCAGTGGTGTGTTCACGTATGACAAATGGTCACTTTCACTTTCACTAGGGGGCGCAACATAAAGTTAGGTCTCTTCTCACTCCTCTCACAGCGGTTTCCTTCCTTCTCTAAGTAAAAGAAGACGAAACATCTCACATACAGTACCTGCAGTCATGACCCTATTTTAATGCCCACCACCCTTCAGCTTCTTTGGACTTTCTTCTGCAGGCTTCAGTCATGAGGGAACATCTAGAAAAAAGCTCTGGTGGAGGGGAATCAGGATTAAAGGGGACTAATCAGTGATCACATGCTCAGTCACACGCCTGTAGAAAGCAGTTCTGTTTTCACTTCTCAGACAAAACTCTCTTTCTACTTTCCATGCAATTACGACTGTGACTACTGATTAGGTATTAAGTATTAAGTTCTAGTGATTATTAGTTTAGTTCGTTTTGATTTGCTTCGAAGAACTGCTGACCATATTTTGTCCCCTATGACAAAGCATCAAAATAAAAGACATGATGCAATGTTTGCAGGACTTGAATAATTCAAAGAAAACAAATCTCTTGTTCACTCTTAAACAAATAATTACCTTTGAGAAACGTCTAGTAGTGTTTTTCCATTTAACTCGTCTCATTGTGAGAGGAGACTGTCGATTACATATATATAAACATATTGTATAAATATATTGCCTAAACACATGTCTTACAATGTATTTTTATACTCTACTGTTGGTATAGTTTTTATTCTATTGTTTTGCTGCTTATACCTTTGTTCTGTCCACTTTATGTCACAACAATGCAAATATCCCACTGTGGACCTAATAAATGTTTATCTTATCTCAAAAACTGAGTTTGGAAACTAACAGGACGTCCCATCTACCAATATATGAGAACTGTGACGCTGATGTCTGATCTCTGTCTGTTCCAGTGATCGACTACTGCTCGTTCGGAAACGACAGCTGTGAGCACCAGTGTGTGAGTGTCCTGAACGGCTTTAACTGCCGCTGTAATGAGGGATATACTCTCAATGAAGACAAGAGGACCTGCACAAGTGAGTGGGGCTATCAAGCCTTTTCTGTTTTTAAATAATAAACACACACACATTCATACACACACACACACACACACACACACACACACACACACACAAACACATTTACACAACACACACACACACACACACGCACACACACACACACACACACACACACACACACACACACACACACACACACACACAAACGCATCTACACAACACACACACACACACACACACACACACACACAAACACACAAATACTGCCAGCCTGTTTCGAATTGAGCCAGGAACTGGAACAGACTCTGTATTTTCTGGACCAAAACGATTGGTCTGCCAGATACTTTTACATCAAACATGTCATGATCTTCTAAAGGGCTTTTTATCATTAGACAATATTTTTAATGGCAGATATTTTTAATCTGTTGGTTTTATCTTCCATTTCAATTTTTAAAGTCTGGTTCAAGCACATGCCAGAAATTTCCAGACATCATTAAATTTATCTGACAGTGTTAATGTTCACGCTGTGAACTGGATGTATAACACTAGAATACTAACTCTCAGACGTGACATTCATATATTAATGACTCAGTGAAGCAAAAGTATTTTAAATACATTGTTTGATTTGTTTGTCTCTTTGCAAATACTTAATTTTATGAGGCAATTGAAATAAATAAGTTATTTATTTGATGTTTAGATTTTATACAGTATGTATGAATGCAATACATTATAAAGGTTTATGTACACATGCTTGAAAATAAGTTTGTAATGACTTTGGAAACTACACTACCAGTCAAAGGTTTCTGCACGCAACAGGCTTTTGCCACTTATTTTTTAGGTTTTTGCCATTTCTTTCATTAAGATTTTTATTCTGGTTAAACTGGAAAGTGAACAACATTAAAAAATTGTGTGAAATAAAGCCAGTTTCCTTTCTAAGATGAGAGAATCTGTAACAGTGCAGGTCTCAGTCCTATTAACTGGTTGTCGATGATTCTAGACCGTCCTTTAACTTAAAATGCACTCGTTACTGTTTCAGCACTCAATAGCTCCTTAAATATCTACCTGGTGAAAATATTTTCTGAATTATAAAGGAACTCGAACAGTGAGAATATTGTAAATGAATTTGAATGCAAAGACAATTCCTGTTTGGAAGAATAATTTGTAAATATTAAATAAGTAAGAGATGTAGACAATCTGTGTTTGCCAAAACTTTTGAGTGGTGTTGTATAATCACTTAAAATGCCTTATAAATTATTTTTGTGCTTAGTTAATTAGGCGTTTTAGCAATTAGGTACATTTTTAAACTAAAACACTGAGACAGTTGCAGAAGGCTCAGTCTGAGGCCCAAGTCTGTGTGTATGTGTCGATATCCTGCTAAAATCTGTCTCCTGAAGATGGTTAATTTGAGGAATCCAGAATAAGAAACTTTCTTAAAAAGTTCAGTTTTGCTTTGATTCTCCTTATTTTTGTAGCATGTCTGAAATATGACACAAAACCAGTTCCCAGAAAGAGTACTCAGACTTCTGCAGTAAATGTAGCCGTGTTTTTCTGCACATCACCCAGAGGTTGAGGGGTTTGAATGACAGGTCAGTGTAGGAGTCCAGCATGATGAGCAGCCCTAAGATGTTCCTGTATAACCCGGTTCTCGTCCCTGTTCCAGTGATCGATTACTGTTCATTTGGGAATGACAGCTGTGAACATCAGTGTGTGGGAGTCCTGCAGAGCTTCTACTGCCGCTGCAATGAAGGATACACTCTCAACGAGGACGAGACGACCTGTACAAGTCAGTGAGGGCGACCAAGCCATGCACACACACACAAAAGAAAGGGCTTTCCATTCTTGGTCCATCTCTTTATTTACTTACAGTATTTATATTTATATTTATTCATATACAGTACCAGTTTGGACACCCATTCTCATTCCATGATTTCCTTTGTTTTGATTATTGGTTACATTGTAGATTAAAATTGAAAACATCACATGTTGCTCTGATGACAGCTTTGCACACTCTTAGATTCATGTGTTCCTTCATTATTTTGTTTGTTTTCAATATTAATATACAATGTAGAAAATAATAAAAATAAAGAAAAGACATTGAATGAGAAGTGTGTCCAAACATTTGACTGGTAGTGTAACTTTATTTACCTTTATTTAACTTTCTTTATTTGTCACAAACACAGTTATACAAGTACAAAATGTGGTGGAATGCGCCCCTAAGACTGTGCATTATCCAACCATTTAAGCTAAACAGAGAGTTGCAAAGGCTAAACTAAGGTAATACAAATTTACAGAATAAAATACACAATAAACTATGGATTATGCAAATTTACTTGTATAGCACATTATTAAACACAGAGGACACTCATTGTGGTTTGTAGAGATAAAATAAGCATAAAACCATAAAAAGAAATGTAAGCAATAGAAGTAGCCATACAATTAAAATAGAATAAAAGTAGGATTTAATATTTAAGTTAAACCAAAATAGCCACCCCTCATTTCTTCCAAAGATCCAGACTTTCTTGTATTTTAATTAGACATGGCACAATACCACTTTTTTATATCTGATACCGATACTGATATTGTAAATTTGGATCTGCCAATACGATACAAATTTGATACTCACTGAGTCTTTTTTTTAAAACAGAAAACAAAAAAATAATGCTTTCAAAAAATGTCGGATACATTTTGTATATCTTCACACAAATACAAAAATCATAACTGTCATATAATAAGGGATACACATTGCATAGAGAACATGGTATAATAAAAACAGCTTAACAAATTTAGAGCTAAATGTGTTTCTCTAAACCTAAATGTTGCACTTTTACAAATTTTACAATATTCTTATTGGCCACGACCTGTGTTTACAATTGGCTGTTACTTAGCAGAGGGCTGTGGTATGCCTTCACCAACATGGAGGATTTACCTTAAATGATCTTAAATCTAAATGTGAAAATAAGAAAAATATACTTTGCATTCTAAATGTGAAACTTCACAGTTAGATAGGGCTAAGTGACCCATTTCCAACGACCACTTGTTCGCCATAATAGCCCCGGGAGATCCGGAGTTATACCGTGCACCTAATGTGACACCTGGGCGAGGTAAACAATATAGCTCCGGATCTCCCGGGACTACCATGGCAAACTGTGAAGATTCACAGAGATTGATGTTTCCTCGCCTAGAAAAGCCGCAAGCATGTTCCGTTGGGGTATAAAGTATTGGGACACCCGGGTGAGGTACAAATCATGTATGAATCATTCAAGCAGAACAAAGACCAGCTGAACCAGAGAGGAAACAGTAGCAGATGATTCCAGGTGATCAAACGGTGATCAGAATACTGGTTGCGCTGAATGCTTGAACTCCTTTATCTGTGACAGATTGCAAAGTGTCTAAAGAAGCCTGTCCTTGTATCTTTATGCACTTAGCAACTTGTCACGGTAAAACATTTGTTCCCATTTCTTTCATTTATTCTCCTCAATATAACAAAGAAGACAATTTGACGGGAATAAAATAGTATTTTCACACCAACAAAGTAATTTAAAACAAAATATGAACTAATGAGGGGTGGCTCAAGACTTTTGTGCAGTACGCTGTTATTCACTGCCCCCTGTTGTATGTATTTTGAAGTTCAGTAATGTACATACTTAAAAAATTCAAGGAAAGTTGAATTTTCATTTCTTTTCATTTCTTACGTTCCCTGTCTGTTCCAGTGATCGATTACTGTTCATTTGGAAACGATAGCTGTGAGCATGAGTGTGTGGGCGTCCTGAACGGCTTTCATTGCCGCTGTAGGGAGGGATACAAACTCAACGCCGACAAGAAGACCTGCACAAGTTAGTGGGGGATCCCAGCTTTCAACGCTTTTTCTTTTTATGCTTTTTATGCTCACCTGGCTCTTCCAACAGTACACAACCTCTCCCTGTTCTTTACGTGTTCCAGTGATCGACTACTGTTCGTTCGGAAACGATAGCTGTCAGCACGAGTGCGTGAGCGTCCTCAATGGCTTTTACTGCCGCTGTAATGAAGGATACACTCTTAATGAAGATAAGAGGACCTGCACAAGTTAGTGGGGGCGACCAAGCCATCAAAGCTAATTCTACTACCACACTTTTGCTTTGCATGCTCTTTTCACTCTTGCAATACTACTGCATTTCTTTACTATTCTCTGCCTGTTCCAGTGATCGATTACTGCTCATTTGGCAACGATAGCTGTGAGCACGAGTGTGTGAGCGTCCTCAAAGGATTTTTCTGCCGCTGTAATGAAGGATACACTCTCAATGAAGACAAGAGGACCTGCACAAGTTAGTGAGGGACAAGCAGCATGTCATATAGCATCAGTGATCTGAATCATGTCCCTTATATAGGCTTAAAAAGAGTTGTTTTGCACCCCAAATACATTTGTGAGTTTGGAATCACTTTTTTAAATCATACAAAAACCAACACTGTTGGAGAAAAATTGCTGTAATGATTCTATTATGACACTATGACCCTGTTTACATTTGGTCACTTCTGGATCATATCCAGGGTTTAGCTGTACACTCACTGGTCAAATGCATCCCCAGTCAGCCAGACTGAAACATGATCATACAAATTGGCTCGTATACAGTGAGCAATCATTTGCACTGCTTTTTATTTGCTTTCCTGTTCCATTCAAAAGAAAAGTTCTGCAGTAACACAGTCAGTGTTTACAAGTAGAGTCTGTTTAGAATAATGATCTCCTGCATCATCACCGTCATGAACCGAGTGAGTTAAAAGAGTGTGTTGTAGCGAGACAATGAGATGAGGTGAAGTTTAACCAAACTGGAGCTCACATTGTCTAGAGTGGATATGGATTTAAAATTACACTCATATCCGGAGGAGAACATGAAAGAGCGCTGATGCTGTACTCAGTGGCGGTAGTCCATAAGCAGAACAGCAGGGGGCGCTGTGACCGTACAATAAATACACTTAACACAGAAAACACCTTTATTAATGGTGCATTGTGTGCTTGCAAGAACGAACATTAGAAATTAGAAATGAAAACCCAGGGACCTCCAAAACAGGCGGAAATTTTATGGCAATAAAAAGTGATTCCAAACTGTTGAATCGTAGTGTATAAAATATCTTGGTCCGAAACTGCATCCTTTTGGTAGATGAAAAAAAAACATAGACTGTTAGATTCCTGTATTTTCATTTCAAAAATGTATTTTAACTCCTGTGATCCATCTCCAGTGATTGACTACTGCTCATTCGGAAACGATAGCTGTGAGCACGAGTGTGTGAGCGTCCTCAAAGGCTTTAACTGTCGCTGTTACGAAGGATATACACTCAACAAGGATGAGAGGACCTGCACAAGTTAGTGAAGGCCACAGATGAAATAAGGCCACACACACACACACACACACACACACACACACATAGACACATACATCCACTTGCCAGCTCAAATCCCCCCAAAATAAGAACTGTACAGTGATTCTGAAAGTAAGGTTCTGTCCTCAGAACAGGTCTTTATTATCATATTTATAGACATGGATATTTAATCCAGTAATTGTTAATGGTTTATGGAGATCTGGTTTAAACAAACACAGGAAACAAACTCACTGTTTAATTCAATAAAGGTGCGAAAAAGTGTTATTTGTATTAATAACCATTTTAGCTCTTTGAAAGACCTTTCACTGAATGGTTCATTGGAGAAGCATTTTCCAAATTAGATGAGTGAGACCTACAATATTAGGAGGCTCATCAAAAGGCTTCTTCTATTGCATTGCTCAAAGAACCCTTTATGGCACATTTTGAAGAGTATAAGTCCTCAATATATCAGTATATATTGAGGAAATTGTGAGTATGTTTGTTAAAAAGCTAAAGCTATGTTTAAACCAATAATCTCCAGCAGTGAAACTTCTTAAACAGAGTAAAACAGTCGGTGTGGATGTAGCTAATACCATTTCAGGATTCCTGCTCCACAGGAATCAGTTTAGTTCTCCTCATAGATTAAATTTTCATTTCGTTCAGGTACAAGCCTAACTCAGGATTGAAATCTCAGGCTGGTGAAACTTTCATGCAACAACGCAAAAAAGTAATGTATCATTCAGGCCCTGTTTATACCTAGATTTAAAATGTGTCCTGGGTGATCAGAACACAAGTGAACAGCCTGGACACACCGTCAGTAACTACTGTGTTTATCATGCATCTCCAAGGTGTCCAGTCCCATGCTCAGATTCCAGCTGAACCTCTGAACAACCTCCTCAAACAGTCAGAGTACAGAGCTATCACACTAGTCAAACGAACTGGACCTTGGGGATTAAACAAGCTAGAAAACAGCACAGATTGCATAGTGTGTGTCCACCCTTAGATAAAAAGAGTAGTACAATCTGATCTAGAAATAAGACAAAGAGTGATTGTATGGGAAATAATAGGAAAATGCTATATCTTGAATAGGGAGGGAAACTTCACTCCAATGATTGCTAAGCCTTGCGATTGAGGGCAGTGCAGTTCCAATACCCGGCTGTCATGCAACCTGCCAGGTTGCTCTCAATACTGCAATTATAGAATTCTTTTGAGGATGTGGGGACTTACCTTGACCTTGTTTAGCTATCGATGATGCTGAGCCATTTTTATTTTTTCAGTGTGGGTTGTCCATGTGTGGTATTCAGTGATACAGATCTTGAGAAACTGAACCTCTTCACCCTGTTTCCATTAATGCTGGAGTGTTTTCACTTGCTAGTATATAATTTTGAATGGAAATCATTTGAAATCATCCTTTAATTCCATTATTTGTCACATGGAGCATCATCATTTTCACTATTTCAAGTTGAGACACCTGTGGCCATACATTATGCAAGTAAAGTTCAATTTCAATGATGTTTCAAGTCGCTGAAGTTGCATTAGAGTTTCACCGCGTAAGGCCACCGTAACCACTCAACAGGTCATTTAACCTTAGATGGAAAATGCTTAATTCCTCCAAGCTTTTAACTGCTTTGCTTGCTCTTCTTTTTGCGAAAAGTCCAGGATCTCTTACTATTCTCTGCCTGTTCCAGTGATCGACTACTGCTCGTTCGGAAATGATAGCTGTGAGCACGAGTGTGTGAGTGTCCTCAAAGGCTTTAACTGCCGCTGTAATGAGGGATACACTCTCAATGAAGACAAGAGGACCTGCACAAGTTAGTGAGGGCCCAAGATCAGCCCACAAGTGCACTCATACACACACACACACACACACACACAAATATAATCTGCAAAAAAGTCAAAACATTTTTCATTTAACAATGACATCCAGTTTGTGTTAACGATAAATAAATTGACATTTATTTCCTCTGTGATAGTTTAATGCAGTTCTCACCTCCCCATTCCCTTTGTAATGTAAACATGAACTAAGACTTATTTACTTTTGGTAGATCAAACTGCATGAGTTTAAAATGTGAGCTTTAGAGAAACACAAATAAAATATAAGGCAATGTAGGATATGGGCTATTTTAAGAGCAACATTAGTTTACTGCAGCAATACAGATTTATTTTACAAAAATATAATAATAAAAGGATGTTTTTGCAAGTAAATCGCAGTAAATCCTCTTTGCTCTACACTCATAATAATAAAGGTGGCAGAAAGGATTCTTTGGATGATGCTATTGAACAAGCAGTAATTTTCAAACAACAGGGGCCACAGGAGGTGTGCACTAGAGTCCTATGCGGGACTATTTATTTAAATCCTGCTCCCGTCCGCTCTCTCTGTCATATATGAAAAAAAATGTTAAAGTAGAAAAACGATCTTTGTTCAGCATCCTCCATTTTGCAAACAATTTTGTCCTGCCCACTGTCCCTGTTGCTCCCACCCACGGCAACCTTGAACTCGCCCAGTCCTGCAAGATTTGCATTGGGTTCGGCAGGATCACGCTCCCAATGTAGGGCTCTGATGTGCACCTCTGCAATAGCTCTGGAAAACAATAGCAAAATGGAAGAACCTGATGGGTGGCAGGGGGACTAGTGGGAGAGGAGATTCTGGTAGGTGCAGGAGAACTAGTGGTAACAAGGCTTTATTTGGTGGAAGAGATTACTGGAGGATGTAATTTTAGTGAATGGTGGAAGACTAATGGGAGATGAGGATGTGCTGGGAGGAAGGGGAACTAGAGGGACACTTGTAGGGGATGAGCGTCTGTTGGCTGAAGTGGAACAAGTTGGGGACGAGGTTCTGGTGGGTAGATGGGACTAAGATTGGACGAGGTTCTGGTGGGTTTAGGGGGACAAGTAAGGGACGAGGTGGGACCAGTGGGGGCCAAGGGGCACAGGGTGCACAGTTGCGCTTAATATCCACAAAGGGGGCTTTCAATTTCTAAAAGCTTAAGCTTAAAAGAAATAAGCTTAAGCTTTTTAGAATAATGTTTAATGTCTTTAATGGAAATTAATTTAGGGAACTAATGTGGTCCTTCAATGGCATCGCTTAAAAAACCATCTGTAGCTCCTTTTTTATGAGTGCACACAATATTTTACCTTTATTTAACACTTGTGACAGTCAGGGCTCTTAGTTTGCGAATCAGTGGTTTAAATATCTATACCAAAGGTGGGAATTGCTACAGAGGCAACAATACAAGACTATTGCAATATTTGGACCACACTATCATATAATTACATCTCTTTGACTTGTCACATACTGTAGTCTCTGCATCGTCTTAGCCTCTCTGACTTTTTTCAAGGCTGCTGTGATCCCACCTTGTGATCTTGTTATCAGAGTAGTCATGCATACTTAAATTAAAGTACATTAAAAACATAAATAGATATAAACTAATATTAAATGAATAAGTATTGCTTCTTGGCATTGTGTAACAATATAATATGGTGCTGAAAAATATTGTGATTCTACACCGTATTGATTTTTTTCGCCCAGCACTAATGTATACATGCTCTAACTTTCTTTGCCTAGCACATAACAGTTGTAACCAGAAAGACCACCATGTTTACTTACAGCTTTTACTGATTCCTTTTAAACTTTATCAGCACTTCTGCAGTGTTTCCCATGCACTGATTTATCCCACCACACTATCAGCATTGACCACAACAATGTAAACAAAATATAACATAAGATAATAGAATATAACCCCAACTCCCCAGTCAACTGTTTGCTTAGCAACTATAATGTTAATCCCCTCCCCTGACAAAAAACATTTTATCATCTCCTCCACTTTAACTAAATTGTCTTTGATCACCTGCTCCGATCAGCAACGTGTTTTTTGACCACCCCGCCCCTCAAAAAACCATCCAAGCACAACCCCACACTAGAATACCACAAATAGAATTTAATGGTGTGGGAAACACTGGTCTGTGTCGCTGCTCTACTCACTTGTGAAAAGTAAATGTATTGCTGTTCTCAACCTGTTCCAGTGATCGACTACTGTTCGTTCGGAAATGATAGCTGTCAGCACGAGTGCGTGAGCGTCCTCAATGGCTATTACTGCCTCTGTAATGAAGGATACAAACTCAACACCGACAAGAAGACCTGCACAAGTTAGTGAGGGCCCAAGATCGAACCACCTACTGTTGTTTAGAACTGCATGCTTTTATTTACACTGCAAGCCTGCACTGCTCTACTGGAACACACACCCTGCAGTCACATGCAAGAAGACGTAGAACTGCAATGCTACTTTCTGACACTCATGTGATTCAAATTTTCTCGTTATGTGCTGGGAGAGCTTTGTGCAGTTGGGATAAGAGTTTTTTTTCTTCTATAGATTAATTCAGCTATTCTGAGATCAAGTCTGACAAAAAATAGATTTTGCTTCTTTATTTTGCCCCATATCGAATTCCCATATCGAATTGACACTTCAGAATAGGGGGTGTGGAAATTCTTAGCCGAAACGTACTAGGAAATCTAAAAGTCTTGGCACCCCTGGCCAAAATACCTGCTTCACTGCACATCCTCTACTGAGAACACACTTCTGCACATTTTGCACGATTTGTTTATTTGCCAAATTGAACAAATCAAAGACAAACAGATAACAAATGGCCTGTTAAAACTGTATTCTTTCTAACTTAAGTAAAATATAGCAAACAAGTAGAACTTAAATCTAGCCTATTTAAGTCTGCTCCAAGATCAGGATCAATCAGCTTGTTTGAATGTGTTGGTTTTTGACTGTTTCTTAATTAATTAGAAACATGTTTTTTTAAGCACATGTAGATTTACACAATAGGAAAAAAATATTATGCTTGGTTGCCTTTATGAATGTCCTATTTACGATTTCATTAATGAGAATGAACTATCATGTCTGATTCATGTTGTTTTCTGTTGTATTTTTATGGCTGATTTATTAACAGCACTGTGCACACACTGCTCTTTTTATCCCTTCAGTGATTGACTATTGCTCATTTGGGAACCACAGCTGTGATCATGAATGCGTGAGTGTGCTCAGTGGATTTTACTGCCGCTGCAACGACGGCTACACTCTCCAGCCGGACGGGAAGACCTGCCAGGGTACGTATAGAACTGAAGAACGAGTGAAAACTGACAAGGGGTCTATTTTATGCAAATACCGACCAACAGTATCAATACCAGATACAGACAGAGATATTTAATCACGCTGCGACTATGGCTGGTGTACATATTCATATAAATATATATAAACGTTTATATATAAATGCTACTTCTGGGCAATGATTACATTTTTTAATCACGATTAATCATATGATTTTTTTTTGTGATTAATTGCATCACACTGTTATACACATAATTAAATAATTAATACAAAAGTAGTGTATTGCACACTAATCAAATCAAATATAAAACTATTTGCCACTGCAGGGCATTCACGTTCTCTCTAGTTTATTATTGAAAAACAAGTTCCTGTCCAGAGCATTATAGCAGCTGCTGTCCAGAGCATTAAAAGGGACCAACTCTATATGAAAGTCTATAAATGCCCTGTTGGTGTAATGGTCAGGCCACATAATGTGAACACAAGTAATGGGACATCTGACACCTCCAAAACCAACCGAGGCGCATAGAACTGCACAAGGTCGAAAAAACAACAAATTTGCAAAATAAAAGTTTTTTTTTTTAAACGATAACTTGCGATAAAAATTGTTTATAATGCTTTACCATGCCCAGCCCAAATACATATAACCGGATAGATAACCTGAAGAGCAACACCAGCCCACCGATGCAGTAATGATTTGTTGTGTAACCTCAGTCATATATGTGTATATATAAAGTGAAAATAAGTGAAAGTGACCATTTGTCATACATGAACACACCACAGCACACAGTGTGAACAGCACAAAATTCAACCTCTGCAT
>JBBPDB010000108.1:23340473-23364208 GCA_037974465.1 Brachypetersius altus | reverse complement strand
TTAGCATTTACATTAGTTAACAACATTTATTGTGATCTTAAAATTATATTTAAAGGAAAATAAAATTTCACTCCTCAGGGGCCCTCCCCCCATTTGGGGCCCTGGTAATTTAGACCCATTTTTCACCCAACTACGACGCCCCTGGATTTCCACTGAGGAGTCTTTGATGTTCAGTGGAGAGTCATGGATGGGATAGCTGGCTGACTAGCATGGACAGTGGCCCCCTTACCGTGCTTTGTGCACCACATGTGAGGGCCAGTTTCCGTAGCAAACCGAGGCTGCTGAGTTTGTCCAGCAGTCCATTCTTGGAGCTAAGTTTCTTGTTTGTATCATAACTGCAGCAGCGTCTGGATGTCACGCTTGTGATAAGGCAGGACCAGAAAAGATTCTGGAACACGTGTGAGGCTCTGCTCTCATTAATTGAATAAATACATCTCATTCATTGTTAAGTCTAAATTAGTCTAATCAAATAAATATTGCAATCTTTCACTTCTAACTAAAGAAAGTAATCTGAACGATTTGAATTGTGAAGGTTGTTTAATTCGTTTGATATAGATTTTGGCATCAACCACTATTAGAATGAAATCAAGACAACTTGGTTAAAACAAATGAAACATTAAAACAATCTATTTCTAACACAAAAATAAAGCAATCAAACTAGTATATTTCCAATTTGAAGGGAAATAGCAATTAATTGATTTAATGAGTAAAAGGGCATGCACTGTGCATGCTTGTGCATGTGTGTGTGTGTGTGCATGCGCGTCTGCACAAACAAGGGCGAGGAAGCAAGCGAGCGAGAAAGAAAGACAGCACATGTGCTTTGGTGCGTGTGCAGGAGAGAAAGAAAGATATTTCTGTTCCTGTCTACATTACTTTCAACGGTAACGATGGCACTCACAGATGTTCCATGTGAATGCAGAGGGAATGTGTGGAATGCGATCCTTTGTCTCTGGAGATCAAAGAAAAATGGCATCATTTTATTTACACTTCATTGTAGTGAACTACACTATGTGCTAAAGAGATCAGCTGAGCTTTTATCTAGTCTTTATTGACTGAGTTTAAAATCTCGGTTCTAATCTAAGAATGACAGCCTTATGTGTACCTAGGTTTTAAAGCATTTGTCTCCATAGTTATGCTAATACATATTGTGTCCAGTCTGTCATCGTCACAAAATTTCTGTGGAAGTTTGGAGGGAGATTCAGAGTGGGAATTGCATCCAGTCTTTGCTGGAAAATATCCAGTCATCTGAGTATTTGGTCACCTAAGCAAGAACCAAAGGTGAGTTATTTGTCCTTTAGACAAAGTGACATCCCTTCGGAGACCTGCCTTGAAGAATGTCAGGGTTTACCTGCTTTTATAACCTTTAAAATAGGCCCTGCCCCAATCTGTGAAAGGATTCTTGCATTGTATTTCTTGTGGCATTGCCACCTGTTGGACATATGCAGTGCAGTTTACTGACTTACAACATGGCTTGGTGACTTCAAGACCCCCTTCACAAAAGCAGGAGTGGATTATGTCATACAAACATAATGAATAAGATTACCTATTAACAGCTTTTTGGGTTACTTATCATGTGGAGCACAGTCTAGAATCCTATTTTAGAACAATAGTAACACAAACAGTTACATGGCTAAAGCTATACAGACAACAATGCAATTAGGGCACCTTTAATTGGAATATGGCACCAAACAAAGTGAAAGGGCACAAAACCACCTCGACTCTTCCAGCTTCTCCAACAGCTTACTGCAGGGAGGCTAGTACAATTAGATGAACATCACACTGTTGGTTTTCTGGTGACAATGCATTGAAAAAATGCCTTAAGTGGCGTCCTTACAATCTTCCCTGTACTGTTTAGTAGTGATGGATCAGCAGTAGCTTCTGTTATGGTATGTGATTGGAATTCAGCCTTGTGAGTATTGAGGGGGCACTTGCCATAGACAGCTGGTTAGGGCGTTCGCCCCTGCGATCAGGAAGTCATGGGTTTGATTCCCAAGACTGCTAAGCACCTCTGAGGTACCCTTGAGCAAGCTGCTCCCCGGGGTGCTGTGTTCCTGGCTTCCCGTTGCTTGGTAAATAGGTTAAATGCAGAGGGAGAATTTCGTTCTCTCCACGCTGTGGTGTGTTCACATATGTCAGAATGGTCACTTTCACCATAGAATTCCGCTAACATGCTGAGCTTCATAGATTTGCCAGCGGGTCTTGCCATTTTATCAGTCTTGGCCAGTATTTCTGAGCAACTGTTATGCTACCACATGTGCTGTTGCAAGCCTATTAGCTCTAGCTTGCTTGTTGCCTCCATCTGTCCATCTGCTTGCAGTTCAGCTCTGAGCATTAGATACTGAACTTGCATGCTGACTGTCACATGCTTTGGCACCGGCCTGTTGTTGGTTCCCAGGCTGGCTTTAAGTGCTCACTGTAGACCTGAAAAGAACTGCCTACAGCTCACAGCTGAGCCTTCCCTCATTGCTGGCCATCCTCTTGTTTGACCAGCAACCATTCTCTCCTTCCAGTTGACACCCCTGGTTCTGTTTCTTCTGGTTAATTTCCCACCAGAGCTCCTCTAGGTCGTCATGCCAGCCCACTTCTGACACCAGTGTGAGGACCCCAAGGAAGAGCCAGGACCAGGGAGAATCCTAGATTACATAAAATGATCTTTGGATTACGACACAGCTTGGCGACAACTAAAGGACTTAAAAGATAACACTGTGTCCATTTGCTTTTTAGGGGGGGACTTAAGCATTGCTTGCCTGTTTTCTGGTTTAAATCTATATTTTTTCTGTGCTGACTATTAATGTTGTTGGATAAACTATACAACAGGGAATAGTATAGGAAGCAGCCCTCTAAAATCAACCCTAACCCTAATCTGAAATGCAAAAACTGTACACCCTTCACTTTTCATCATTCAGTAAACTGCAACCTAATCTCTACTGATTCATAGTTTGTTGCATTTCTTATTCAGAATACCCTTATAATTCAGAATATAGAAACCAACACTGCTGTTCATCCATCTCACCGCTAGGGGAGCTAGTGATGCAAGAAGTGTGTTAATAAAATACTTTTATCGCTGACTTAACGCGAAAGAAGACTTTGTGAAATATTACCTTCTCTGGTATCCTGAGCGCCTTGTGAGATCCTCCTTTGTCTGTCTTGCTATATTTGAGTTGAGTTGGACCCATGCCTCTTGCCATGCTTATGTCGAAATTTATTTTACGTTTTCTCTGCCTTTCCTGGATGATATGTTCTGCCTGTGTGACTCTGATGGTCTATGGATTTCTAAACTGTGTTGTCTTTGTTATACCTGTCTGCCGAACCCTGACTCTGTAATGATTGTCCTTTTGAGACTGAATGAAACAAATAAACTTTTAACTGCAACTTGGTCCTCTCCACTCTCCTTTACTACTAATAATAACTGGGTAAGAATTGGTTTAATACATGGTTTAAATCATTTTTGTCGTATTATAAAAACAATACGCTACTCGAGGCCAGTGTTGCAGCAATCTTTTCTCAGCTTTGCGTCAAGTCTAATGGCATTGCTGTGCGAAAACTCCCCAGAACACATGATCTACAGTGAGTCGTTAAAAAAACGCCTGATTTGCTTACATTTTTTAATTCGTAACTGGAGAAGCTGCATCTGTGTGATCTATATCAAGTGTCAAACCCCTAACAGCCTAATATGGTTTGCTTTTATTTTAATTCTATTATTTTTTCTATTTAACTATGAACGTGTTTTACATCCAATTCTCAGGGCCCCTAGAGTGCATTCCTGGCATCCTCTGCCTTATGTAAGTGTTTATAAATGGGATGCATAATTTGCTGGTTAGTATTTTTATAGTGACTTGATTGAATATGCTTGAATACGACGGAAGCCTGTATCTGTAGGTATTTTAAAGAAAAGAAAAGAGAATAACTGAAATAACTGAATTGACACTGGCGAAATAGGCTGGCATGGAAAAAACTCACGTGTCAGTTTTTATGAGATACTGAGCTATTTGTCCCTCTTTGCTTTTCTTTCATACTCGCTGATATATAATAATGTTACATAATTATTCTCTCTCTCTCTCTCTCTCTCTCTCTCTCTCTCTCTCTCTCTCTCTCAGGAGTGATGTCAGAGCGACAGTTCGGGACTCAGTTTGTGTGCAGTGTGGTGGCATCTCATGTCAGTCATTTGCCCACAACTAGTCTCAGCTTTGTGTGGATCGCACCACCGCCCGGCACAGGATGTGTGAATTTCCTGTAAGTGTATGTTTTTATGTGTGCGTGCTCTCAGCATTGTAGTATCTGACTAATACGTTACATAGTTATACTGTATGTAATGTATCAACAATAACTACAAATCCTACACGGAAACTATACATTGAAACAGGCACATGGACATCTGAACAGAACATGGATATCTAAACAGTGGTCATGCAGGAAATAGCGTTTCCCTATTGAGGAAAATGTCCATTAAGGCTTTTGTCCTCTCCCCAACTTTAGATGGATCAAGAACATGCTAACCTAATAATTAATTCTACACTCACTTTGCCTGAATCAATTTCCGTCATGGGTGGGCTTAAGGGTGCCGTGCCCGCCCTCAGGCTCACATGGGCCCGCCCTGATAATACGAGCCTGTCATCCCACCCAATGCCAACATTGTTTTTGAAAAAATACTAATAATCGCACTAATAATCTATGATTAATAGTTTTTCTTCTCCAAAAAAATATTTTAGAATAACAAAGAAAAAATGCTTCGTCTAAAACGTGGTCATTTCAAACGGTCTGTAGTTCATTTAAAATAATCCGGGTTAAACGGAAATGGTGGGCTACTCTTACTGTAACAACGAACACAACCATCACAAACTAGCGAAAGAACTCAGGAAAATCAACTAAAGATGGGGGAAACTACACCAAGCTAAAGAAAATGGATATACGACGTTTATTTAACAAACAAAACAGGTTTGAGGAGAATGTCATTGACAAGCTCACACAAGAGGTTGACCGATCTCCAGCTACGAGCCAGCGTGTATCCGCTAGCCGGGAGTGGGCAGACAGAGACTGGCTAGACTACTCTGTTAAAAGAGACGCTGCATTCTGATAAATAAAAAACTTAAATCAGCTCTTGATGTATCTTACTGCATCACTTGTGTTTATTTGAACGACACCTAGCTGCTATACTGTACCTGCAGTAGCCTATAAAATGTGTGCCCCCTCAAAGCAATGCAAGGCCTGTCCGCAAATCTGTGTCTGGTGAATTTAGCCAAACACCGGAAATGTTACAGCTCGCCACATAGGTGGGGTTTATTCTAAAAGGCTGAGGGGCAGTTGTTAAAAATGTCTGGTACATTGATTCAAGCACATTTAAGTTAATGTATTTTTATGCTGCTGGAACCAGGTAAGTTTTTTGCGTCCAAATACATAAAACATATGCATCATACATTGTAAAAATTGTGGTTTTAAAATTCTACTGATCCAAAAATGGATTTTAAAGTGAGTGATTAGTTGATGGAGAAAACCACAGAGGATTGAATTAATGTATTATTAATGTAAATTCTTTTCATGACTTACTTTTAGTGAATAAAAATTCCAAAAATGAACTATGTTGAATTCAGATGTGGTGACTGTGAGCTTGTTTACTCTGAATGGCATCGACACCCTGCTGTGAGGAGACTGTAACTAACTAACTAACTCTTGCTGCGAGTTGTTTATGTGCATCACAACAGTGCTGCATTTCCTTCGGGGCACAAAATGGTCTTCAGGGTGAATCTCCAGGAATGTCTCAAATGTTCTGGGAGTACAAAAAGGTGACCAAAACCCTGCTTAACTGAACCTTTTTAACTATGAGCGACATTCAAAAACTTTCCGATCTTTTTCCAATCTTTTTCAAGTCTATTTATTGAGCATTTTTAACAAATAACATCACTTTTCAACAAAGTCACCTTTGTGGTGCAATTTTTCCAGCGTGGTACTTCATCAGCAAAAAATGTTTTTGCTTGAGCTCATAGCCTGGTGTACCGCTGCTTTCACATCATCCTAGTGGTTAGGGCGTTGCCCCTGCGATCAGAAGGTTGTGGGATCGAATCCCAGGACTGCTAGTGGCACCACTGAGGTATCCTTGAGCAAGGTACCTTCCTCACACGGCACGTTCACACTGTTCTGTGGAGTGTTCATGTATGACAAATAAATCATCACATGAAAATCTTCCTCTTAAAGCTTCGTTCTGTGATCCAGAAAGGTGGAACTCTGCAACCACTAATTGCCGTTAAACTCTCAGACATGCCCAGTTACTGCTCCTACAGCCTTCACAGTTTCCAACCCGAAACATAAAAGTACAGAAACTTTTTTAACATCCCTTATAAATATGTAGAGCTCTATCTGACATTTTACCTTGCTTTGGTTGTGCCCTGTGTTTCCCCACAGTTTAAATTAAGGTCATTAAAACATTCAAATCTGATATGGAAGACCATTATTTTCTTGCCTTTGGTACCTGAAGATGGACAGGCAGTTTATCTAGATGTGCAAACAGTGGGTGATGGAGTTCGTAACAAAAAAATATATCAGACAGCCAAGACACAAAATGAATTTTAAAACAAAAAATAAAGAAACCGTTTTTGACAGACGCTGCATCTGAAGGGTAAATGACACAGTGAGTCTAAAATATGTCATTAGCTCCCCGCTCATGTAATGTTTAGCCAAAAGGACTGTTTAGCAAAATAGAAAATGACAAGACATGAACGTAATCATACCAGCAGGGACGGATTTATATATGGCCAGAAGAGCTTGAACCAGTGAAGAACGCTGAGGCTAAAGCAGCAGAAGTACGTACAGTACGAGGGATTAACTCTGGTTAAGAGCTCATGATTCAGGAGCTATGTGAGACTGATGTGACCAAGTGGCTGACACTGATGAGGGAGTGCATTTATAGAGGATTTCTCTCAAAAAATGTACACCAGGTAGTTATTATAAGTTAAGTGTGGATATTTGATGCAGTTGCTATGGAGACATGAGGGAAGCGGTTTTTGAGGACATTAAATGGTGAAAAGGTCTTTGTATGTTAGAATGAAAATATTTCCCAAAATTATTTGAGTGCTGCACATTTAACAGATTGCAAAAGAGATAGATTGTCTCATACTGTCATGGCTGGTGGCCGTTAGAGGCCACTATTTTTCAGTTTTTCCCCTGTTCTGTTTTTGTGTGCTTTCTGTGGACTTTTATTTTGAAACCTGTTTTGTGTCTCGTTTTCTCCTTTGTTCAGCTGTGTCTTGTTTGCCCCTCATTTAGTCTTGTCTTTTAGTTCTCCTTATGTCTCCATCGCCTCACTTAACCTGTCTGTGTCCTGTTAGATTATGCCTGCTTTTGTATCTTGAAGACTATCGAGTCTGTTTTGTTTGTTTTTCCTTTTATTAATAAAACCACAGCATGGAGTCGAGCTTGTCTGCCTGCTTTTTTCTAAGAGGTAAATCACGAGGGCCCAGTGACATCTGTAGAATTCTGTCTGGTGGAAAAGCACTAACGACTATAAAAGTAGCAGAGTAACACTTCATGATTTCAACTGGAGGAAACACAAAGCTTCTGTCTTTTCTGTGAAATTATTTACAATGAACTATCTTGCATGTAATTTACTCAATACAAAAGTTAAACCAAAATCTAATGAAATTTAGCCTTGGAGTAATTTTTACTAGACCAAGCCAAAGAATATAAATTCAGAGGAAAGGTATACGCATTTGTACCTCAAGTGTAGGTTAAATAAATACATAAAAAATAACTGAATAACGACTACATTTAAATTGAAGTCCAGCTGCTACAGCTTGCAAAAGACAAGAATACATTGTTGATTAATGTTACAAAATGCAATGTCACTTTGATAACACATTTATGATTAATGTATTAATTAATATGTTTGCAGAAATGGGAAACACTCCAGTGGTACATAGAGAACTTTGCGGATCATTGTTTGGTCTGTTCACTCAGAAATGGCACTGGTGTAAGACAATCCTGAGAGCATAGCATCTCTGATACATAACAGCCACAATAATTGAGTAATGGACTAATTAAAGAAATTCAGAATTAATTATAACTGTGCATAACCAGAATGATATGCAAGCATTGAAGTACTTAGGTGACACTGTAGGTACTGTGTTAAAAATCATATCCTAATTTTAACATATAATTTTGAAGCTAAGATATGGATTTTTTTCCCATATCTTTTACTGATCACATTATGTGTGTGTGTATTTAATTGAGAAAAACATTTAAGTTCAGGATTGTGTTTTTGTGTGGGAAGTACATACACTATGTAAAAGTATCGCGACTCCTAACCATCAAACCAACAGGGACTTTAATGACACTGCATTCAAATCCATAGATCTTTAATATGGAGTTGGTCCCCTTGTTTTTTAACTCCTATAACAAATAGGTTTTACTCCTATAACTGCTTTCACTCTTCTTGGAAGTTTCTATGGACATTTGTGTCCAGTTATCTGTAAAGAGTTCATGAGGTCAGGCACTGATGTTGAACAAGAAGGTCTGGCTCACAATATCTGTTCCAGTTCATCTCAAAGGTGCTGGATGGAGTGGAGGTCAGGGCTCTGTGTGGCCAGTCGTGTTCTTCCACACTGCTCCTCCAGCCATGTCTTTATGGAGCTTGCTTTGTGCACTGGGACACAGTCATGCTGGAATAAAAAAGGTTCTTCCTCAAACTGAAGCCACACAGTTGGAATTCTGACATTGTCTAAAATGTCATGGTTTGCTGAAGCATTAAGATTGTCCTTCACTGGAAGTTTGATGGCATTTGATTGGGCAAATGATTGTAAACTCACTACATTTAAAATAGTGGCAATGAAACTCATTGAGTCCACAAGAAAAACAAAGTTCAGTTTTGTTTGACAGTATTGTTTTCTGTGAAGGGAATACTGAAAAAGAGTGAGGTCTGCTAATAGAACAATGCCACCTGCTGACACACAACAGTGCTGCACTTTTTCCATCAATACATTTTTCCATCAATTCCTTTTTTCCATCATAAACAACACAGAGGAAGGCCACACGGCAGCTTGGAGGAGAAAGAGATTACAAATACATTCACATTTCATAACGGAAAATGCAATAAGGGTTGTAAGGGAATACTTGGGCCTTTCCGTGTGAACGTTTAAGTCCTAAATTAGTCTTGAGGGGCTAAAAAAAATAGAATCTGGTATGAAACAAGGAATAGAAAAGGATTATGTTAACAAAACTAAAATTATGAAATTATATAACATAATATTATGGTTACTGTATGTTTGACCTGCTTAAATCAGGCAGATGCTTCAGGAGCATTATGGCAGAAACTGTGAGGCTCAGGAGGAGCTTTTATCTTCAGGCCATAATATTTTTAACCAGGACACAATACCAAATCTTAACTGTTCATTATACCACAAATTCTGCTCTCCACCTCGATGTGTCTCACCTGCCTGAAACAGAATTCCCTCAAATGATCACAATGGCTGACCTAGAAATGCTAAAGGGCAGGCCAGGTGGAAAAACAGACTCGGCAGATAGGAAAAATTTAGGGGTCAAGAAGACAGGAAGATTGAACTGAACTCAGGACTAGGGATTGGACTAGGGAGTGGACCTAGTACAGAATGAGGGATCAGACACAGGAATGGACAGGCACAGGGAAACAGGGTTGGACCAGGAAAACAGGCAGACCAGGAACAGAAAAGTGTCACAGCAGGGTGTGTTTCCTTTTCCTTTCTTTCTTTTTTTTTATTTTTCGGTTTTGTCTTTTTCTTTGTCTTCTTGGTCTGTGGAGTGAGGGTGACATGCTTGGAGCCTACCCTTACCAGGGGGAACCGGAGGAGAGACCACAAGGGCAGGAGGTTTCTGGGCCCGCAGTACTAGAAGGACTATGAATTGGGAAATGGTGTGTATATATGGCACATGTGTAACACACAATGTTTGCTGTTACAAGAGTTTGGAGTTGTGTTTTCTACCCCATATACAGATCTGTTAGCTACCATATTTCAGTAAGGGGAGGTTTGTTACAAGCTGGAGTCAAGAAGACTTGGAGCAGAGGAGGGACCAGAACGGAGAGGGGACCTGAGAACTAGACTGGAAATGGGGCTTGTCGAGAAAGGAAATGGAAGACGGCGGAAAAGACTGGAAAGTCTATAAGGGCTGGAAACAGAGGGCTGGACTTGGGAATCTACATGAGACCGAACAGAGGGCTGAATATGGGACTTTACAGGGGAATGGACTCTATACTGAACAGGAAACTGAATACAGGAATGGCAACAGGGACAATAACATGGACTGGGACAGACCTAGACACCAGAACAGGGCAGGGACACATTAACTGCAATGGGATCATAGACAATATTTACAAGAGGTCTTGAGAAAACAAATGCAATGCTGGATCCAGGTGCAGGTGGGACAGGAATACAAACGTTCACGGTTGTGGTGTAGGTGCAGGCATCAGCGAAGATGTGCGTCCCTGACCTTCTTGGCCCGCCAAGTCTTTTCTGCAGGAGTGCAGATTGTGGCAACCCTGCACAGAGGCCCTCTTCTCCTGCCTGCCCTGGTCCCCCATCTCCTCCATGCATAGATGGTCATTAAAATCCAGGTTTGCTATGTCCAATGTTAGGTTGGTCATTCTGTAATGAGGCAAGGGTGACTGACGAAAAGGATGGACACAAATGCAGATTTGTACTAATTGACAAGGACTGAACTGGCTGTACACCTGAGTAGGGGTTACAGATGACCAACAAATCTCAAACACACAGACGGGTATAAATACAGGATGGAAAACCAATAATAGCTGTGACAGGGTCACGAAAGCAAAGGCAGGGCATGACAGATGGGGCAAAAAAAGCTGTGTTCCTGGCTGCCCGCTACTTCACTTGGTGAATGGGTTAAATGCAGAGGAAGAATTTTGTGCTGTTCACACTGTGTGCTGGGGTGTGCTCATGTATGACAGAATGGTCACTTTCACCACATTGTGCATCACCTGCCTCTCTACCCCAATGTATGACACCTTCTGACCGGTTACATACATCAACAGTAAACCAGCACACTTCACTTTACTTTGTTTGGTACAACAATGCCTGTGCTGCAGACCAGAGGGGCCTGCAACAGATTGTTTAAATAGCTGGTAACGTCACTGGGGTGTCTCTCCCATCACTACAGGTCATCTTCCTTAAGCGCTGCATCAGATAGGACTCCTGCATTGTGCGGGGCTCCTTACAGTCCCAATCACTGCCCCACACACACCTGTAAACTGACTCTCCACATTGCACTCTACACATTACTGTTTGATAATGTACATACAGCAACATGAAACAAAGACATCCATGTCACACTATGGATACCATCTCAGAGTTTCTGTATTTTTCATTGATTAACAGCATATTTATTTATTTTAAGGCACCGCTGACATTTTGCACATACAAAGCGCACAATTACATTCCAGTATTGTTGCTTTCCATGTGACTGCTGATGCAACATTTGCACAAATTTTGGATGTAAAGAAATTACATTGTAGCACAATATACATGACCAAATGTGTTCCTATTTGCACATCCTCGTACCAAAATGATCATTTTATCTCTAGTTTAAAGTGTACAGTACTGTGCAAAAACAATATTTAAAATCCGTTTGCATGATCAGTGTGTGCTCTTTTTTCACATGATTATCAAACATACTAAATAAACCTGAATGGAATGAATACCAATAAAATTACACAGTAAATAGTGATTGTATGTACAGTATATCAGTGTGTTCTTTGTGGAAGTCGTGTATTACTGTAGTTTCCATCAGAAATCTGGTTTAACTCCATCAGTTCTTCAGTAAATTAAATCAGGAGCTGCTTTTGGAATTTCACAAAAGTTCCTCTCCTGGAGGAACCGTGGAACCGAACCTGTGTTCTCCTCACCATTATGTACTATGTACATTCTGGAGCCTCACTGTCTTGCCTCACTGTATAAGTCTTTATAGCTTAAATCACAATAAAGTTCACTTTGAATTTAGAGCACACACTATTCTGTTACATTTGCGCAACTCGGACCTTGCTTACACCTGTATTGTTTACATGAATTCATTTTAAAAATATATATTTGTATTCGTTTTAGTCTAAAATTAAAATTTCTCTTGTTTGTAACTATGCTGCACAGTCTCAAGGATGTTTCAGGGTCACATTTTACTATGTGTATAACTGGGTACGTGACAAGAATCTTGAATCTGAAATCTTTTTTCTTGTTTGGCTCTTAGACGATTGTTATTAATTTTTTATTTCATGAGTAAAAGCACTGATTTTGCAATTAAAAACAAGTGTGAGGTTATTATAATATTACTGTGCCACATTGTCTGTGAACTTTATTAGGCATCTAACACACAATGTTGGCTTTTAGGGTTCAGACGCATGGTACTGCATGATGTACACGCCTCTATATTCTCCTGATACCAAGACAGTATAAAACAGAGTTGGTCTGAACAAACTGACCAGTTCGTGGAGCAGCACTTCCCAGCTGCTAAAGAAATGCAAAGGATCTGGTATTAAACTTTATTTAAGCCGATTTAGAAAAGGAAATATGATTTAACCCTAATATTCATCCCTCCACCTCTCACTCTCTTGTTTTCGAAGGATACATTTAAAAACCTGATGCTGAAATTGAATGATGCTTGAATTATGTGTTAAATAATATTTAGTAAGAAGTACATTGTTCAAATTTTGTTTTTATTGATGTCTTAATGAGGAATATTGTTTCCTAAGGTTTTGTTTCTTCAGGTTTCTTTAGGTCATTGTCAGAGAGGAATGGCAATTAACCAAACGGACCAATTTGGAACCCCTGACAATTATCAAGAAGCACTTGCAAAACAGATTGTTATTGTCTCTCTTGCACTGATCATTAATAGCATCAATGGAATGTTAGTGAACACTTTCTTCCGCAATTCTGTGTTTCAAAGTGACCCTAGATACATTTTGTACATTAACCTTGTGATCAATGACATTCTCATGATTTGCATATCAGTTACTTTGTATGTTTTAACTTACGCATGGCCTTATATCAATGTTTCTTTTTGTTGTCTACTACTCACATTAGGTACAGCTACTTATATGAACACTCCTCTGATTTTGGCTGGCATGGCGGTGGAACGTTACATTGCTGTCTGTAAACCACTGCATCACTTACAGATCTGCACAGTGAAGAGGACCTGCATCCTCATTTGTGTGATCGGTGGTATCGGAGTAATTCCTGCAATAATCGACATCATTATTGTCATCGCTATGCAACCTCTGTCTTATTTCAATTCTCTCACCCTCTGCCAGCCAATTGTTATGTACAACACAAAGTATCATATCCAAAAGGCCATCGCTACACAAAGCCTCTACCTGTCTGTTGTGTGGATAACGTTGTTCTATACTTATTTTAGAGTTCTTTTCATAGCCAAAATAGCCTCATCTGGCAATCAGCAGAGTTCAGTGAAGAAGGCTCGCAATACAATCCTGTTACATGGTGGTCAGTTACTTCTCTGCATGCTGTCTTATTTAACCCCCGTGATGGATCTGATCCTGATTCCATTTTTTCCAGCTCATCGAACTAAAATCACCTTCTTTAATTATCTGCTCACAAACATTTTACCAAGACTTCTGAGTCCTCTCATTTACGGCGCTCGAGATCAGAAGTTTGTGAAGCATATCAAACGCAACTTTTTCTGTAAATTAATCATTATAAAGGTCGCATCTCGGTGAAGTATGAAAATAATCTGGTTAGAAGAATTACTCTTAAAGACAGATTTGCATAAATCTTGAGAGACACAAAAATGGCTTCAAAGAGTGATTAAAACCGCTGATTTTTTTCTTTATGTCTCTTTTCTCTCATTGCTTTCTGTTGTTTACTTTGTTGTGCAAACAATGGAAGCTGATTCAGCTTGCCCTTTGACAGTTTTTTTTTACATTTGTTTTTTAATACCATCCAATAATGTCATAGAAAAAATATCGAATCATAACAGAATCTAGAATCTGGTTCAGAATGGAATTAATTTTTTATTACATTTTTGTTTACTAAATAAACATCTACTTACTAGTTTTATAAATGGATACCATAGTGTTCTTGTGAACAACTTGCTGAATACTAAGTTAAGAATGCCTTCAGGGGATAAAAAAAATCCCAATAAATCTGTCTAAATCTAAAACAACTGTAATGTTGTTAGGAAACAAAAATGTGCTGATTATTCTGGTAACAAGGGATTACACAATACACCACAGTAAAAGGACTGTTGTATAAAGAAGACTCTTTTTCTTTTGACCCTTAACAACTATTATTTCTTACCTAAATATAGAAAGACAATTTTGTTCACTGCCTATTTACTTTCTAATATTATGCCAAGGCTGCTCAGTGCCCTTATATATGGAGTCTGAGATCAAAAAATATTCCAATGTATCAGAGTGTATTTAACCTGCAGTTTGTTTCTCACAAAACTTGATCCTAACGCTAATGAAGGTTGGAGTACTATTTTTTCCTGGCAAAGGCAAAGGAAATTCTAATTTGATTTCATGATGTGCCATTTAAGAGCTCTGTCGTAAAGCACCCTGTTTGTCAATGATTACACATAAAACACAGCAAAGTCCTCTTATACTTTCCTCGCCATACGTTTCCTCTTGAATGTATTTTTTAAAAATTAAAATTTAGTGGTGAAGGGATGAAAATGTCTGAAAAACACATACATCAGTTGCACAGTAGGAATTACACAATACACCACAGTAGAAAACTACTGTATGCAGAACTTTTTTCTTTCAAATATTAACATTTTGCAGGCAAAGTGTTAATTTAGCAAAGCTACCAGAACCTCAGAAGATTTACCACATTATTCAAACTGAAAGGCCTGTTTAACCTGCACAAGACCGATAAGGGAAAGTGTAGAGAAATGTCATCAATGTACTGTTGCCAGAGTTGACACTTGTTTGGTATATTTATGATGGCTCCCACCCCAGTCCTGGTGACCCTGAAACCTGCACTATGATATTTCCCTACTCCACATGATCAGGGGCTTGTTAATTAGATAAGCTGTAATCGGATCAGTCAAAAAATGTGCATATTCCTGCTTCATACTGTGATTAGCTTTTAGAAAGTATTTCCTAATTGGTACAAAGCAACACATCCATCCATCTATTATCTGAACCTTAACCATGGCAGCTGGGATGCTGGAGTCTACTCAAGAAGTCATAGGGTCAAAGGCAGGACCACCCAGGACAAATCACTAGTCCATCACAGATAAAAACAGCAACACCTAGGGGCAAGTTGTCATCTGACATGTCCATTTTTTGCTTAAACAGTGTTTTACCAAGAGTGTCTGTTCTCAGTCAGAAACAAATAAACTAGTTTGTTTGCCGGTGCACTGGTGTCCACTAGTAGTGAATTTCCTTCTACAGCACAGACGCAAAGCAACATAAAGCACAAAAAGTGGCAAATACTAATGGATTGCACTGTAGACTGTAAACCTTTCATCACTTTTAACAGTAAACTGAAAAACATGAAAGATCTCGTTGGACTTCACAGACTGCAGCTTCCCAGTTACACCACTAGAGGTCAGAAAGAAACCTAGTTTACTTTCTTTATTCTCCAATATGATAAAGATTTTAATGCGTCAAATGAAGGAAAGAAATGCACTACTGAATCCACAGTGAAGCCTGAATATTTCATCAGTGTACAAGAATATATAATTACATGAGACTGTAAACCTTACTTGCTTTTTTTGGATAAATAAATATAAACAAAACATTTTATTGAGTTGATTGAAAATGCATGTACATGAAAGTTGAAAGTTTCTTTCGAAAGTTTCTTGGAACTCTTGAATTGTTGATCTATATGTCTCAAGTTCCTCTTGCTTTCGTCGTTACCATTAGGGAAAAGCACCAAGCGCTAACAGCAAAACAGCTTAACATCTGCTGGGGTCTTTGCTGGAGGCAGCATCTAAACGTCTAAATCCTTTCTGTAATATACAATATTTTGTGTTGTAATATTTTACAATGATAGACGATAGATCCTCTGTGGATATTTAACCGTGATTACTCACATCAGCAAATATTTCTTGAATCTCTGTTTGACAACACACAGGTTGATGAAAGAAGGGTTAGAAAAATGAACTCCGGTCGAGATTCCTTTGAGGACGCTTTTATCAAAAACTTAGTTGTAGTCGGACTTCAGTGGGGCGTCTGGGCGTCTTCAGAATCTACATCAATGGGATTTTTGTGTTTGCCTTTTTTAAACACCCAGTTTCTTTCACCGACCCAAGATACATTATGTACATTCATCTAGTCATTAATGATATAGTGATGATATGTCTTTCCATGACTATGCATGTCCTGAATTATGCAGCGCCTTTTTTAAACTTCGCAGTCTGTAGTTTTCTGCTTCTGCTTACGTCTGGACCTTCACAAAACTCTCCACTGAATTTGGCTGGAATGGCCTTGGAACACTACATTGCCATCTGCAGACCGCTGCATCACCCTCAGCTGTGTTCTGTGAAGAGGACATACATCTTCATCGGGGTGATGTGGCTCCTGGCCTGCGTTCCTGGAATAACTGATAACATCATTGTGTGGGTGAATGAACCCATCAGTATTTTCTCAACATCAGTTTTTTGCTCCAGCAAGACTGTTTTCAGCACAAATCAGCACCTTGTGAGAACAATTGTTGTAGACACACTTTATTTATCATGTGTGTGGATGACCCTAATGTTTACTTACTTCAATGTTCTCTGAGCAGCTAAGGCTGCAACATCTGACCAAGTTTCTGCCAAAAAAAGCCCGGAAGACTATTTTGCTCCATGGCCTGCAGCTCCTTCTCTGCATGCTCGCCTATCTAACTCCACTTATAGACTATTATTTCTTAGCTCTGTTCTCTAAATATAGAAATAGCATTTGGTTCACTGCCATTTTATTGTCTAATGTCATGCCAAGGCTGCTCAGTCCCCTCATATATGGAGTCAGAGATCAAAAAATGTTCCGATTGGTCAGAATGTATTTAACATGCAACTTGCTTCTCACAAAAATTGAGCCAAATGCTAATGAAGAGTTAAGAGTGCTATTTGTAGAAAATTCCAATTGGATTTCATAATGTGCCATTTAAGAGCTGTGTGTGTGTTTTTAGTTCTGTTGTAAAGCAGCCCTTTGGTCAGCGCCAAGACACAAAACAAATGCAGTCCTCCCATACTTTCCTCTCCATCAGTTTTCTCTTGTATTGATTTTTAAAAACTCAGTCAGTGGTGAAAAGATCAATATGTGTGAAAACTAGATTGCAGGAGTTGCACCTTAGGGTCAGTTTTCACAAAATGCTTTTTCAGACTGAGGTCTCACTCTCCAACATGCACCTTCCATGAGTTCTGAAAGAATAACGAATGTGTCTGTATGAAAATGTGAGTATAATAATGTGTCCGTATGAAAGTACTAGTGGTCACAATAAGCTGTTCATTTACACTGAAGCCTAGTGTAGTCTTAGACAACCAGGATTATGGCAAGCTGTAACTCTTCTGTGTTCTGTGTGTGTGTGTGTGTGTGTGTTTAAACTGCACATGGATATTAGAGGGTAGTATCTCAGTGTGGGCCAGAAAAAGTGGGGAACTCCTTTAAAGAAATGTGGTTCTCCATCCTTTTCTGGTGTTAGTTTTATCCAGCTGTAGCAGGTACTTCAGTGGTGTCAATGGCAGTTCTGGGATTCAAACCAAAAACCTTCCGATCACAGTGACAGCTTCTTAACCACCAGGCCACCAGCTATCAGGCCTTCACTGAAGCAGTTTAGTGGTGCTAACAAACTTACACCAACTCCCCCTCAAACCCTGCAGTTACACCGGCAGCAACAACAAGCGATATTCTCAGGAAGACATATTTATTGTAATAAACATATTTTCAGTAATATTTCACCTGATTAGTGGGTTCACCAGTTTTGGACATACTAAATTAGAGCTAAAAAGAATAAACATAAATATAATTATAGAGCAAATGGTGATGATGTTCAGTATATCAGAGAGCCCTGACCTCAATCCCATCCAGCACCTTTGGGACGAACTGAAACGGAGATTGTGTTCCAGACCTTCTCGTCCAACATCAGTCTCTGACTTCATAAACACTCTGCAGAATGAATGGACACACATTTTCACAGAAACTCCAAAATCTTGTAGAAAGCCTCCCGAGAAGTGTGGAAGCTGTTAGAGCTGCAGAGGGGGACCGACTCCATATTAAAGTCTATGGATTTGAATGCAGTGTCACTCAAGTCTCTGTTGGTGTCATGGTCAGGTGTCCCAATACTTTTGTACATATGTTGTAGATTAACCTTAAACCCGGCTCTAAAGAATTATTAATAGTATGATTGGCCAAGGCCACGCCCACTGGTCCTCTCCACCACTGGAACAGACTATCTAGAACAAAATATCTAGAACCGGGGAACAGAGTGTGACAGTGGCCACGTGCCACGCCGACGCTACCACGCTTGCTGGTGTTCCGGCGTGTAGCGCGCGCGAGGAGGGCGTCGCTGTGGATCGGAGAAGGCGCGCGCGAGACACCGTGTTACACCGTGTGCGTTTAAGGTGGCGCGTTGAAAGTCTCGCGCCCACAGTGACATGAAAGAGACAGGAGCACGAGAAGGAGGAGGAGAGCACGTGCACCGCGGGGTCCGCGAGGTGAGTCAGATCTAGAACCTCCAGGCTGAACTTGGTCTCTCGCTCCAATTTTTTTCCATTTCCACCTTAAACGGTGCGGCACGCGCTGTTTAAGGTGGAATCTCACATTCGGACCAGACTCCTCGTGCGTCTAAAATTGCTAAAGAACAATAAACATGCGGTGCAGGCGGTTCGGAACAAGTGTGATTCATTTACTGTTTATTAAGTGGTTAATGAATTACTTAATTAACGAATCTGACCTCACGTGTTCCAGTGATTGAAAATGTGGCAAAGAATAATAACTGACCAGGTGGTGAGCAGGAAGAGATACCCCCAGTTTAACCCAAAACTAGCCGAGAAGGGTGAGTACTGATCAGATTCTCAGTGTCGTGATGTTTCTTCTTCTTTTCTCATCCCCCTCTCCTCCTCCTCGTTTTCTCCACTTTTTTCAGAACACCTTGGCAAAGAGCCCTTCTCTTTAAAAATGGATTAAAGTCTGACCTTAAGTACAGAAAGAGCATATGGACCAGTTCTCCAGAGAAGAGCACACTCTGGGGTGTTGTAGTTTTGTTTTTATTTTTTTGTTTGTTTGTTTTCTTGCATGCAAAACTGGTGGCAAAACTTTTGGATGTAGTTATGACGTATCACGGACCTAAACAGGCCAGAACAGTCCCAGTGCTGAGGAGACAGTGCTTCTCTTACCACACCTGAAACACCTGGTGTGTTAGAGAGGTCCTGTGCAGGAGTGGGGCTCTCAGAAACAGCAGTTCATTATTGATTGATATTGTTGATGTCCAAAATAATAATAAAAATAAACATGGATCTCTGCTGGAGAGGGTAGAAATGTTTACTTCTAATGGACTCATCTTTAGTCATCTTTAGTCGTTCAATAGCATTTCTACCGGCTCTTTCATTATAAAATGTAAAAAGTGAAGTAGAAATGTTAAAATGGTAAAAGAAAGTGGAGCTACGTGGTCAACAGTGCTGTGAATGTGTTTTAGGCTCAGCAAAATTTTCTGGGGATCTGAAAATTTTGCACTTCAAGCCTTTGTGTGATGCAGTAGCCATTAGTGTCCATGTACTGACCTTTAATTATATGCCTACACTCTCAGAAAGGTACTAAACTGTCCCTGGGGTGGTTTCCTCAAGGGTACACCTTCAATATTTTTAGTTAGGGGAGAAAATTCCACCATATTCCACTGAAAGCATGTTTAAGTTGCACTCTTTACACCCTGTCCTGACTGCAGGCATTCTATTTAACTTTTGTAAAATGTATCAGGTTATGAGGCACAATTATGCCCATTTCCTCTGGGAAAAACATATCTGCGGTACAAAATTGGACCTCAAGGACAATTTATTTACATTGAACAAAAACTCTACCTGTTTTGTGACAGTGTATAATTAGCCTTCCTAATTAAGCTCAGATTTACAGAACCCTCCAGTGTGGGTTACTTCAAAACATGCATTAGGTGGAGAGAAGGTACTTTGAGGAAGTTTGCAGGTGGAAAACCATAGGGATGGGTAGGATACTGGTACTGAATTAGTCCCAGTTCCTGATTGGTAAGTTTTGAAATCTGTAGAGTCTCCTGTTCAGACGGGGCTGCTGTGGGTGTTAATACTTTCTCACACAGCTGCGTTTCCAGACGGTGGATGCTGGATTGGATCAGTGGAGGACGGAGCGCCGCTCTGTTGATCAGAACATTTGTAGTGACACTCCTCCCTCATTATAGAAACACAGTTTAGATCTTTACAGCTCTGGAAAAAAATGAGAGCACTGCAAAAATTCAGTTTTTCAGGTTTTATTTTTTGGCTGCAAATATTGAACTGAACAGCTTTGCCTTCGTTTTTAAGAAATGCTGACAATATTTCTCCTAATGTCCAAATAAAAATAGTTCTTTAAAGCAAAACTTTAAAGAATAAGAAATATGGTGCAATGTTTACAAAACTTGAATCATTCAAAGAAAACAAATCTCTGGTTCTCTCTTAAACAAAATGGCAATAATGACCTTTGAGGAACTTCCAACTGGTCTCATTGTGAGAGGAGAGTGTTGATTACAGCAATGTTTTTATACTTTTCCTTTTAAAGCAGAATGAGCTGCTTGTGTAGGAATTTAACAGACAATTGAATAGGAAAGTTCACTAAAAGAGAGGCTGATTTAAAATTTTAAAAGGTGTAATTTTTTCCAGAGCTGTATTTCTCCAAATCATCACAATAAAATAACCGCTGAACCTTCTCATGTGACGTCTTTACTTTTCGCACCAAATTATAGAGAGTAGGATCAATAAGATAAGTGATATATAGTATCAGTAAAATCCTACCCGTACCCCTCCCTACTGTCACTAAGCTTATCTGTGCTGCCTTAAACCAACCAGATGTTTGTCTATAGTGAGTGCAAAATACAGGTGAGTCATTCTTCTTACAACTCTTAAAGCCTTGAACAGCTGGTATAATTACGAAACACTAGGTACTTAAAATGTGCTTAACTCTACCTTAATTTACCCCTGAAAATACACCAGGGCCATTCATTTGAATTAAGTTGCCCCTTAATTTTACCTTCAAAGTGGATTTAATGCATGAGTATGAAACCCCTTAATATTAAACTCAGTAGTTCAGTAGTTTTACCCCTTAATCAGCCTTAATCAGCTGTGCGCTTTTTCCTTTATCTTTCATTAATTTCCTGAAAATTAAGGAAAATTTAAGGGGTAAAATGAAGGGGTTTGGTTTTGTAGTGTATAACTTTTACATTACACTATGGTGCTACTGTATGTACTGTACAGAGTTTGGCACGTCAAACAAAGTGTACAGCCAGTTCCAATCTGTACTCTTATTTTGGACCCTGGTTATATTAAGAGGTCAGCAGAATAAAGTTGTATTATGAGAGTTTCATGTTGCACAAATCCATAAAAGAAATTTACAAATATATGTATAAATGCATGTGATGCAGCGCATCTGGGCTGTGGCAATGTCATCCATAATTCATATTTCTTTACGCAAAATGAAAACGCTTCGAAAACATATCTCTGAATTGTTGAATGTTATTTGGTAGTTCCTGACCAAGCAGGAGCTTTGATTAAAATGGTCTAGTCGGTGTATCCAGTTGCTTTAGTAGATGTTTATGGAAAGAGATCCAAAATTGGTGTAATCCAATAAAGCAGGGGCCACTATATGGGGCATTTCCAATGGCACAAGGAACCGCCCCATACCACGAACAGATGTTTTTCTGTTACAAATAAAGCAACCCAGACTTGAGCTGCTCGACAGCGGTGCCTTTATTGATAACGGATGCTTTAATCCAAAGCGACTTTCATTCCCTAACTACAGGGGGCAGCATCCCTAGAGCAACTTGGGGTTAAAGGGTCTTGCTCAGGAACCCAGTGGGGGTTTACTGAAAGTAGGATTCGAACCCATGCCCTCCTGGTCCAGAGGCAGTTATCTAACCACTAGGCCACCACCCCCAATAACGTACTGTCCTCTGCCCTGCTTCAGACCCCTAAAGATTCTCACCAGCCTCCTTTTTTTTATTTGCATTTTACTTTGTCTCATAGTCTTCACATTAATTCAACGGATTTCCAGGGAACTGTCAGGCCTACAAGATCCAAGAATAAAGCGTTCCTTCTGAATGAAGCTGTGTTGTTTAATTAGCAGTGTGTCTAACAGGTGTGCTTTATGATCCTGCAGAGAGGTGCAGCATGGTGAAGGAGATCCTTCCCGCGTGGGACCAGGATCCAGACGATCGGCTGGTGAACGTCAACGTGGGCGGCCTGAAGCACAGTTTCTGCTCCAGTATGCTCCGGAAGTTCCCGGACACGCGTCTGTGCCGCCTTCTGTCCTGTGACACGGAGGAAGCCATTCTGCAGGTGTGTGATGACTATGACGTTCAGAAGGAGGAGTTCTACTTTGACCGGAACCCTGGCCTCTTCCCTTATGTCCTCCATTTCTACCAGACCGGAAAGCTGCACATCATGGAGGAGCTATGCGTCTTTTCCTTCTGCCAGGAGATCGAGTACTGGGGCATCAACGAGTTCTTCCTGGACAGCTGCTGTAGTTATCGTTACCACGATCGCAAGCTGGAGAGCCATCACAAGTCCTGGGATGAGGAGAGCGACGTGAGCAGTGTGGACACTTCTGTAGATGAGATCTCTGATCTTAACAAGGACATCCAGCATTTCCAGGACGTTTGTTGTGGAAATGTTCGTAAGTGCCTCTGGCTGACCTTAGAAAATCCAGGCTATTCCATCCCCAGCAAGCTCTTCAGCCTGCTGTCCATCAGCGTCGTATTAATGTCAATTGCCACCATGTGCATCAACAGCATCCCCGAGTACCAAGTGTTTGACGAGAATGGTCAGATAATCGAGGACCCGACCATGCAGGCTTTGGAGATTTTCTGCATCTGCTGGTTCACTTTTGAAGTGGTGACACGGATGCTCCTCGCCCCGAACCGGCAGAAGTTTTTCCTCTTGCCGCTCAACATGATTGACATCGTTTCAGTGGTGCCCATTTACATCACCCTCTTCTTTGACCTCCTTGCTGGTGGCGATTCTGAGCTGGGCAACATAGGGAAGATTGTCCAGGTTCTCAGGCTGATGAGGATCTTCAGGGTGCTGAAGCTGGCCAGACACTCAACAGGGCTGAGGTCGCTTGGTGCTACGTTACGGGTAAGACACTCAAAACTCAATCTTTTTATCTTTCACTGACTTCCTATGCATTCTTTTATTTATCACAATATTATTTGTCATTGTTATTATTATCATAGCTTGAACAATTTAAAAAATTTTGGCATTGTGAAAACGTCCTTTAAAATCCAGTGTAGTGCACATGTATTCAGATGTTTGATCGTGTTTGAAAGCCAAGTATTGATTGTTTTAAAAAAGGTTTTTTGTGGTCAAGTCACCTTAAAAGTGTGTAGTAGAGAGAGAGTCTGTGGCAACATGAAAATATGGAGCTAAATACACTCCAGACTCCATAATCAGACTTCAAGACATTAAAGCTCAGGACCCGTATTCACAAAGCATCTTGAGCCTAAAAGTTGCTCCTAGTGACGTAATTCTAAGAAGAATCTTAGAATAATGGCATTTTCTTAGAATTTCCCCTTAAATTTAGGATTAAATCTCAGTAAAGATAAAAATGATTC
>JBBPDB010000108.1:23300999-23320234 GCA_037974465.1 Brachypetersius altus | reverse complement strand
GAGAGAGAGAGAGAGAGAGAGAGAGAGAGAGAGAGAGAGAGAGAGAGAGAGAGAGAGAGAGAGAGAGAGAGAGGATTAATTCTTCATCTGCTGACAGTAACAACTCATTGCTTTAGGCCATTTCACTCCAATTTTACTGGTGTGATTTTAATTCCTGTTTGTGTGTGTAATTAAATATGTAAACAAGGTGGCAGAGGGGAGACTTGTGCAGGTCTCTGCAACCCCATAATTCCTCCCTGTTATGCAATCTCTTTCCACACCTGGCAACCCCCCCACACCCACCCACAGAAAGAACAGGGTGTATTAAAGACTGCAGTATATCCTCAAGCAGTCCTGTGTCTGCACAGGCGCATTTGAGCACATCTTCATTTAAAAATATTTTAACTGCAGTAAAAACAAATACATAAAGGATAACTGATGGCATTAATAATGTAGCACTGTGTGTGAGAGTGAGAGCGAGGAAGGGAGAGAGCGGGAGAGAGCAAGAAACGGAGGGAGAGAGGGACAGAGACAGGGAGGGAGAGTGAAAGAGAGGGAGAGAGAGAGAGAGAGGTGTACCTCTTTGGGCAGTAGGGAGATGAAGTCTCTCTGGAATTGAGGTTCGATCACCTGCATCATGTGCTTCACCTGCGTGGGCTCACAGCTGTCAATCAACTCGTCCAGCGCCAGCAGTTTCTCTGGCCCACTCCAGCTCTACACACACACGCACGCACACGCACGCACGTCAGCAAATTGTATATAAACACAAAAATGCAACCTAATAATAAGGGGCTCAGTTTATTTTAACATTTCCAAAACTCAGCACGGCACCAATCAACATTTCTGGCGGGTTCACATTAATTACTGCCGTCACATTCAGAAGCTCATTAAAAGCGCCAGTCTTCAAACCACTTAAACTGAATCAACAACAGAAGAACCTCTTAAATCAAACCGCAACCGATTTGGTTTGAGCTCTCAGGCTCTGACAAACCATCAGTCCGTTCCACACCCAGGGCTGAGCCAAAACTTTATCATCTCATTCAGCATAAATAATCACCAACAATTACTATCATTTTGTCCCGTTTGAACAATATCCATCATATTTTACAATGTTGTGACTAAGAACGCCCTTTGTGCAACATGATGCAACAGTCTGTTTATGTTTGTTCCAGGGCTGAGCGCGTCGACACGTTATTGCATTAACGCATTATTTTCTATTTTATCGTGTGTTAACTCAGTTCTATTTAATTACTTCTGTTTTGAAAGTTGGTAGCTTTTTTGTCCTCGTGGGTGCGTGCAGCAGGCAACTCTATGTCTCGGCCGTCGTCCGGGAGGGACACGGTGTGGGGACAAAAGTATTGGGACGCCTGACCATGACCAACAGGGACTTTAATGACACTGCATTCAGATACACAGATTTAATATGGAGTTGGTCCCTTTTGCCTCTGCCATAATGTTTTGATACTGAGGCTAACTTGTTATTCTACAACAAACTAGATAAAACGTGAAAACCATGCGCTCGATTAGAGGTAGCTCAGTGGATAGGACACTTGCTTCCGGACAAAGAGGTCACGGGTTTGAATCCTACCTTCAGCATACCACCACTGGGTCCCTGAGCAAGACCCTTAACCCCGAGTTGCTCCAGGGAGACTGCCCCCTGTAGTTAGGGAATGGAAGTCGCTTTGTATAAAACCGTCTGCTGAATGCCGTGTAAAACTGTCTGCTGAATGCCGTGTAAAACTGTCTGCTGAATGCCGTGTAAAACCGTCTGCTGAATGTAAATGTAATTGAATGTTTTGCGTTTCCTCCCACAGTGTGGGATCTGCATGTGCGCTGCCTCCATGTTTGAAGAGCCTGTTGATATTCCATGTGGGCACGAGTTCTGCAGAGGATGCTGGGAAAGGTGAGTTGTTATTGTTTATTTTTGGTTTGGAAAAATAAAATATATTTACTGAAATCTATGTGGGAAATGTTGGCCCCGTATGACACTACAGGCTTTTCAAATAAAGTCCTTATCCGCTGTTGGCCTCCGCAACTCGTTTCCATCCACGTTTCCTTTCATTGTTTGACATATTGTTTACATACATTCCATATGGAGCTAATGGAGAACTGTCTGGGCCAGAATTTCATCACTTCCACAGCGCGCTATATGGGGAGGGAAGAACTGTTCTAAAGTGGATCTGGATAAAACACATCTGAAGCTTGTATGATACTTGACTTTCTTATATTGCAGTTTCACAGGTGATCAAACTGCCAGAGCTTTAATTCACAGTCTGGGAGGTCAATGCAGGAGCCTTTTAGCATGTTAGCTCGCTGCTCAGTCTGGTACTAGCTACTTACATAAGTGGATCAGCCTCTCAGTGTAGATGGAAGTGGGTTCTTCATCTGTCAGGTCACTCTGGGTTTCTTGCAGCAGTAGGACAGTCACGAACTCTGACTTTTAGCTAATTAAAGGTTAAAACAGATTAAAACTCAGCCAAACAGATTTAATGAATCGATTGAGGTGTCGTTTACACCTCCTACTGACATCTGTTAAGTTTCAACCCGAACCCAGTCTTAATGGAGGTGTTTTTTTATGGCAGCTTCCTGAATCTGAAGATCCAGGAGGGGGAGGCACATAATATTTTCTGCCCAGCCTACGACTGCTTCCAGCTGGTTCCAGTGGAGGTCATAGAGAGCGTGGTGTCCAGAGAGATGGACAAGCGATACCTGCAGTTTGACATTAAGGTATTACCTCAGTATCACTCATGACACTAATTTCTAATGACACTGATTGCAGTTTGGCCTCTTACCTGACATGAATTAGATGAAACGAAACCAGAAGAGCACTGAGACCTCTGGTGATGGGTCTGGAGAACTGGTCCTAAACTGGTCCCAGTTCCTGCTGAACTGGAGGGTCTCCTGTTCAGACGGTGCTGCTGTGGGTGTTAATACTTTCTCACACAGCTGCGTTTCAAGGCGGTGGATGCTTGATTGGATCAGTGGAGGACGGAGCACCGCTCTGTTGATCAGAACATTTGTAGTGACGCTCCTCCCTCATTATAGAAACACAAACTCAGTTTTATTTCTCCAAAACATCCCAATAAAATAACTTCTGATCTTCTACAGCTTCCCATGGGATGTCTTTATTTTCTGACCAGATTATGGAGAGTGGGATCAAGAATAGTAAATAAATATTAACAATAGTAATAACGATATTGAGATCAGTATCGCCGAGTAGTATCGTATTGACATGTGTCGATAAGCAGTATCCGTATCAACGAGTACTATCATATTGATTAGTTTGATAGTTGATTAATTTGATATTGATAGTTTCCCTGTCCAAATGGGCCATAGTTTGCCAGTGACCGGTTACTCGGCTCCTGTTTGCATCATGGTCCAGAGACTTAATGTGGTGGTGGAGGTATAATGGGTAGGCTACTTGCCTCTGGACCAAGAGGTCATGGTTTCGAATCCTACATTCAACACAACTACTAGGTTCCTGAGGAAGACCCTTAACCCAAAGTTGCTCCAGGGAGACCCTGTAATTAGGGAATGGAAGTCGTAGTTTGCGGCAGCCGGTGGTTACGGTGCTCGCCTGTGATCAAATAGTCATAGGTTCAAATCCCAAGACTGCTAGTGACACCACTGAGGTACTCTTGAGCAAGATATCGCGCCCCCCCCCACACACACACTGTGATTTGTATTTTCATGTATGATAGAATGGTCACATTACTTTCTCACACACACACACACACACACACACACACACACACACACACACACACACGCACAACTTGTGACTATACCCAGATGTGACTATAAACAATGGCAGCCTTCATCCAAGCAGTCCTGAATGTAATGCGTCCCTCATGGCCTTTCATTATGTCACCATAGCGACTCCAACTCTCCTGCTGGGATGCCTCAGTTCAGCTGCTCAGGGTCAGAAGTCTCAGTTCAGCTGCTCAGGGTCAGAAGTCTCATGCCGTTGCTAAAAATGAGCCCAAAAGCTTCCTTCATCGTTTCAGGACGAGCAGACCAGCATTAACTAATACAGAAACAGAAAAATGCCCTGCGGATTCTAACAGTTAGGAAACATTAATAGTGTATTGTAGAAGCTCAAAGATCTGCCATGCGGAAGAACAGCACGACACCGTGGTGGAGAAACCTTTAGAGGAACAGTTAATTTTACATCACCAATGTAATGTTCACACATTTTTGAAAATGATTAACCATTGTTTACATGTTAAAATTGTGTTTTCGCTTCAGAATTGCTGAAAGGTTTTCCTCTGATGTTCTGTAGGTGTGTAACGATGTGTCGATACATCATGATATTACAATAAAAAAATGTGATCATATGGATTGTGGAGAATAAGTTATTTGATGTATCCGCGTCATTTGCAGTGTGAAACCGCCACTGATCATTAGTCTGGTCCGGCACACACGTTAACCTTATATCCTCCCGCCCCATCTCCCAGCTCTAGTCTCGTTAGTAACCTGACCCACAGCTGAACACAGGGCTCATTTTCCTCCATTCAGGCTACATTGAATGTTGTACTTATTGAATTTTCAGTCTCACTTTGTCAAAAATGTGGTGAGTAATTCGAACCACAAGCCCTGAATCGTCTTACCGAACCGAACAGTTTCGATGCACCACTGATATTGTTTTTGGTGCAGCATGGTTCTTGTTTGCCGAAGTCTTAATGTGAGGAATATTTATGAAGAGCTCGGTTCTCCACGGCATCTGGTGGACGCTGGCGTAGATCAGAGTCATTTTAGGAGCACAGCAGGGTGGGCAGGGACTCGAGTGCTGATTAATGAGACACAAAACTAATCAGTTTATTCGAAATAACATAGAGTTTTGAATGCCAAACCTGACTCCCTGACTCGCCTCAGAGCCACAGAATCTGCTCTCTTGTCGTCTGTTCGACTTGCACACTGACTTAAAGAACTCTCTCTCTTTCTGTCTCTCTCTCTCTCTCTCTCTCTCTCAGGCGTTTGTGGAGAATAACCCAGCGATCCGGTGGTGCCCGCGGGCAGGCTGTGACCGGGCAGTGCGGCTGGCGAGGCAGGGGCCTGGTGCCAACACCTCGGACCCTCTCAGCTTCCCTCTGCTGCAAGCCCCTGCTGTAGATTGTGGGAAGGGGCACCTCTTCTGCTGGTCAGTGACCCCTCTAACCCCGCACCCCCTCGACTCCCACCCGAACTCACCCACTCGAACCCAAACTCACTCCTTCGAGCCCTACCTTAACTCACCCTCTCAAACCCTAACTCACCCACTCAAACCCCACCCTTACTCACCTCCTTGACCCCTACCCTAACTCACCCACTCGAACCCAAACTCACTCCCTCGAACCCTACCTTAAAATTAAACTCACCCTCTTGAACCCTAACTCGCCCACTCAAACCATAACTGGCCCCCTCGACCCCTATCCTAACTCACCCCCTCGACCCCTACCCTAACTCACCCGCATCGAACCCTACCCTAACTCACCCCCTATTTAATTTTAAGGGATAAAGATAAGTTTGGAGAACGATCTAGGACTGTTTTTGGAAATCAAGGTAAAATTTAAGGATATGAGTTTTTTAAGCTCATTTTATAGACGTTAAAATGTAGATGGATGTATTTGTAATGTGTGAACATTGTGCTTCCTGGCGCTGCAAAGGTCTAAGCGTCTTCCCTGCAGATCTGGGCCTTCTGTCCATCCCCCACATCTCTCTCTCTCTCTCACACACACACACACACACACACACACACACACCAGTTCTGTAATGCAGTGCTGATTGTGCCAGGCCTCCACATTACACCCCAGTGCACTATGGAATCTATTTTTTTCCCTCCATATGCTGTGTGTGTGTGTGTGTGTGTGTGTGGGGGGGGGGGATCGGTGTTCACATCATTCTGCCTGAATGACCTCCCTTGTCTAACAATTCCGCACTGTGGTTCTTTAGAAACTGTATCAGTTTCCTCTAGGATAAATCAAATTTTCTGATGGTTAAAAAATATTTGGTCATTTCTTGAGTATTAGAATTATATCTGGATTGGGCTGATTGACATAATCTTGCAAGTGTGAACACACCCAAAACACATTTAACCCGGTTTAAATCTGACCTGCATTAAACGTGCATGTGTGAACACACCCAAAACGCATTTTATCCAGATTTAAATCTGATCCACATTAAAGATGCAGTGAGGACACATCCGACACATTCAACACTCAAATCCCCTTCCCAGTGCAGCCACCGCGCACCCTGCTGTTCTGTGTATCGACCCACAAGTTCCAGTTGGGCTCCAGAAAATCAGACAGAACTGTTTGCAGCTTGAAAGGGTGCTGGGAGGGTTTGGACACAGGAAAGTGTGCACTAAATCTGTGCTGCTATGTTAAAGGCCAAAGCTCTTGATTTACAGTGTGTTCTCTATTGCGAGTCACGAAAGGTTGGGAGCTCCTGCTGTTGGCCAATCAGAAGTCGTCCTGTGGCTTTTTTCCTCACCTGCCAAATTTGGCTGCAGTTTAATGACTCGGAGCTCGGCAGTAATCTCCCGCTCTGACGAAAGGCAGCGTTATTATATAATTACGGTTAATTGTCGTGGCCTACTTCTCTGTCTAGACGGGCCGCTGAAAACTAGTGTCGTGGTCGGCGCCGCTCCTCAGTGGGTCTGAGCTCTCAGGATTTTTCAGTTTCTTTTTTGGCCCGTCTGTCCTAGATGTAGCTGATCATGCTTGTGTAGGTGAACAGAGCCTGTGAACGTTCATAAAAAGGACCAAACGTACAGAAAAATCAGGACCTCAGGCGAGCGAGGATTAAAAAAAGACAATGACAAAGAAAGTAACCAAAATAATGACATAAAATAGCATAATAGAATAAAATGGCGTACGCTGCTGTGTTTTAGGCTCAGTGTGCTGCTCCGGCAGATCAGTGGTGCAGAAGGTTTCTGAAAAGTGCTGTAGTGTTTGTGTCATAAAAATATAATGACTGCAGTAAAATGAAAGAGCAGCAGGTAATAAAATCCTGAAGCAGTGAGTTGAGTTGTGTTGCACAAAGCAGGTCTATTGAGGAGTACTGAATATCCCCACATGCTTTGAGGCACCAAACTGGAACTGGTCTCTTATTTCTTATTCCCGTTGTCCATTCAGCCTTAAATGGTGGAGTGGTTATATCTTTGTACCTGGGACGGGTGTCTTAACCCCTCAAGAGTGTTCTGTCACACTGTCGCACTGCCTAACTGCTTTCACACAAGGGCATTAACACAAATGTAGACTAGTCGACGACAGAGTTGACGCATCCTGAGAGAAGTCGACTACTTGTGTGTTTTTTCCCCGCTGTGCACTCGCTTGTGTTCAATGCAATGTCTGCCTCTGATTGTCTGACGCTGACGCGCGTTCCGTTGGCGTGAGGGAAATCTAAACACGAGACCACAACAAGACGAGAGACACAGCAGCAGAGAACACAGACACACATCACACGTGTGGAGATCCTTCACTCTAGACACACAAACAGCACGGAGACCTGCAGAACCTGCAAGTCGGTGTTAAAGTACAGTAACAGAACCGGCGCTCTGCATCTGAAACACACCGATAGCTAACATGGCTAACGCTAGCACTGCAGGGAGGCGTCCTGCCACAGCTTAAACTGTTCCCACTCTCAGTTCTACACTTAAATTTACCAGAAAATTCAAGGTATCAGTCTTTATGTTGTTTAGTTTTGTTTATTTGTTGTGTTGACTGTTAATGTTACAGAGAACTTTAATAAAAGTTGCTCAGTGGTGGACGCCTGTGTTCCTCCGCTACGTGTGGGATGACGTCATCGTTGACTCGACATTGACTTTGTTGATGGATAAGATTTTTCTACAAACTGAGGCCATTTTAGTCCAGTTGCGTGTGGTAGTTCTTGTGATCAGCTGCCTGCAGCGCCTGCAGAACTTCGGCGTGTAAATTAGTCTAAACGTTTGCTGCTTTCTTTCTCCTCTTTAATTGCCCTAATTAGTACTGGCTTCCTTTTCTTGCCAGCCTGAACTGAAAGTGTGCAGCTCTGCCGTTTTCTCGGGTCTGTAAATATTCAACGTGTGTGTGTGTGTGTGTGTGTGTGTGTGTGGGAGGGTGTTTTTCATGTCCTTGCTTTAAAGAGTCTTTGTGAGCCATACAACAGCTCAGATCAGCAAAAGGCAGGGATGATGCAATGAAAGAGAAAACAGGTCTGGCTCCTCAAACGTTACCTTTAAATGTCATTTAGGCACCTGCGCAGGTGCCCCAGTTCTGTGTGCCTATAATACACAGCCGTGCCCCGCCCTCATCCTGGAGACATGTCCCAGGATGGTTCCGGCCCTAATCTCACACGCCTTGATCTGATCTCCACATGCCTGCGAGCTTTCTGATTGGCTCGGCCAGGTGTGTTAAACAGCATAAAAAGAAAATAAATCGGATTGGCTGGATTGGGTGTGCCGAATTTCACATGCAGAAAAATCACCTAAAAATAAGTGCATGAAATATGGCAGAGATTTATCGCAGCAGCGGGAGCAAGACTGGCTACACTGGCTCAGAAACAGGCATTTTCAAATACGCCTATGGAGATAAATGCCTTTTGAAAATGGGTTTAGCGTGTGAACAAATTATGTTTTGTTGATTTTCTAAAATTGGAAAATCTGAAAACAGGTGCAGTCTTCTACAGTGAACTAGTGTTTTCAATAGTTTTGGCACCACTGGTTTTGTTGAAAATGTGAAAATATATGAAACCCACCCTCACTTCCAGAGAAGCAAAATATGAAGTAATTTGTAATTTAATGTGTTCTTGAGGAACAGTTCGCCAGGCTTCCTGAAGGATTTGCCTCTCATTTCCAGTCCAGTCCCTGAATCTGACCAGTTTCAGAGGAATGTCTCTGATGGTTAAGACACACAGCGACCAACGTATGAATCATTCAAGCAGAACAAAGAGCATCTAACTGAAGTCCTGAACCAGTGAAGAACCAGGAGCAGATGATTCCAGATGATCAGGCAGTGATCAGTATACTGGTGGTGCTGAATGCTGAGTGGGTGGAGCTCCTTCATCTAGGCTCCTTGTATCTTTAGACACTTTGCAGCCTATCAGTAAAACATATATTCTCATTTCTGTCATTTAATCTCCCCAGTGTGACAGAGGGAAAAAAAAGTATTTTTTCACCAACAAGGATATTGTCTCGAGACTTTTGCACAGTACTTTTCACAGAAATAGGGGTGCCAAAACTTTTGCAAATGTGGTAGTATTACAATGGTCTTATAATTTTTCATCATAAGATCGTTGTAATACTACTATTATTTCCATATTAGTCTCACTGATGCGTGAGTCGGCAACCCTGTTAGCTACATGTACAACATAGAAACTATTAATATTCAAAAAGTTATAAGTAGAACAAAAGACCGTCAGCCGAGCCACAGAGTATAGTTTTTTCTAAAAATGATGTTTCAACTAAAACCTTGAAAATAAGCTCCATGAAAATAAACGTTACCACCGAAGAAACACCACAGAATGCAATGAAAAGTTTTGTTGCCTGGTGTTATTAGTTTGACTAACACTTTATTTATACATGTGGATCATCTGTAGAGCAACCTATTAATCAATGGTTTTATTCTGCTTGAATGATTCATACGTAGGTCACTGTGTGTCTTAACCAACATAAACATTCCTCTGAAACTGGTCAGGTTCAGGGACTGGACTGGAAATGAGAGGCTCTGAAAGTTCCTCAAGACCACATTAACATACAAGCAAGTCTGGATTTCTGGAACCAAAATATGAAGAAATTGCTGAACATGTTTGTGTATTGGTGGTCCTTACCCCTCACAATCAGGTCCGTGGCGATGGAGCTGCTGTCCACTTTGGTCTGCACGGCGCACGTGTACTTCCCAGCATGCTTCATCTGAATGTTCCGGATCATGATGTCACCAGAGGAGTGCTGTGGAGCGACAGAGAGACCATCTTTCATGCTTTTGCATGAGAAACCTCAGCAGAACATCGTCACCGTTTCAGTCTACTGCTCCTCAGAACCTGAAGAACAACCAGACGTCTGTGACTGGCAGCTCGGTCCTGCCTCTCCTGCAGCTTTAGTGGCTTTAAAGGACGGAAGTGATGCTGTAATGCCATTATGTCATTAGTATACGTCCTTCTTTCAGAAGTATAACGTTTAAGTAAGTCGTGGCTAAGTAACGCGGAGTGCTTTTAATATGCAAATGAGGCTCGCCGGTCTCGAGGAAGTTCTCCTTTCTGCGCCAACGATGGTTGTCATCTCATCTGGCGGCCCACGAGCCACGCAGTCATCAGTGCCCAGAGCCGAATGAATCCGTCAGGGTAAAAGGAGTCGTACATTAAGAGGAAGGGAAAAAATGGATTTGTGAACTTTTAATGAAAAGCGAATAAAAGCATGCGACTCCAAAGTGCTGTAATTTATTTCGGCAGGCGGGACAGACTTAATCACACTCCGTATTAACACACCTGAGCTTGTCAATGCCCATGTATAATGGGGAAAAATCTCTCATAATAGCTTCACAAAGAGTCGCCTTAATCTCGGCTTGATTCCGTTTTTAAAATTTATTTATTTATTTTCTCAAAACCTCACTTGAAGGCTTGTGCGAAGACTAATGTTCCTTTTTGATGAATTTGGCTGAAAACATGCGAAATGTTCGACGTCAATGTGAGCGCTGCGGGGGACCAGCGACCAAAGCTGAGGGTAAACTTGCTTACTCTTTTGAAGAGCATGCATGAAAAGACGCACTCCTCCTGCGTTAATGCAGGAGAAGAACTACACGGTACATTTACAGCTTTACAGCCTCTGTGTTACCCAAAGCGTGGAGACAATCGATAGCTTTTTCTGCCTCTAAACCCCACCAACCTTACAATACTTGCAGTTTCTTGGAAGGCAAGAGAACTATAAAAATGTATTAGGCTTTGTGGGACTGTAAACACGACCAGGCCTCTATTCATTATGGGCTACTGGAGCAGTTTAATAAAGCTTTCGTTACCTTTAACATGATTCTCAGTGAAGAGCCATTTCTTTGGTTTACTTTGCTTTAACACTGTAAGGTGTCCTACATGATTCCAGGAATAAACCGTAGAGTAAGTCACACTGTGTCCTAAACCACGTCCACTACTCTGATCACCTCAATGAAGGACTGGGCGTGGTTTGAGAAGGTCAAGGTAAGTTTTGGTGTGGTATTTTTATGGGAACCTTTTGGGTCATTGTTGAGCTCTAGTATCAATAATGATAGCCTTGTAGCTCTATGTCTGAGCAAAAAACGCAAAACCTGGGTTCCAAACGTGTATTCGCTAATTGACCACATCTCAGGTAAATAGAGTGAACCTAATTTTAAATACCTATTCCTTTAAAGAAAGGTTTTACAGGGCGTCAGTGAGAGCTCTGAGATTCTAGTATAAGAGGGTTTTAGAGACCAGGGCTAATTTAGAAGGTTACTCACTCCGCCCACTTTCTCAAAGTATCCGCCATGGCTGCCGAAATGGATGAGCTGCTCGTTGAAGAACCAGGTGAACTTGAGCTCCAGCGAGGGGTCGTGGGTCACCTGACAGGGCAGCACGATGCTTTCACCCACCGTCACGTCCAGCGTGGAGGGAGGGGTGGTGATGATCGTCGCCTCTGCAAAGAACAGCAGTTTGCATTCAGCTTAAAAAGACTGAGTTTATGTTACTTTGCTTTTTTTTCAGACTGATGCAACCGCAGTTCATGAACTGGGGACCCCAGTAATGGGGCATCACTTTTTTTAGAAATGGCCAAAGCAGATTATTTTTTGTCATATCTGCTTTAGGCATATCTACAAAAATGCCTGCTGTTTAAAAATGCTGGACGATGAACAGATACTTTCACCAACCAATGACAAACTCTTTTTAGGGTATTTTTTTTCTGTTTCTGCATTACTTGTCCTTTTCTAAAGCCTTAAATAATGTGTACAAGTTTCTCATATCCTTTTATCATCAGAACCAAGCCACAACTGACCTATAAAAACAATCTGTTGGAAATATATCTTTTTTATGCATAAACACATATTATTTGTTTTGGAAATCTTCAGCTTACACGCACATTAGTATTATAATAAGAGATGTTGAAATATGTTTAAAATCTGTGTACGTATAACTATTTCCAGGAAGTCATTTATGCACAGTTTCTTTTATTTACATCCGGTGTGCAGTCAACAGTAAAGCACACACCCCTTCCACCCACCCCCATACTGTGTGCTTTTATGATTAGAAATAAAAACATATTTAATTATTTTTGCCTGTTTAAACAGTTCCAAACACTGTAAAGTTTAGATATTTTGAAAGTTTAAGCTCTCTGATGGGACATGACATTTGATTGCACTGTAAATTCTGAAGGCTGTCGACATAGAAGCTCCAAGTAAAGATGTACTTTTGTATAAGACGATGTTTTAGCAGCGCTGTGCTCCCGACACACCAGTGCTGTGTTCACCTACTGAGGGTTAATATCGATGTAGAGTATCTTTCTATAATGGGTTTATTTTCACAGAATGTGAACTAATAGCAATATTTTCCAATTTTACTTAAATAATATTGTGTCATACACTACCAGTCAAAGGATTCTGCACAACACAAGTTTTTATTATTTATCCATTTATTTCACCAACTGCAGATTTTTATTCTTGTTAAACGTCGGAAATTTGTTGAAGTTTTAAATGAAAACATCAAATAAAAACAGTTTCTTTTATAAGATGAAAGACATTGGTTGGTGATACAGAGTCAAATTCTAGTCTTTTAACTTTTAATGCACTCGTTCACAGTTTCAGCACTTAATAGCTCCTTAAATACCTAACACTTGTCTGAAAATCCACATTATTATCATAATAAGTGGCTTTTTACAGGTCAGTAGAGATCAATAATAAAAAATTCTCAGGATAATAAAGAAACTCAAATGGTGAAATGGGGCAGAAAGAGCCAAAACCGAGCTTGAACGCAGCCAGAAGAGCTCCGTGTCTGATGGGACGGTTTGGGAGTCTCTATGAAAGCAGTGCAGGACGTGACCTAAAGCCCAGCGTCTTTTCCAAGCCACAGAGAAAGGTGCAGGGTTTTGTCCACTGAAGCATATTTAGAGAGACAGTGGACAGAGGGATTGTGGACCCTCAAGTGCTTTCTGAACTGCATCATGTGTCACTGTCAGAGCCCCCTAAAGCCCCATCTGCGCTGGCCCAGAATGCAACGCTCCAAAAAATAATAAGCCGTCAAACCCCAGCAGGGTCAGCTCCCTCCGCTTCTCTCCTTTTGCAGGTTCCCGTTTGCGCTATTTTAGTTGGGGGGAAAACTTGACAAGCGTGCCTGTTTTCCTCCCTCTGAGATCACCTCAGAGAGAGAGAGAGAGAGAGAGAGACAGAGAGAGAGAGAGATCATGTGAGGTAAAAAGAGAGATATAAAGAGAGAGAGGTGAAGAGAGATAGAGGTAGAGAAAGAGAGAGAGAGGTCAGAAGAAAAAAAGAGAAAGCAACAGACAGCTATGGACAGAAAGAAATAGAGAGAGAGACGGAGAGAGAGATAGGTAAATAGTAAGAAAGAGAGGCATAAAGAAAGAGAGGTAACAACAGAGAGAATGATGTAGAGGTCAAGATAGAAGTGTGTGTGTGTGTGTGAGACAGAGAGAGAAAGAGAAAGAGAGGTAGAGACAAAGACAGAAAGATAAAGAGAGAGGGAGAGAGAGAGAGAGTTAAACAATAAGAGAACATAAACAAGTCTGTTCTGCTGCAGAAAGCCCCTTCCGCCTCATGGGGGTGCTGTATGCGTTTGACTGAGAGATCCCGGGCACTAAATTAAGCATGGCAAATGATGCCCCCGGACAAGCCTGAATTCACACAGGAAAGCGTCGGGCGGCACCAGCTTTCAATCTGGAGGTTGAGGATTTGGCTCGCATTATACGTCCCCTACATACGAAACAATCTCCCTCATCTCTTTTTTCTGATATCAGACGGCGAAGGCGAGGCTATCAGGAGAGCCGACGGGGTTTTGTGAGCGACACAATGGGGAGGCGTCACTTCTTTTATCGCAGGGATGAGATCCCACTCCAGCAGCCTGTCAGGGAGGCACAATGGGTGACAATGCGGCGCAGCCTGGTATTCTAATGCCGCCTCTTAAAGTGGATGTGCCGCCACCTTTTCATTCCTCGCTCATCGCCCGCGAGAAGCTCACCTGTAGGAGAATACAGAACGATCCACCTTTCTTCTCCAGTCTGAGTGGCCCTCCGCGTCCCGGCCTGAAAACCTTCCATCGTTTGCTTGGCCTACATCTCCCTGGGGGAGGGGGGGACAGAGGGGGGATGTCCTTGAGCATTCAGCTCCTTGCTTGGTCACTCTCTTGAATTGACGCAGGGAAAGCTGAGAGTATGGCTGCATACAAACAGCAACACTGCAACTGTGTTGCAATCGATTCTCAGATACTAATTGATACTAAAATTTTGTTTCGAGTTTGATATCGATACTTAAATGCAAAGTTTACATCTGCCCGTTCACAGAAATTGTGGCAGACTACAACAGTTTTCAACAGGCACAGCAGCGGGCAGCCCCTCCCCCAACTACCTGGAGGACCCAGTGTCCTCGGCCTGGTAACAACCTAACGCCGCAAAATTTTACACGGACCCTCAGCTAGTGTTGCTTTCTCAACTAAAATTATGACTAAATATCGTCGTCAACAAACATTTATCATGTGACAAAAACGAGACGAGACGCAACGTAAATGCTGGTCATGTGACAATTACTATAAGGAAATATATCATGTAATATTGTTGATGAATAAGAACGAGACTAAATATGGTTTACAAAATAAAAAAACTATGCTAAAATGTTTATTTATTTTTGTACATTTTAGCATAGTTTTAGCAACGAGATGAAACGTTATGTTCTGTGCGATAGGGAGCAGAGACAAAAAGTATTGGGACGTTCAGCCTTAAAAGGTGCCACGTCCCAATACTTTTGTTCACTGAGAGGCACTGTGAATTAAATCTATCTAGAGTGGACAAAAGTTTTGCCAATATAGTGCCAGAGAGCGAGAAATGACACACACACACACACCTCACATACACACACACAAAGTTTCTCACGCACAGCATTTTGATAAGCAGCCTTTCCCATATCCAGGCAAAAAAGCTGATCCTAGATTATTCTGATTTGGTTGTGTTGACTATATTTGTTCAGAAATAAAAAATCAGTAATAAAAAAAAGGTAAATTCAGTCTCCCCCTGTAGTATCAAAAATAGTACTGAGTATCGAGTACCATCCTTAGTATCGGTATCAAGTTTGGAATTTCAGTATTGTGACAAGCCTAGTTGCCATGCATAATGGCTGTGATGGGCCTTATAATACATTATGAAACGGAGCGAACTCTGAATAAGGACCGGCCCGTATCGGCATGAAAATGCCCATGGGACAATGAAGCAGAAAGTTGGCCACAGAATCCAATAAAATGTGTTAGAAAGAAACCCTGGGAAGGAAGCACCACCCTTATTTACTCCCCTGATGGAACAAAGGGGCCAAATCTAATCAGGACACATTTACCAAACGGCTGTGGTGTAATTTATTCGGGAGTAAAGCACAGCACCTGTTCCAGGGATGGGCCTGGTTCATGTGTGAGTTTTGTAAATGAGTTCCATCCACCCCTGATCCGCTTAAACTCGTTCTGGTCATTATTATTGCTTTTAGAGGCCCTATATCCGACTCGAGCTCGACGAGGGCCTCACACAATATCATGCCCATTATTTCACACGCAACATCAGGCTTGGGTTTGTGTAGTAGACTTTGTGAATCATCTCTTTCTCTTTATGCATGTACTCTCTCGCTTGCCTGCACTCTGTTGCATCCCTTGTTTCTCTCGAAGCACTAGTCGTGTTGGGAATATCTCCGGAGTTTGAGGAGCAGGTGAACGAGCACCGCATTGAAAACATGGATGATGAGAAGAGTGTGTTGTGTTGGTAGGAAGGTCGCAGTGGATATTTCCCTCTCATGACTTCTAGCAACACTTCAGTCCTAAACAAATGAAGCAAGACTTGTCTCGGTCTATCAATGACACCTGAGGAAAGTGGAAAACATACATTTGATGGTTTTGATGAAATAGTCTTTCAAGCTTAATGCATGCATCTAGCAGTGGACTCTATATCATAGCAGACTAGGATGTTCAAATACAGAATACAGTATGTCATAATACTGCATTCAAATGTCGAACGCACTAAATGTTATGTCTTGTTTTGTTGCTCTTGTGGTTTTTTTTTGCTATCTGTTTTCATTCGGTGTGTTTCTGCACATCGGGCCTGTCTGCACTTATGCTGTCTTGTGGTGCTTCTGGTTTTGTTCTTGTGTTGCCATGTTCCTGGAGCAACGTTGTGGTCCTGGAGGAACGTTGTTATACTAGTGGTTCCCAACCTTCTTTCCTTGAAGCCCCCCTTTGCCTGTGTCCAAGACAAGCCAAGCCCCCTGTTCTTATACTCATACACACACACACACACACACACACACACACACACACACACACACACACACATACACACTTTTATTTTTCTCAGACATTGAATTTAATGTCTACTAATATAATTTTGGTAACAGTGCGAATAAAACTGTGCGCACCCCCTGCAATCTCTAGCGCCCCCTTTAGGGGAACATTCACTGTGTGTATGGCAGGAATGACCATAAACCTACTTGATTTGACTTGACCTGACTAAAAACCATCTATAGGTGACCATCAAGGAGAGCCAAAGAAATAAGCAAGCTGTAATAAAGATGCTTTTCTACGTCCTCTCCCACCCGAAACCAGCCTGAAACCGGACCTTTTGCCGGCTCCTATCAGGCTGGGGCTGGGTATCAGGGTACATTTCCTTCACTGGCACAGCAGCAACTTCATAGACCGGAGCTTTTATGAGACAGGAAAGAACAAGGGAGAAAAAAAATCACATCTCCTAGCAGACAAATGGCTATTAATATCTCCTTTGTTGTCAGAGGTGGAACAACACAGGGGTGTTTGGGAAGGAGGACAAACACACTAGAGTAGATACCTAATAGAGCTCAGCGCTGAGGTGGGGAAGCCGGCAAAGCTGTTGATGTAAGATGAACTGGTCCGTGTCTGAGTGACCCAGAAGGCCCAGTGTGCGGACAGAGGCGTGGATGGTGGTGGAGGGGGGTTGAAAACTGGCCTCATTACTGTGCTCCATCATCATTTGTGGCAGATTGTGTGGATAACCTCGTGCCGTATAAAGCCGACCCTTCCGCCTGCCCTTCCTAGCATAATCTGACTGATAGCCATCAGTATAATACCTTGTTATGGACTGTCATTAGACTCCGAGGGCAGGGCAGGGTGAGTGACCCTCTGCCGCTCGCCAGGGCCAATCAGAGATGAGAAGAGAAGAGCGGAGTGCCATCAGATTCCACGGTTCTCTCCGGGGGCAAACAGCCACCGGCCTCTCCCGGCACACTGGGAGTGAAATTACATAGTAATCACGTTAAAAAGAAAGGTCAACGGTGGCAAGCCATGCTGTGTTTACACGCCACGAATTAATGCGGCTCGCAGCTCACGGCTCAGTGACAGCTTGGACACGTCTCAATCCGCAAGTAGCACATGCACTGGAGAGGCGCCGCCATGAATTATGGCCAAGAGGCGCTGTGCAGTGAGCCAACGCTGGCGGTAAGACGGGCAAAGCCCCGCCTCTCAAAGCCAGAGTTTAAAGGGCCTTTGAAAAAGTCTTCCACGCTGCTTTCCTCCACTTCATTCATCTTCTTCCACCGATGCTACAAGCAGCTGAATAATGTAAAGCCTCTTTTTGTTGTTGCAGGGATTTGAGTGCCTCGCACAAAGCCAGAGCTCAGATCAGCACCAGGGGCTAATATGGAAAAGGATCAAAGTCAAGCAAGGTCAAGCATCCCCATCAAGCCGCAATCTTCTTTTTGTCATTGTTGTGTTACGTCGAGGTTACAGCTGAGATAACAAGCGGGTCCCCGAGGGCCGAGGCAGACTGTTGCGGACTACAAAAGCGCTGAGGCCAAAGGTGTACAATCACAGCTGATTATAGATAATTAGGTGCCACTTACGCTTCTCTAAGGCCATCACTCAAAAAAATCATGCTTCGGATTGATGGTGGTTGTTATCTGAGACAAGTGCCACATTTGTGGCTATATGCTCCAAAGCTTATAGAGCTCTGCATGCAATCCCTGAGAGTGAAGTGCCTATTAATTTTCCCCATCTGAAAAGCCATAAGCAAGTCAAGGTAAGAATACTGTATAGACCATCACTAGGAATAAGCCTGGCATCATTATGGCTTTTGGAAACGCGCTCGTGTCTGAGAATTTTTTTTTTCCAGCGCTTCGGCGTGAACGCCATCAAAGATCGAGGGAAAACAAACTCGGGGAGCACAAGCGATGAATATAATACGCCATTCTTCAAACACAAAGCGAGTGCTGCCAAGGACGAGAGTCTGAGGCTTGGTGGTTTGTTCTCCAAAGTTTCGTCTCATTTCCACACAGCACTCTGTCTTATTTTCATTCCATTCAAAAATATATCACGTAGACCGCCTCTCTATGCCTGTGTGGGGAATTAAAAAATGATGCTCGGCTTATTATGATTTTTACCAGCGTTTTTCTTTTTTGGGCTTGCTAATGTTTAAGGTCAGCCTTGTGGGAATAGGAATGGCAAATGAATTTTTCCAGTTTTGAAAAGTTACTTTCTCTTTCTGGCCAACAGCTAGCAAAGTGACTTTCTGCAATAAACCCAGAGACATTCTGGCAGGGGTGCAAATTCAGTCTGTCAAGTAGGGAGGGGGAGGTGCTGGGCTACACACAATTCAGAAGTAAATCTATTAAAAACATGGTTGTCACACCGAGGGCTCCTGAGAGTTGCAACAGAATTAACAGTTAGTGCTTAGTGTTCTCCTGCTAGCATGTTGATCTTCCCAGCGAAAGAAAGAGAACTTTGTATGACTCGGAAGAAGCGCATGCTAGCCTTCACTGTCTTGGTTGAAGTGTAATCATATATGTATTAACTCTCAGAGTCTGAAAGAGGCACTGGCAAATTCAGTGTTGCCAACTATTTTCATTGGAAAGTAGCTAAAGTCTACTCGAAAAGTCGCCAAATGTCGCTAGGTGACGTCATGCGTATATTTGCATATTGATGACGTAATTACGTCGTATTTACATTCTGCGGGTTTTCCCTAATCCTTCCTTACGTACACGTACAGTCAATCAGATGTAACTCAGTAAACGATCTCAGACGAGTTCAGAAACTGGAATGAACTTAAGCTCTGTAACAGTGAGTAATATAAGTGCATC
>JBBPDB010000108.1:23285268-23297272 GCA_037974465.1 Brachypetersius altus | reverse complement strand
TGTGTGTGTGTGTGTGTGTGTGTGTGTGTGGTGTGTGTGTGTGTGTGTGTGTGTGTGTGTGTATGCGTGTGTTTGTATGTGTAGCTGTGTGTGTGTGTGTGTGTGTGTGTGTGTGTGTGTGTGTGTGTGTGTGTCTGGTTTGTAGGTGTGTTTTCTTAGTTCCACTTTTGATATTTGTGTTGGTTTAACAGTCATAATGCATTCTTACACTTCCATACCCCTTTGAATTAGACAGGTTACTATGCCTTTAAGACTGATGTAAATGTCCTCAGTTGTGATTGGCTGCCCTGTTTTGTTCAGTCTGAACTAAAACACTCCTTATAACTTCAGCGAGATGGACAGGTGCTTTAGTTTAGTTTAAACTAAAGTGGGTTACATTTGAAAAACCTGTTTTTATCTTTGTTTTAGTTTTAAAGCAAAAACAACAAACTGTAATGTCTGGATGACTGAACATGGCAGGTCTTGTGGGGGTTCTTGGTGTGCAGTGGTCAGGATTTACTAAAAGTAGGCCAAGGAAGGAGAACTGGTGACAGTAGTATTAGTATACAGAAAGACCTGGGACCGTATTATAGAAACTTCCTAAGTTTAAAGTTAGGATAGGACAATACAAGATAGGATTTTGTTCAATGTGGTATTACAGAAGCAGATCCTAACTTAGGAGATAATATAGGATTTCTAATTTAGGAATGCTATCTTATCTGGAGTTAGTAATCCTAAATAAGTGAACTAACATGATTGACGAGATGATCGACTTTTATGTCTGTTACCTAGCAACTAACGCAACACGTGAGCTGGCAAAGTTATGTTACCTGCTGCCACTGTAACTTTACGAGGCTCCAGTCTGTAACACTGTATCGTCAGAGTATCTTCATTACTGTCTTCAAAATATGGAGATTTAACAACGTTGTGCTCTGAACTTTAATCCAGACGAACAAAAGTATTGGAACAGAGCTGTCATTGAAAACTATGTTGACAAAAGTACAGGGACACACACAATCACACACTTTACTTTGAAAATCATCGTTAGCGAAGCGCATTTGTTAATTGTACCCCAGCCGGGAGGGAGAGCCCCGTGTCGACAGGCCAAATTACCCGTAGCCTAAATAATCAGCTAGCGACAGTTCGGACAGAGGAAGGGTTTTCCTAAAGTTAGGAGTTTATTTATGATTTTTTGAGGTTAGGATGCTTCTGTAATCCACTTTTCTTAATTCAAGTTAGAATATGAAAACTGACTCTGGAACGTTGTTCTTTAACGTCTTTTTTCCTAAATAAGATCCTAAACTGCCGTTACCATGGTTACCACACAGTTAAGATAAGATGTTAGAGTTAGGAAGTTTCTGTAATACAGCCCTTAGTCTGACCCCACAGAAGATCTGGTGGAGAACAAACCGATGGAGAAGTTCATGCTCTGATAAAAAGGGGTCAGAACACACAGTGCAGCGCCCCCTGCTGGGTATGAGGCTTCGTGGCTGCAGACCGGTCACAGAGCCCATGGAAGAAGAAGGTGGACTGGTCTGATGAATCCCATTTTCTTCTTTTTGCTCACCTGGGAAAGTGATGGCATTGGGATTCTCTATGTGAAGATGTTCTGTGTGATGTTCTGCTGGAGAACCTTGGGTCCTGCATTCATGGGGACGTTACTTTGACACCTGAACACTGCAGACACTGCAAGTTCAGCCGCTCCTAACAGTAGCTCCTCTTTTAGCAGGATGACCCCCACACAACAAACACTGTTCAGGAAACATTTGAGGAACATTGACTCCAGAATCTCCAAGTCTTAATCCGATCAAGCATTTGTGGAGGTCCACCTCACAGCTTACAGGACTTTAAGGGTCTGTTATTTGTATGTATGTACAGACACACACCTTTTGTGTGTTTTCTGAGGAAGTTCAAGGCAGCACAGCAGGAGAACCTCATTAACTCACATTTGAAGCTACAAATTGAGTGTTTATGAAGCAAAAACATACTAAGCTCATGCACCAGGTAAGAACTCAGTTCTGATAATGAGGTCTAGGGAGACCAGCTCTGCGGACGCTAACACGCTTACATTAGTAATCTTCAATAATATTCTCGATAATCCAGGTAATAATGACCCAGCAATAATCGGGTCCGACTGAAGTTGTTTGGAATTAGCTTCTCCTTCTAAGTGTGGAGATCAGCTGAAGGGTTTCAATTCTTCAGAATCTCCAGAAATATTCAGCATTTTGGTTTTTGAGTGTATATGAAATGTTACTGTATCCAAAATCCAGCACACAGATCACGTTACTGGAATATTGCAGACACTTCAGGTCCCCTTGCTCAGCTGTGGATCTCTCTTAAGTGGGTTTTAGACCCAGTGTGGAAAGTGAAAGTGCTGTTAGCCTGGTGCTAACCCTCCTGCTATGAAGTGATATGTGTGATTGTTGAATTGTTTATGAATTTATGAATTACTTCATGCAGCCGTCTGAAGACAAAGCCCATCCACAAGCCACCAGATATCCAGCCTCACGTTCAGTAACAGTAAACTATTCAAACTGAGGATTAGTTTTAAGGCCTCTTCCACATGGGCATCTGAATCAGGCGTTTTTCGGGCGTTCATGGCTCCAGGTGAGTGTGGACTGAGCACAAATCTAAGCCGTCAAAAAAAAAATTTCTTGGCATTGATTTCTGCTGCAATTCCGACGAATGCTACTATTGTGTTTACATGGCATTCGGTTGATGTTCTGGAGGGCCGAACATATCCCATGATTCAAGAGTTCTGGGAACCGTGACACCGTGAACCGTGCAAATGTCGGACAACACTGGAGCAGAGACCAGTGTTATGGGACCTCTCTTTAGCACAATACAGCGACTGCTACAAGAAGAACAAGAACTGGGTTTAATGTTTTCAGTGTAGAACTACAAATCAAGATATCCAACATGTAAACAATCTGGAGAGAATAATTACTGCCCCACAGGTGAATACAGGAACTACACATTGGGCTGCACTTAAACAGCGTCAGACGAATGCCAGTGTAACGCCTCCCTGAAGTCTATTGTCCGTTCAGCAATCGATGAATCAATGAATCAGTCATAAAGGAAGGAAAAGTACTGATAATGAAAGAGTAACATACATGTTAAGGTTTTAATCATAGTAAAGGGATTTTAATCCTTTGGTGCAACACAGTTTTAAAACCTAGATTAATTATACTACTACTACTACTACTACTACTACTACTAATAATAATAATAATAATAATAATAATACTACTACTACTACTACTAATAATAATAATAATACTACTACTACTACTAATAATAATAATAATACTACTACTAATAATAATAATAATAATACTACTAATAATAATAATAATAATAATACTACTACTAATAATAATAACAGCAGCTCCAAACTTAAGTAAACCCATACTGCAGTCTTACATAAGAAGGGAACAAAAACGTCACATTTCCGTGAGCTGAGCCCTTTAAACCAATAATTATACGGTAAAGAAGCAGAATTATTTTTTTAAGAATGTGTCTGTTTTTACTTGCCTTCCTCCAAGAGAGCACACACACACAAATATACACATACACACACACATACAAACACACACACTGGATTATTTACTAGTATGTATTGTGAGTTTTTTTGTTTGCGGCTTAGAGATGTCACTCTACAATCCCATTAAAGCAGCACCGTATGATGGATTGTTTTTGTGAAATCACAAAATCCACGATTTTAGTGGTGTTTTGAAAAATGAACAATTTTTCATCAGTAATTTCAAACTCTGAGGTCATAAAAGTGAGAATTTTTCACTTTTTCATGATCTGAGACCTTAAACGTAACCATTATGCTCCCAGTGTCACGGTGCTGATTGGGAAAAAGAAGTTTTACAGATCTGTAGACTGTAAAATTCCAAAATTCTGAAGAAAGTTGTCTGGCTGGACCTGACCTGACCGCTGCTGGTGGGATTTTTCTGCAAAAGTTCAGACAGAAGGTTCAGCAAGTTCATGTGTTTTTCAGTCGGAGAATTTCAGAAAGTCTTCAAAATTCGCTCGAGCATCTTAAAAGCAAGCAATAACCCGCCGCTCCCCCGGAACACCATTATCTAAACGGCATTAGAATTATTTTGAGTGTCAAACCGGCAGCCACAGCGAAGCTGTACCCATAACCGAGCCTTAGTCACTGGGTCGGCGAAATTCAGCACATACGGCTCCCATCAGACAAATTAGCTCCATTAAACTCTCCCCAGTCTGCCCGGCTCAGTGATGTCACCTGGAGCAGTGGAGCAGGGATGAAGGGGCTCTTTGTGGGTAAAATCGATGCTAAATGTCCCTCAGTGTACCCATCATCTCTCAGAGCACGCCACTGATTGGTTCTGCTTCAGGGCCAGATTTAAATACGAAATTACAGAGGTCACTGATTTATGAAAAGTGCTGTAAGGTCAGCTAATATACGGCACATCAGCCACAGGACGGGTCTATTAAGTGGCCTTACCTTAATTATTTCGTAAAACATAAATCTCCCTTTAACCCTGAGAACCACTGTGATTTAGCAGCGATTTGAGACGCCGCTCGCTTATTAAGAAAAGCAATTCTTTACTCTTTTCAACAGATTCATGCAGGATTTCACAGGAATGGCCCATCCAGCCCTCCAATAAACCACCTGCCAATCAGTGACTAGAACTGATATCAAGGGTCGACCAATTAAGATGGTACCGATATCGATACTGATCATCTATTCCAATACTTATCGATACTCTTATTGTCAATAAGTCTCTATGATTTAGCGCAGAAAATAAGAAGCTCAGCAGTGATTTTATTGGGGTGTTATGGAGAGATAAGATTCTGATCAACAGAGCGGTGCTCCGTCCTTCAGTGATCCAATCCAGCATCTGCCGTCTGGAAACGCAGCTGTATCAGAAAGTATTAACACCCCAGCAGCACCGACTGAACAGGAGACTCTCCAGAGTTCAGCAGGAACCAGGCAGGAACTGGGACCAGTTTAGAACCTGTTCTACCCATTCTTATGACCAATATGTGTTTTTCAGGGCCAATAACCATACAATAATAAGACTGATGACTGATATTTAGAAACCAATAAACATTTGCAAAAAATACACAAACTTTGGTATCAAAATTAAGAATAAAATATCTTTACACAGAAATCGCAGAGCCAGCCAGCAGTGTTTCTCTTAAAAAAAAATAGCTTCTAACTGCATAGAATTTCTAAACACTTTAATTGTATGTGTTCTAAACACCTGTGCTTACATGTTCCAGAGCTCTTATATGTTTATAACATCTCAGAACCTTGCAAATGGGTGTCTGCTTTCAGATTCCACAGGTCAACAAGGAAAAATCATCATGTTTCTGTGGGTTCTGTAGTGTTTTTCATGCTGATTTCAGATCTGTGTTTAGTTTTTCCTGCAGGTACAGTTTTTGTGATGAAGCTAGTTCTATACTACATGATAGTTGGTATAATGATCATATAATAATCATATGCTGGGCATTTTTGAAGAAACAGTGGTAGTTGACTCATTATATCTATGCCACAGTGTAGCCTGTCTGACTTCACACTGAAAATATTGTCCTTGATTGGTGCTGCGTTTTTTAAGCCGCATGTAAGTTTATTGCAAATCTAATATCATTCATAATTCAAAAAGTTGATGTGACTGAACAAACTGAAAGTGGATCTGAAATCAGCATGAAAAATTGGGTTAGAAAAGTGTTTGGTGGTTTCTGATGATTACAAAAAAAATATTGTTGACCTGTGATATCGGTAATGAGTTTGTGTTGAATTTGAACATGTACCACTGTGGGTCACTGGTTTTTAGGTGAAACACCAAAATCTTGAGGTGTTTTACACTCCCTCAATTAATTAAGTGTCTGTGCCTTTTCATTCCAGGCTTTTGTACCGGTTTTATGTGCCGAATAAAATACGTCACACCAACACACAGATTTAGTCTGTGAATCAAGTCCATTCAAAGCACTTCTTTTGAACTGTGAGGATTTTCTCTCATGAAAATTGCAAATATTGATCAATTCCTTCCAAATGTAAACAAAGATGTACAAATAAACAACAAAAGATAACACAGAGACATTTGCCAATCCTGTTTCCTCTTAAACTAGGTTAACGCAGCTGTTTGTTTTCGGGACCGGTGAGATTTTTTGATGAGAGAAGTCTGAAAAGCACTTCAAAGGCTTCTTCCGATGAACAGTCACTCTGAGCGCTGGGATAATGCTCCGTACCTGGTTGCAGAAAATAAGCAATTCCCTTAAGAAGCTCTTCAGAGCCAGATTTACCTGCAGCCTAAATATGCTGCATAAAACATCTTCAAACATCAGGCTCTGAGGAGATGCAGCGCAGCTGCTTTATCAAGAGAAAGGCCCCAGACAGTCGCTAAACACTTTTTAGATATCACAGTTTTTACCAGCCAACTGTAAGACACTGCATGCGGTTTCCTGTACGATAGTACAAGAACCCATAGTGCCAGAACACTGGAGCTGTGCTGGCTAGTCCTGAAGGGTCCAGATTTACGGTTTGTTGTATCTGCTCAAGACTGGCACCAACAGTGGTACTGGAAAGTGATCTGAGGCTAATGACTGTAAAGTCTTTCTGTAACAAAGCAGTACAGGGGTGCCCTACCAATCAGGTTTTTAAGGATAGCTTGCTAGGTTACGGTAACGCAGGTGAGACTGACGCCTCTCTGCCTGACACGTTTATGTTTGGTATTTCTTTAAAGTTTTATCATTTAATGTAAATATTCATCAGATCAATACATGGTATTGTATAATTTATATATTTTACTATTATTTTTGATATTTTTCTTGTGGCAAAACACCATCTCACTTCACTAGTATGTCAAGAACATAACAGATCCACCACTGGTAAAGCTGCCAGGAAGCAACTGGCCACCAAGGCGGCTTGCAAACCCCTTTAGACACAGTCATGTTCGCAAAAACCTCTTTAGAATTTGTCTAGAATTTGAATCTCTTTAGATTCAGTCATGATCTCAAACCTGTTTAGACTCGATCTAGAACTTGAACCCCCTAGACTCAATCTAGAGCTTGAATCTCTTTAGACACAGTCTTTGTCTCTAACCACTTTAGACTCAGTCTAGAACTTGAACCTCTTTAGACTCAGTATTGGTCTTGAACCTATTATAACTCAGAGTTGGTTTCAACCTCTTTAGACTCGGTTTTGGCCTTAGACCTCTTTAGACTCGGGTCTTGGTCTCAGATCTCCTTACACTTGATCTAGAACTTGAATCCCTTAGACTTTGTCTAAAACTTGAATCTCTTCAGACTCAGTATTGGATCTCAGTCTTGACTTGGACATGACCCTGTTTAGACTCGGCTCTTTTGTAGTTTTCGCTAAAACCTGCCATCTCTAAAACCTGCCACAGCAGCTGTCTGTAGAAACACCCCACATTCAAATATCACAATGAAGTCCTGTTGAAGCGGGATGATGCGGGAAATCAGTGAAGCGGGATGATGCGGTTTCAAGAGGCACACAGCACCTAGCAACTCAAATCATTATAAGAGAAATAGTATAAACCTGAAGCCAAACACACAGATCTCAGTACAACTGCCTGTTGAGAGGCGCATAAAGCAATAAGTGGTGATAGACAGTGACTGTATCACTGATCAGAGGAGTTCTTTGGCACAAGGTGAACCTAAAAAACAAATTAGTCACTCATTAAAATTAACACTGTCTGCCGTGTGATCATGGATTTGAATACTGGCCCTTAATCTCCCCAAACTTTTTTAATACAAGATTTTGATGTCGTTTTTGAACGGGTCTAAAACAAAAATGGACCAAATGAAAAAACTGTGGAAACTGCTTCAATTAACCGTTTTTTGTGATGTCACAAAAACATACTTTTTGCACATATCAGCCTTTACAGCATTTATCAGATGCGACTTTCATACCCTACCTACATGGGGCAGTCTCCCTGGAGCAACCTGGGGTTAAGGGTCTTTCTCAGGCAAGTAACCACTAGGCCAGCACCACCAGAACCTATTCTTTCTATAGCAGTTTAGTCACGCCCCATTTAGCCCCGCCCACAGAAGTTACACCCAGTTTCATCCAGAACTGCTTTTTAGAATGAGGTGCAATATACGGCAACACATGAGAACAGAGCTCATTTACATATATATCATGTCCAAAGGCAGTGGTCACCAATTCCACTCCTGGAGATCTGCCCTCCTACTTCCAACCACAATGTGTCTGACCTGTTCCAGCTGATGAACATCTTCAGATGTTCCAGATTAGCTGAATTTGAGCTGGGAAAGGGCTGTTTCATTAAATACAGGCTGGAGCTACTATTGGAGAGGAGGGTTGGTGACCACTGCTGTAAGGCATTACGAGAAATGGCCAAGAAGACACTTCAGAAACCAAAATCAAATTTAAAAACATGTAGGATTGGGCACTTTTACACATATGGCAGTAACAGATGTGCATATTTCGGACCCTTTAAAATTTTAGGACAATCGGATCGTAGGACCTGAACTAGCCACTTAATAAATGATGTTTTCACTCAAAGCTCTTTGTTATTTTTTCCTGTGCTCTTTTCTTTTTCATCCAGAAAGCCGACACATTTGTTTGAGCAAGTGCGGGACGAACAGCCGCACGCAAGCCTGGCACTCGCAATCGCAAGCCTATTGGGTCCAATCTGGGCAATGACAGCCTGGCAACAAAGGCCTAGAGTGGCACTTTCATGTGTAGCAGAGGACAGGATGTTAGATAAAAGCCTCACAGAAGTCAGAAAATTGAGAGCCTGCGAGAACAAAGTGGACAAACGCATTCAACATCTAAGGTACTGAATTAATTTACCTCAGGCAAAAAAAAGCAGGGGAAAGTATCTTTTTTGGGGGGATATTTTGGAGGGAGATAAAAAGGGTGTTGTTGATTTGTAGTTCCAAGAGAGGACACACACATGGTCATCTGGAGCCGGACGGGCTGAGGGCTCTCCACCGCGACCGGAGGAGGAGCCTTTCGGCTCGAAAGCACAACTGCATCAAGGTGGATAACAAAACGGGGCCTCCCCCCCGCCCAAAAAAGAGCAAAGGGACTATTGTTCGAGTGGGGCGCTCTGAGAGCTGTCCTCAATAGTGCACCCGAGGGTAGGATGCAGCTGAGGCATTTCAAAAAGAGCGAGGGAGAAAAGGAGGAGCAGAAGCACAGGCTCTATTCTTTATTCCCTACACGGGATAATAAAAGCGTGCCGTATCAACAACTGGTTTCAAGGGACGAATTCTAACCCCCTCCCTACAGAAAAAAAGGACAGAAACCAGAGGAAGACAGAAATTTCCATTAGTGATTTGCAACTGGAAGGCTTTTTGCAATTTGGAGTGTTTCTAAGAGTGTGGTCTCCGAGGCCGGTTCTCAGAGTATTAAGAGGAAGCAATTATAACGAAGTAGAACCAGTGCAGTGATTAAGTTCCACATGACGGGTGAGGCCCAGAGTGCTGATGTGGGAAAAATAAACCATGTGGCATTAAAAGACTAATTAAAATATCTGCTCACTAATCACTGGACAGTCAGATTTGAGAGTAACTGGAAAAGGAACAAAAGGGCTCTAGTGCTCCCTTCTATTCCACTGTCTTCTCGAGATACCGGCTTGTTAAAAAGACAACTATCGGATGTGCAAGTTCAACTGCGTTAAATTTTTTTTAAATTATTTTAATCAATGTGAGCAGACCTAAACATTAAAACATGATCCATGTGTGACTGTGTGTGCGATATTCACATTCATGTGTCTTGTAGTTTAACAGAAAGTGAACTTTAAGTGTGCCACATGCAGCACTATGTTCAAGTTATTTATTTCGATGCTTAAAATATTGTATTGTGGCACAATTCATAAATGACTCGATGCTGGTTGTTTACAGTTAAATAACTGACTTTGCATTTTTCGTCACATTTAACGACTCTGCTGCTAGAAAACTGTATCTGTCATATTCACTCACACTAGTGCTGCTGCTGATGGTGTAGCTGGACACCACCTTATCCTGGAGCATTGAGTTGCTGATGTCTTCTTGCACTTTCTCTCTCCTTGCACTCTGGGAAGTCCAGTCCTGCACATACTCACATAGTATTGTTTTCTTTCATGGTCCTGGAGCAACATTATTGTCTTAGAGGAACACTGTGGCCCTGGAGGAACACTTTGGCCCTTGAGGAACTTTGGGGATCTGGAGGATCAGTATGGTCCTGGAGGAACATTGTGGTACTGAAAACGTGCTGTGGCCCTGGAAGAATGTTGTGGACCTGGAGAAATTGTGGTCCTGGAGGAATGTGGTGTTTCTGGAGAAACATTACATTTATTGCCATTTTAAATTGCCGTTTTTTAACTGCACAAATGTATTTATCTCTTGCACATTTGCGCTCTTGCACATCTCTGCTGCTAAACTGCAGTACTGGTCAAATACTGTACTTATCCTCCATGTAGCCATTGTCATTTGTATATGGTAGAAATGAATATAAAATTCTACTTGACTTCTTGACTTGACTTGTTCTGGAGGAATGCGGAGGTCCTGGAGGAACTTTGTTTGGTGTTACTGTATTCTGTTTAGATGGTTAAAATGTCAATAATCACCCACTTGACTTGCCTGAATAAAATGCCTATCCAGCACATGCTGCCTTCATTGTTGACCAGATTTTTCCACCTTATCCTGGAGTTTGTTCAAGCCCTAAAATCGATCAATTTTCTGCGTTCCTAGATATTCTACACATCTTTCAGAAATGCAACGACAGCACAGAGCACACGCAGGAGCCCTGACAGTGGATTAAACAGCCTTAGAGGGATGAGAGTCTTCTGCACACGCATGCAATTACCGGCCTACATGAACTCTACTGAACATGCAGAAGTCTTAAAGTGACTCTTTTTAAATGCAGATGTGTGTATAAGCTATCACTTAACCAGTCTGTCTACGGACGCTGGAGGAAGCAGGACAGCAGAACATCCAGCCCTGCAAGTGATGACACTTTGTACAGTAATCTAAATTAACCCGCCTAACTTGCACCGCCACCACGAGCCATTTTTAAATGCCGGAGCGACTTATCACAGCTCGAGTGAGCTGTCATCTCTCCATAATGCCTGGTGATTCATGCCGGCCTCCCACCGCTCACGCTGCATCACAGGCGCTCGGCAGAGGAGGGACCGCGCTTTTTCATGGAGCTGTTCCAGCTTAGAGAAAACACAATCCATCCAGCCCCGGCCGCCACGCCGGAATTGATCATTCTGGCACCGTGACAGTAAGATGAAGACCCTTTTTATAAAGACGGCAAGGTGAAATGTTCTCACTCTCAGACTGAAACGTTTTCATCTAATTGGAAAGAGTGAAACACTGTGCTGTTCTAGTTTTTATTAAACCTTTTAGTCAGCAATAAAAAAGCCAAAAATGACACATTCATAACATCTAACTCGTAGGTCAGGGACTTTACCGATAAAAAATTCCGTTAATTTTATAGTTGGGAAGATATTTTGTAATCTGCTTAATATTATGCATAAAAAAAACATGCCTTTGATTCCTTGTAGACATCAGAAGGGAGTCAGAAGTTCAGTTCAGTGTTTTTATGACTGTAATTATGACTCTGTATTTAATTATGTAATGAATTAATATCTGACCAGCATTTATGAACAGCAGACAGAATATACAGCAGCTCTGAAAGGTTTCTGTTCTGTTGTTCTGTGGATTCCAGATCAGATCTTCAGGTTATGAAGATTATCTCTAAAGTAAATTTGTGATCCTTTATCTTGTTGTTGTTGTTGTTGTTGTTGTTGTTGTTGTTGCTGTTGTTACTATTGTTATTATTATTTTGTTTTTGTTGTTGGTGGTATTACTGGTATTATTATTATGATGATCATCACCATCATCTATGTTTATGATTTTGTTGGTGTTTGTAATTATTACTACAACAAGCAGCAACAACATGCAAGAAGAGGAACAACAACAACAACAACAACAATAATAATAATAATAATAATAATAACAATAATAATAATAATAAGAAGAAGAAGAAGAAGAAGAAGAAGAAGAAGAA
>JBBPDB010000108.1:23268491-23279379 GCA_037974465.1 Brachypetersius altus | reverse complement strand
TTTAGGGAGTTGGCTCTGTGATCAAAAGGTTGTGGTAGAGGACTGCTCGAGGCAGCACTGAGGTCCCCATGAACCCTTGAATAGAGTATCGCATCCACCCCCGACCCCCCACCCCAAGGGGACAACGGTCTCAACATACGACATTTGGAGTTCACGATGCTCACTCCTATGAAAACATTTACGAATCGATACGTAAGTGTTTCAGCTCACGGAAAACTAGTTTGGGAGCGCGGTGGAAGAATACACACTAAAGTGGCGTGTGAATGAGGGAGTCTTTATTTTCCTTTTTCTGTGGCTTAGATTATGATTTTACTGTGTCAGGGTCAGAAAGTGACTCAGGCTAGGGTGTGTTTCAACTTCACGGTTACATCACTGTCAAAGGAACAGATCTATGTCTTAACCTGAGGACCGCCTATGTATTTATATAAATATGCAAATGTGTATATATCATGGCTGAAAGTAGGTTAAAATATTCAATTGCCATAGATAACTTGCAATTAATCGTCTTTCAAGTCTGTCCTAAACATACAGTATTTAATACTTTTACCACATAGGAGTAGACAAACATGTTGGCTTTAAGTTTATTACCAGGTCACGTGCAGTAAAAGGGCACCGGAATGACTGCACGCCAGGGATAAAAGGTGGAAGCAGGTGTTAGTAACTCGCACAGACATTGAAGTTGCATGCTTCAGTCCTACGTGTCCCGAAAGCACGTGTCTTCGGAGCAACCCCCTATCTTTCCCTGTGTGTGCGAGTGGGAACTCCTTAAAGGAGCGTTCTCAGATCAAAATGCGTGGTCTGGGCTCTTCTGCCACGCAACAAGGTTGTGTTTTGGTTGTCTGGTCAGTCATTTCTGCCCTCCCGTGACAATTAATGACAATCAATACTATCACACACACACATATATATATATATATATATATATATATATATTAATGCTGGGCAATGATTACAGTTTTAATCGTGATTAATCACACTGCTTTTCTGCGATTAATCGCAATGGTATATGCAACATTAAATCACCGAATCATTAATTCAAAACTAGTGTATGGTGAACAAAAGTAGAATAACACTTTAAACAAACATTTTAAACAATTAAGGAGCTTTTTAACAGCAGTGTTCCCTCTGACACAGTCACACAGTTACAGTGCAAATAATTCTGTAAATCTCAATTTAAACATTAATGTAATCAAATCAAATATAAACCAGAGTTATTCACCACTGCAGGGTGAATTCTAAAGTTCTGAAAGTGTGGTTCAGTCTGGACGTCTTTACTGATTACAGGACAGCCAGTCAGAACACAGCTCATTTACATATATCAGTTCGAAAGCTGCCCTATGTAAAATGTACATGTAAATGTGAATGAGTGTTAACATGTTATTGTGGATTATTTAAATTATTGTTCAGCATTATAAAAGTATGCTAATGTTAGCCAGAAGCTAACAAAGTAGCTACAAGCTAACAAGCTAGTCATGATAAAATATTAACAAAATAATATAAGACGATATAAACCTATATTCTGTACTGTAGCATTCAGACTGCCTATGCAAATGACAGACATTTCAAAATAATTTTAAAGGCTGACAGTTCAAACAATATTTACATATTAAAATCACATTTCAGAAAGGAAATAATAAATGTTAAGGTCATGTGCAAAAGTGTAAAAAACAATGTTGTGTTTTATTTCACAACAAATAAACATCTACAGAGAACAGGACAGAATGTGCCACTTTTTCATGCACAGTTTCTATTTATTTGTTGAGTTTTAATGTAACGGGAGAACAAACTAAGTAAGTAATACATAATATAACAAATATATATTAATAAACTTCCACACAGGCCACTTTATTTTCTCCCCAATATGTTAATTTCAGCAAACAAACAGCAATTGCGTATAAAAATATGCAGAAGTGTGTCTCTGCAGAGGCTGTGGACTTATTTACACATAGCAAAATCAACAATGCATGTCATTTGACCAGGGACACCAAAACTTTTGCATATGGCCTGAGCCTTCTTCATGTGTTCGACTTTTAAAAGGAATTATAATGTCAAATGCATATTTATATTCGGCACAAATGTGGTGCCATTAGTTTTGTTATTTATTTTGTTGTTGACAGTAAGAGCAGCAGAGCCCTGAGCGCCAGCAGCCCACTTTACCTGAACACACCTGGGCTGCTCTGAGCTGCTCTTTTATTCCACTTTTGATAAAAATGGCTCTTTATAGTACCAACGAAGACTTCTTTAACTTAGAGGAACCATGGAGGGACCCTTTCTGGTGCCAATCAGAATATAAAACAAGGTTCTTCTCGAAACAATCTATTTAATTGGCCAAGAAACCATTTATGCAGTCATGGTTCTGTGTGTATCTCTGGTGAAGATACTTTGCATTTACTAAAGAACCGTGGAAGAACCAAGTGAAGCCTCGTCCAACCTGACCAGAGTGAGCCTTTAGCATTATCTGATAAAATAGTAATTCTACTTTATGAGAACACATCCATTCTTCTAGAGATCAAACCAGTCAAGGAACCATTTACATACTCATGGTTCTGTTGTGCGTCTCTACACAGAAGAACCGTTGAAGAACCAAGTGAAGTCCAACCTGACCTAAGTGAACCTTTAGCATGACCTGATGAAATAATAGTTCTCCTTAATGAGAACACATCTACTGTTCTACAGAAGATATGTTGAGTCAAGGAACCATTTATATACTTATGGCTCTTATGTGGATCTCAACAAAGAAGAACCAATGACGCCTAGTTCAACCTGAACCTTTAGCAAGCCAAGGAACCATTTCCATCATTCTTGTGTGGGTTTTCATAAAGAACCCTTGTATTTAAGAACTAAGTGTAGCCCCTCCAGCCTGACCAGAGTGAACCCCCGAGATGTGCTGCACCTGATAAAATATTCATTCTCCTTAATGAGAACACATTCATCCATCTATCCATCCATCCATCATGGGAGGAGTTTCCCAATACCATTAGCCCCCCTCCCCCTCCTCGCCCACTCAAAACCAGTGCAGTGGATCGATGGGTACCTGTGGACCGCGGGACTGCAGGGTCTCCAGGTCGGCAAGAGTATCTTAAGCCTCTCAGTAAGTATCTTGATCAATAGCATGGGCTTATTGACGCTCCCTGCGGCGCTCTCCGTCTATAGTGACAAATACTGCAGGGTGGGGAGTGTGAAGTGTTGTGACACTCCACTGACAGCATTGTTATGTGCGATTGTGCACTGCGGTATGACTGGGGCCTGCTTTGCATACAGCGATGGAAGGGGAGGCTGAAAACGGGGCGGCGGTGCGTAAACTCCGCTGGTAAAACGCATGAGAAAATCCCCACTAACGCAACCCCCCCCTCCATCTCTTACTGCTGGCGGTGCGGAGCCTCGCAAGAGGAGCTAATTAAAGGTGTAAGTAAGGTGTTATTGGCCAGGCTGGACTCGTGTGGTTTGTCTCAATGGTGCGAATTCAGGAGATCAATCGTTTACTGAAGACCGAACGGCGTGACCGGTGCGATGGAGCTAATCCACTAGATGGCACAAGCTAACTAGTGTGTTGTCAAAACACACGCCTCTGAAAGAAAGAGAACAGAGGCTGCAGCTGCAGCCCCAGAAAAGTGGCGCTCGGTGTTATTTACATATAATTACGGCAGCACTTTGTATCGCCGTCCAATCTAGGGGAAGCGCGCGGCGGCCTTCTGCAAACGAATTCAACCTTCGATCCCTTCAATTTTTCCGTTATCCCCACATAAGCCCTAATTATAGTAAGTGGGATTTAAGAAAATCTTCTCCTTTTAAAATAGTCAATGGGAAAGACGATAATTAAAGGGGAAGTAAATTGAATTCCTGATGGGATTAGCAGTCGAGAAAGGGAGCAGCGGTTCGGAGAGCCGGGCGAACAGCAGCTGTTTCACACTTTAATTCAATCGGGCCCCCCTCATCACAAAAACACAAGATAATTGCTCATAACGAATGTCTGAGTTGACTGACTGTCATCCCTGAGGCTGATTGGGCGAACAACATCAGACCGAAGTGTTTTGGAGGGATTAGTCTTTGGGCTCTGGTGAAGTTTTATATTAGTTCAGGTACTGGGCATGTTTCCCTCATCCTGTTTGTGTTCTGAATCCAGTGGTGAGTGTGAATCCATAAAACTCCTTCCATCACAGTCCCACAAGGGCAGTCACTATTAAGGGTGTAACTCAAATTTGTGAAGTATTTTTATTAAGAATTTTCAAAAACAACTTAAAATGTTTCTTTTACTTTATACAGAAAAACACAAGAGTACAAAAGTATTTGGTTTAGAAAGAAGAACATTTTACACTTGAATTTTAGTTTTTAACAGTAAGCAGACAGTGCACATACAGTTACCCTGTTGTAAACTTGCCTCATGTTTAAGAAACTCGAGCCAGTTACATTTACTTTTTACCACGTCTTTTAAACAATGTATTAAACATTCATGAACATGAAACCTGAGTGATCTCAGGAGCTTCTGAGTGGCGCCCCAGAGATAACACAGCCATCCACGACTGGGAGCCCAACAGGAGAACATGCCTGCGGCACTGTATGACAGAAAGAGCCTCAAGTGGCAGGTATTGAGTAAAGCACTACTCAATGGGCCATCCAAGTAGTGCATTACCCATACGTTCACTCCTTAATGACGTCACAACCATCTCTGCCAGAGAGTTCAACAAAGCTTACCTATCCTCCCTCTCTGACTGGGCAGGGTTTTCCTCCGTCCCCCATCACCCACCATAATGCTGGTAAGGGTAAGTGGCAGTTAGCTTTCACAACATTAAACAATAAAACAAAACACAACACCACACAATGCAACACAATATAACACAACACAACACAACAAAGCCCTATACTGTACAATACAACAAAACACAACACAAAACAACCCAACACAACAAAGCCCTATACAACACAACACCACACAACAAAATACAACACAACATCACACAACACAACTCAATGCAACACAACACCAGACAACACAACATCACACAACACAACACAACATCACTCAACACAACACAACATCACTCAACACAACACAACATCACTCAATACAACATAACACAACACAACACAGCCCTACACAACACAACACAACACCACACAACACAATACAACACAACACCACACAACACAACACAACACAACACAACACAATACAACACAACACAACATCACACAACACAACACAACATCACTCAACACAACACAACATCACTCAACACAACACATCACTCAATACAACATAACACAACACAACACAGCCCTACACAACACAACACAACACCACACAACACAACACAACACCACACAACACAACACCACACAATACAACACAACATCACTCAACACAACACAACACCACAATACAACACAACATCATACAACACAACACAACACAATCCAACACCACACCACACAATACAACACAACATCATACAACACAACTCAATACAACATAACAACACAACAACACAAAACACAACAAAATACAACACAACACCATACAACACAACTCAATACAACACAACACCACAAAACGCAACACAATACAACACCACAGCACAGCACAAAACAACACAATACAACACAACATAAAAGAACACAACACAACACAAAATGTGTGTCTTAACCAACAGAAACATTCCTCTGAAACTGGTCAGGCTCCGTGACTGGACTGGAAATGAGAGGCTCTGAAAGTAAATTAAAAATACAAGAAAGTCTGGCTTTCTGGAATCTGGGATACGGGTGAGACTTTTGAATCATACTGTCTGTACATATAATTTGCATAAGAAACAGAACTAAAGCCTGAGCGGGAGTAAGAGGAACTTTTGAGCAAGTTAAGGCGTTTGAGAAGGGAAACTGAAGGAAAGCTGTGTTAAACCTTCTAACACTGAGCTGAGCTCGTTTCTAACAGTACAGGCTTGGAGTCGTGTGGAGCTCCTTGACCGAAGTGCTGGAGCTTCTCTGACATTTCCAGCTGATCTCTAAGCAGACTCACGTCCACCGGCTCCCGCTAATGACTCTCAGACCAGGACGTTTAACCTCAGACTCTCTGTCTTTTAGTCTAAGGATAGCAGAGCCTCTGAAGCATGAAATGGAGCTCGTTGTACGCCTCTAAGTGTGGAGTTATCTCGCGCCGCTCTGGGATAAATCAATTACAATCGCCTCCGTCCTGTCGATGCCAGGCAGGTGTGTGAGCCCACATGCATCATGTTGATATTCAGGTTGCCTGCGGCGCCTCGTTAATGCTAAAACTCACCTCCCCTAAAAAAAGGAGGAGTATTAGCTCGTTAAAAACGGACGAGACAGGTCATCATCACCGCCTTCACCTTGAGAAGATTGATGTCTTCAGGTGGAGCGAAGGTCAAACAAGGAGTCTAGTGTTGCAATGACGTTTGAGATGTTTACAACGGGATGAGGACGTTGTCAATGGAGCTTGGAAGCACCTTCAGTCAGCTCTGCTCCTACAAAGGCATGAATTTAGACTGGCCAAGTGCCAGCCAGGCAAACATCAGCCAGAGTCACTGCAGGCGATACGGATTTAGCCTCGCATTACACAGGAAGCCTGCGTTATCAGGCCTTTTTATCAGTGGCCACAGGCTCGTTACGAATAAGGGGTGATATTTCCTTTCCATCTCTAATCACATTTCGAGACTCTGGCCGGCTTCAATCGGCTCTGGCTGACAAAGTTGCCCAACCGAGAGAGTCAAATGTGATAAACCCTAATGCTGTTCGTCCATGCCGAGACCTTGGAATAAGATTCTATCTGTTACACATGTGGTTCTGAGAAGATTGAGACGATTTGCCTTATGTAAAAGCAAGAAATCTGCTTTCTGGGATAACAAGCACAAAGAGGAAATCAGCAAACTGAACAAACAAGCAAAGTTTTGAGATTAGGAGCATGTGCAAAGGCCACAGTGTCTTATTTTAGTAATTAATACTGACAGCACTAGGACAGCATTCATAAAGTGGATCAATACAGAGTTTCAAAATTCTAATCATGTTTTAAATGAGGCTGTAGATTCATTAATAATCAATAAGTTTATACCTGTTTATTAATGATTTTTAACTGGTCTACAACCTAAATAACAACCATTAAATCATAGTCTTATTGTAAAGTGCTGCCCATAATCAGAATCAGAATCAGAATCAGAAAACTTTATTTATCCCGAAGGAAATTGTTCATCTCACGACTGCACAGACACGACAGAACAATACAGAATAAAAATACCTGAATATATAAATATACTCAGACTAGAAATATATTAATAAAGGTAATAGTACAGCTTACCCGTAATAAACTATACTGAGAGGGGACTATAGTAAGGTTAAAAAATTAGAACACTCTGTACAATAAGTAGAATAAGAACAGTTACATCTAAGTACTTTTAAAGGCCCATTGCAGCCACATAAGCCTTTCATGACTGATTTCAAACTGCATAGGTGCGTCATTTCACCTCAGCCAGTGCTGAAACTTGGAATAAACCTTTATAAGCATCTTATATAGGTTTACGCCAGCTGCCATGAAGGGTTTATGTGGGTGTGTGAATGCTGCCCTGCAGTAAAATCCTCCTGAAAGCTCTATCAAACTGAGGAAACTCACAGTGAGTCCCTCCACACTTGTCATATTAATAACTTCTGTTGTTTTATTCAGTGATGTCTTATACAGCATACAGAAGGCATTTTAAGAAGTTTTATTCAATATTTCAACAGCAAGAAGTTATTAAATGATAAATAATTTACTGTAATTGTCTCTCCAGCCATGATCTGAGCTGCTTATCCTATCCAGGGTGGGGTTGGGGGGCGGGTTTGGGGGAGCAGGGTTGTGGGGACCGTAGGTTGGAGCCTGTGCCAGCACTCGGGGTGGATGGTGGAGGAACACCAGTCCATAACAAGTCACCAGTCCATAACAGGGCAAACACACACACACACACACACACACACACACACACATGTGCAATTTAGCCTCTCCAGTCCAGCTGATCTGCAGGTCTATGGGAGAAAATCCAAAACCCCCAGCAAAAACAGGCTGCTCTGGCTGGGAACATGGGCCGACCCTGAAAAGCATTTGGACTAAATCAGTCACCATTTATTCCAAGCTTTAATCCAAAACACATTCAATAAAGACTTAACTGTGTTTCTTTAGAGCTCAGTTTGCAAATGTTTGTGTTGCAAACCTGTTTTACAGTCACTAACAAGCATTGTTTAGAACCAAGTCTGCTTATCAAAACCTTTCACACCCCTCTCCGTGGAAACACCCGGCCCGACACCTGTCGCTCCACACCAAAACGCTCCACAGGCACCAAAAACACTGCAATCACATCTCAGAACGCGCTCTTTTCATCAAAACGCCACCACTCATATCCTTACATAATGAACACGTTATCAATCACAGCGCACTCAGCCCAGGAACCCTGACAACCGCTGACATTAAGGGAGATTGATTATTTTATGTAAATCTTGTTTGTTTCATATAGTAATTATTCTTTGTTCAATCATAAGACAATGTGGATTTATTTTTTTACATCAGAAAAATAATACAAAGCAGAAGACAGCCCACGCAATTACTGTGTAAATAAAAGTCCTTTTCGTGAAGGGATTACAGTACATGCATCATCTGGACACGTGTTCTCGTCCACATTAAGCATAATTTCCCTGCCTGGGCCATAATGGACTGCCCAACATGAGCAGTGGGGGACTCAAGCATGGGTAAGTGATACCATGTCACTGACTGGTTAACCATTTAACAGTTAACAGGTCAAGGGATCAGCGCCATCTGGTGAATAACAATAATAACAATATATTCCTTTATTAATCAATATCTTAGAACAGGGCTTTTCAACTTCAATCGCAAGTGGGTCAGATATGAAAGTCACTGGGGGTTCAGGGACCACCAAATTTCATGCTGTCCAGACTGTCTTTCTGGGGGGTGGGGGGGTTGGGTGGTGCTGATGGGATTCTGCGCTGGTCCAAATTTACCATCGGCCCAATGGCCAGTCCAGGACTGTGTTAGTGCCGCTTTAACCGTCAAACATAGCCATTTTAACATTGTCCGGTTCTAAACGAGAAGTCGTTACAGTAGATACATCACCGAGCTAAAGCTACAAAATGTTCCCCTTACCGTGTGTGTGTGACCGGATTCTCTTTCGTTACTGCCAGCTTTTCCTGCCTCTTTCAGCTGCGATTGGCTAATAATTTGGCCACTTCTGTGCTCGGATTGGCTAATTTTATACAACACAGCAGATTAGCGGGGGACTACCGGCCATAAATGATCCAAAACCCAATAATGACACACTACTTTACTGCCAGGCCATAAACAAATTCAAAAGGGCTGGATCCGGCCCGCGGGCCACTAGATGAATAGGCCTGTCTTAGAATATAAAGGTTTGGTTGTTGTAGAGAATTGAGGACAATAAAATGTCCAGATTTTTGATTGGGTGCTTATAAAGTAAAGGGACCATTTTTGTCCCACAGCACGAAACTCTTCTCTGCATTTAACCCATTTAACTCATTCACAAAGTGAGGCAGCGGGCAGTCAGGATTCAAACCCACAATCTTCTGATCGGACTTGCAACATCCTTAGTACTTGATCTGCAGTTTTATGCTGGCTTTTTTGGGCAAAAGTCAGGAGCCAAATCGTTCAACCTCTTGATACTTGGGCCAGATTCTGTTTGGCCCTGGCTAATTTCTGTCTATTCTCTCAAGTTTCTATGTGGTTGACTGCAGTGTTTTAGTGGCTGTAGAGCATTGTGGGTATAAAATGAACTGTGGTGAGCTGTTTATTAGCAAGAAAGGTAGCGTATGGTGCAGCCTCCCTTATGTTGGGTCTGGAGTGTTACGCTGGCCTCATTTGAATAATGTTCTCAGCAATCCTCGAGCTGCATGAAATGATCCTCACATTCCTGGCAACTGACATTTCTCTGCTGACACCTCAGCCATCACCTACCATTCATTTGTGCTGCTTCGGCCTAAATGTTAAGCGCCTGGACTGTTGAGCTTTAGGCATACGGAGCATAATAAGCCCTGTGGTAAGGAGGCTCAGTCTTCAATAAGGGCTCTCCTGTTGCCCCTTTTCACAGCAGTATTAGCATTGAGTGGAGCTCCGCCACCTCACCAGTCCCCCATAATTAAGATACGTTTCAGGGGGTCTGGCAGAATGAATCCGCGCCCCACAACTGTGAGTCCTGTGTATGGTGCGTAAAAGAGAGCTGTGGTGGAAAACAATAAACAGAGCAGACAGTTAAAGCTCAATCTATCCCTGGATGGAGGAAATAAGCTCCTTTTATGGGCTGTGCCTCAATGCAGAAAATTAGTTCCTGAAAAAGTCATTAGCAAGTTGCTGGCTTTATAGGGTGACATGGCCCCCCGTGCCCCATATCGCCCACTTTTTATTGGCGGGGGCCCAAGCACGGATAAATCCATGGTACTCTTTTGCACACCTGTTCTTAAACTTTTTTTCTACCATAAATACAGGCAGCCGGTATTAACTGAACCCTGGAAGGGACATTAATGTGAAGTGTCCATCATTTAGTAGCAAAACATATTAAAGGGATCATATCCTTGGATATTTGTGGGTTTATGTACCAAAAACAAAACTCAATTTATTCTTCAATTCATTTTCCAACCTCTCTTTATTGCTCAGAATTAAACAGGCTGTTTTATGTTACTGTACCTTTAAGAATAACGCTTCTTTCTGATTGGCTGGCCTGTATTGCAACATCTCAAAAACCTGTTTTCCAACTGGCAGGTGATTCCAGAAACTACTGTTACTGATAGGATGCCAAATATTAGTTGATCAGTTGATTTTTTCAGGGCTGTGGGGGGGGGGGGGGGTTCCCAGTGGATTTGTCATGTACCCAGAAATGCCTGCTGG
>JBBPDB010000108.1:23257829-23268391 GCA_037974465.1 Brachypetersius altus | reverse complement strand
AGGTCTGAAGAGAGTCCAGGTACTCGGCTGTCGTTAGGCCAATTGGCATAACATATCCTTTATATTTGCAAAGGTATCCGTCAATGTTTTCCATTACGGCAGCTGCGGAGTCTGGAGGGTTAATCCTTTGGCCGCTGCTTTGTCAGGTACAGGTGCAAACAATCAGCCAGTGGACTTGCAGTGCTAAAGTCCAGCAATGGTATTAAAGTCATTTCAGGGCATAGAGATGTCAATGAAAATTATATTTAGAACTATATATATAAAACAATACTACTGATAGACAAGCCCATATAAAACAGACTACTCTCCCAGAACATGCATTCGGGAAAACTAGTAGAAAAGATGACAACCTTCCCTGATGAATTCTGCTTTAAGACATATGCACACCTGCTTCTTATATTGAAAACTGTTTGCCAGAATGCATCAAAGAACTGTTTTTTGAATATTTTCTCATCAAACAGTGGAGGAATGTTGAAGATCATGAAAAAAACAAGAGGATCAGACAACCATGGTCAGTCTGAACAATTACATGTGGTGGGGACTGTAGCTTAATTTACTTTAAAACAACTGCTAACCCAAAACTGAGACATTTGAGTGAAATTTCATTGGAAGACGGAACAACTGACCTGCAATTGAATCTGTACTGCATTGTGTGTAAACTAGTTACTTTGACAGCATAAGGTTAAACTGCTCTACTTGATCCATTGTATCCAATTTGCTTACTAACAGTGATTGGATGTTTAGCTGGGGGGCGGGTGAGTCGGGGATCGCATCCAAGTGTGTGAGGCTTTGCACAAAGAGAGAGCGGAGTTCTGTCTCCTGCTCTTTACATTCTGTTTTTTGTTCTGTCTGAACTGTAGTCTTGTGGTGTTTTTTTCCTTTTGTCACACCATGGAGGGGTTTCACGATGTACTCTATGCAATAAATCTGCTTGTCTTGACTTGATATCACTCAGCACATTTGGGTTTCAGTCTGGCTGACCAGTGATGTCAACTTGCCAAAGTCTGATCAATCCAGATGCACTGATCAAGCAGCATCACTGCTCGTCGGGAACCTCTTGGTCCCCCAGTGGTGTAATGAACTCCCTCTTGAAATCAGATCTGTCCATCACTGTCTTCAAGCGCCATCTGAAGACCCACGTCTTCGAGGAGCACCTGGGTGACTAACTATGCCTCTTGTCTCTGCTTATTTATTTTTTCTTCCCCTATATTCACTTAACCAACTTACACTCATCTTCATGCCTTTGTTACGTTTGCCTTAACCTATGATTTTCTTTGACAGTAGTTGTTTAGGCAGTAAATTGATTGAATAGCAGACATAGATTTCAATTAAGCTTTACAGCTAAACAGATGTGAACCTGAGCACTGATCTATGTCGCTCTGGATAAGAGCGTCAGCTAAATGCCGAAAATGTAAAAGAAGTGACCAGGTGTAAACAGGTTCTAAATATGGACCATAAAACATTTAATTTGAATGAATACCACCAAAGTGAAGTGCTCTCATCGCAGAGGTTTATTTCTGTGTGTGTGTGAGTTATATCACACATGCTTTTATTTCATGTCCCATATGACATGAAATAAAAGAGTGTGTGTTCACTTTTGTTTGTGATACACCTTATTGTTTGAACTGTGTGGGTTTTTGTGGTTTGGTTTTCTTTAGTTTGTGAGGGTTTATTTTATTTAGTGCTGTGTATGGGGTTTTGATTTATTTTACCGCCACTTCGTGATGGGAGAATGCCAAGACTAGTTATTTTTGTACCACCAAAACTATGATAAAAGGTTGCTGAGTGCCTGTTAATTTAGCTAGCTGTATTCAGTATTTAACTAGCTGAAGAAAGAGAGTAATAGAAATATATTTTGCTAGTAGCTGTTACCTGTTCTATACTGCTGCTGTTGACCTGGTGTTAAATAAACAGTTGTTTTCACTTTCAGCCACAAACTTTAAGTGTGCTTTCCTGAGTACAATTCTAGCCGTAGGGTATAGCACGAGGGTCACATTATGGCGTTGTCGGCAGGATTTTGGCTGATATAGTAAGATCTTGTAAAGGCCAGGCTGTTTCTAGTGTATGGTAGCAGTTAATTGGTGGCACCCAAAGGGATAGTTGAGAAAGTGGAGAAAAAAGTGGAAAAGTGGCTGTTAACAAGACCAAGGATTGTGCCAAGACCAAAGATTAATAAGACTGACGATTGTGCCAAGACCAAGGACTGAGTTTTTTTTAAAGGTCTGTTGTCTTGGTTTTTATTGAAGTTATTTTTGTGGTTGTTTTTTTCTTTTATTTCTTTTCTTTCTTTCTATGTTGTCTGTGCACTCTTCACTTAGTTGGTTTTGTAAATTTCGTTAGCTAGTTTAGTGTTGTAATTTATGTTGTAAATTTACGTTGCATGTAGCACCTTGGTCCTGGAGGAACGTTGTTTCGTTTCACTGTGTACTACCTGTATATGGTTGAAATGACAATAAAGCCCTTTGAACTTTTTTGAACTTTTGAACTTTTGAGCGCAGTTGTCTGCTCGTAAAATGGAAGAGCAACTTAAGGCATTAACAGAGTATGTACAGCAGCTCCAGGCTGATAATGATAGGCAGCGGGCCATAGAAGGGGCTAGCACAAGTGTCGCTACAACCCGAGGGGCAAGGGGTGTGGATAATACCGAAATGGTGAATGAATTGAGCACTATGTGTATGTTCCAAAAGAGAGAAAATGTCCTAAATTTTCAGGTAAATCGTCTGATGCCTTAATGGTGGAGGAGTGGGTTGAAGAGATCCGTAGGTTTTTGGTATGTCGGCACATATCGGTGACAGAGCAGGCCTTGTTTGTTTATGATCACTTGGAAGGGGAGGCCAAGGCTGAAATTAAGTTTCATCCCTCAAGTGATCGGAATGATTCAGAGAGAATTTTAACTATTTTAGTAGAATCATATGGGTGGTCACAATCCTATATTGGCTTGCAGAAGCGATTTTTCCAACAAAAACAAGTAGAAGGGGAATCGTTGCGAGAGTATTCACATGCATTGTTGTCTTTGATGGAAATTCTTCAACAAAGAAGTCATCTGCCTATCCCAAATTATGACCATTTGGTGTGTGATCAGTTTGTAGAGCATGTCAGAGTTGGCATGCTACAGACGGAACATAAACGATCAGTACGGCTTAATCCTGAAGCTTCTTTTTTAACTATAAACTGAGAAGATTCGTGCACTGGCAGAGTGGAAACGTCCATCAACAGTTAAAGAACTCTTGGTTTTGCCTCCTATTATTGTCGGTTTGTAGAACACCTTGCAAAGCATGCAGCTCCGTTGCATAAGTTGCTATCTGTTCTGCAAGGCAGTAAAAAGAGACCTGGAGTGAGTAATGTGGGAAAAAAGTGGGATGAGGAGTGTTAAAATGCATTCAGTACCCTGAAAGGCAAGCTTGTGACAGCACCTGTACTGGCATATGCAGACTTTAATGAACCATTTTTTTAGAGATTGATGCAAGTCACACCGGATTGGGGGCTATCCTGTCCCAAGAACATAAAGGGAAGCGGAGACCTGTGGCTAGTAGAGGACTCCATCCCATGGAGAGGAACATGCTCAATGAAATTATAGCTCAATTGTCGTAATTTTGAAGGGGAATTAATGAAAGTGCTTTATTGCTTTAATCGAACAATGCATGATTTATTATGAACATTACCACCTGAACAGAAAAGGACATGGCCTCAGTACCTCCCTCAAAGTTCTTCGGGGTCTTTAGTTGGGTGTACACACAGCAGAAGTGTAAATAAGAGACCGCATTGTCTTTGGGGTTTCTGACCACATACACAATCTAGTGTTTAGAAACAGAACCAAACAGATAAACCACTTCTTTCCTGTTCAGAATTCAGCAGTAAAACTAGTTCACAGCTTTACTGTACTGATTTCACATGCTTATAAAAATAATTCTAAAGTAGTCATGCATGAACACACAACAGCACAGCATAATGGGAACACTAGCCACGTTTCCATCCAAGGAGTTTTTGTGAAATTTTTAGCACTTAAATTTTTTTACTGATATAGCTGATGGAAATGCTAATTATCGATAAATGTTGACATAATATTTTTCCGTTTAACTTTAGCGCATGAATTCTATATCGATACTACTTTGGAAACACTTTTTGTCAGAAAAAAGGGCTTTAACGCAAATAAATGTGTCACATGATACACTCCGCTTTTGGGTTGGAACCAGTGGTCGGTGGCAGCCTGTGATGGGCGCAGCATCAGGACTGATGAATCCACAACATCTCAAACACTGACCGTGTCGTTCTAAACCAGAGATTTTCTGTGAAGTGTCTCTCCACCACCTCCTCCCAGAAGGTCTTATTCCGTGGTCTCTCCCAAACTCGTGGGTTTCGTCGCACTGGGGTACTTTCTTCGAGGTCTAGGGCAGTGGCCCCCAACCCCCGGCTAACTTGGAAACTTGGCTAGTGTGCAGGATGGTCCTCAGGATTGTTCTAGACAGCAGGTCCTGGAGTGGTGTTTTTCTGATCCTTCTTAACTTGTTGAGTTTTGGAAGGGCTGGATATCCATGTATCAGTATATCAGTACTACGAGAATCAACATCCAGGATGCACTGGACCATGAGTTTGTTTGAAGGAAATGAGAGCTCCTCTACGACTTTATGTGAGATTAAACAGTCGACTCCCTAAATTTGCGGGGCACCAATGAATTGTCAAAAAAAGCAAAATGCCTATAAATGCCTATTTTTATATAAACCCCAAATATGTGCCCATAACACATACATTTCATTTTAAACTCAGTGTAGTACATTACCCTTAGTAAATGTAAATGTAAACTCTGGAAATGTAAACTCACAGAGCAGCAGCCAATCAGCATGAAGGAGAAACTAATAAAACTCTCAGATTGGTTACTTTCAAACCTCCCGCCTCTAAGAACAGCGGTATCTCAAGGCACTTTTTCATATACAGTGGAGGAAATAATTATTTGACCCCTCGCTGCTTTTATAAGTTTGTCCAATGACAAAGAAATGAAAAGTCTCAGAACAGTATCATTTTAATGGTAGGTTTATTTTAACAGTGACAGATAGCACATCAAAAGAAAAATTGAAAAAATAACTTTAAACAAAAGATAGAAACTGATTTGCTTTTCATTTCTTTGTCATTGGACAAACTTACAAAATCACCGAGGGGTCAAATAATTATTTTCTCCACTGTATATGAATTTGTGTCACACTTACTATTTAAACTAAATAAGAACTCTTAACTCTTGACCCAACTATGTGCACGTGATTCTGATCCAGAAAAGAGTTCAATTCGGATCCAAAGCCAGGCCCTTTAATGTCGCCAGGCTGTTTACAGATCGCCTATAATTTGCTTTTGCACTTTGTGTACGACTTTGAGCTGAGCACCCCCTCTAGAAAGCGGCAGAGCAGCGCTCTGACTCATGGTGCCTCACTGATTTCAGGGGAAAATGTGCTGGATGTCTGAGGGTTCTCAGCCAGATGAGCCGGCTGCGCTGTTTGCCTAAAAGACAAGTCATTTTCATACAGTCAAGCGATCTGACTTTGGCCGAGCCTCAAGGACGAGTGCAAATGACGGGATAATGACTCGGCCCGCATCTGAAAAGCATTGTTTTTTGGTGGAAGTGCGGAATGGAATAAAATAAAAGGTGACAAGGACCTTACAGCGGCCCCAGCCACGTTCCTAGTAATGACGGGTAATGACTGCTAATCGTGGTAAAGTGCATTAGACACTCTGAGCACTCTGGGTACCCCTTTATCTTATGTGTTGTTCAGGATAAATGCAACTCTAGACACAAATTCCATCAGTGAGGGCCTAAAATGAGGCGGTACTTAGAGCTGTGTGGAAGATTAGAGCAGTGTGGAAGTGTTTTAACAGAACATTCCGGTCTATTGAGGACTGAGTAATTACTCTGCATTAATCCGAGTCAGTCTCATCACGGTCTAAAACTCTACTTAGTCCACTCTAAGTGTGGGCTATTGATCAAAGATGTTTTAGTAATTAATTCTGCATAATGCATTTTCTGCTTTTGAATTTTGATTTAGAAGCTATTTCCCTTCTGACTGAAGAGCAATCAATTCCTACAAAGCGTCAAAACTGACATCGATATTCCTAATCATCCTCCTGATCTCTTGTCCTTGTTTCATGATTAGCATGGGCTGAATGCCAAGGCAGCGTTTGATGGATGATTCAAGTTCTTTCTGTTTTTAACTGGTGCTTTTCAAGTTTTGTGTTTTAAGTGCCTTTAAGTGTCTCCCCTGTATGCAAACCTATAAACACCCTCAGTCAAACTATGGTACTAAGTATGTTCCCTCTACTTTTGTACTCCGTGGCCCCCCTGGTGGCCTGTGGAGGTACTGCAGATGGGCCACCAGAGGTCATTTACAATGAACAGATGATCAAATTTGCAATTAATCTTAAGTATTTATGATTAAATATTTATGCTTAAAAAACTAATCTGAACTAACAAACACAAAGCTGTGAGATTTAAATATAATACATTTATCTGAGCCATTTCAGTCCTGAATGTATTCTGTGTTGTCAAAGGTGGGGAATCGTAGTCAGTGGAATGATCATGTGTCAATCAGAGCTTCAATCAAAGGTCTGAGTGGAGTTTCTTGGATCTAAAATTGACATTCTTAATATTTGGAAATGGCTGCTTTACTAGGAACATACGTAAATATAATATTTTCTTTGTGAATATAGAACAATTTCTATTTATTTGCACAAATTTGAAAAACATAATGGAACTCCTTTATCTAGACTCCTTGTATCTTTAGACATTTTGCAGAATGTCACAACATTTGTTCCCATTTCTTTCATTTAATCTCCTCGATATGTCAAATATAAGCAAAATATAAATAAATGAGAGAGTGTATGTGTCTGAATGCTGCCAAAATTCAAATATGAGGTTCCTAATGGAACATGCCTCAAAACATGTCCTACTTGAACCAGTTTAAATCTGTGCCACTCTTACTATATAAACTAAATATGCATCTAATATTATTCTTAAATGATATTAAAGTCATTTGCTTGAAATCAACTTGTGAAAAAAATTGTGAAAAAAGTGTAGATTCTAAATTTCCTCCAATAATTCATGTTAGTGTTTGCTTTAATTTGATTAAACATTATTGTGTTTGGAGTCCTATTTTTGGGGAAAAAACTCAAATACATCTGATAAGTGAAAATGTGATTTTGATGTATAATTAACGTTGAAATTATATCAGAAGATATCAGAGCAGGAATGATGATGATATGGTTCAGCCCTGACAAGCTTGTAATTTGACGACCCCTAAAAAAAATAAATAATAAATACAAAACAAATAAACAAGCAAAACAGTGGCTGGAGCAAAAAAAGGTAAGCAGGTTGTCTATTTTTCATGACAAAGTGGTCTGTGGGGAGTGGATTTCGGTGCAGCAGACGTCGGGCTGTGCCGGAGCTTAGTGAGGCTAAAGTGTTCGGTGCTCTGGGGAGTGGCAGTGATGCGGAGAGACTTCGGCCTCCAGATGAGCCACTCCACTGGACACCAGACACCCAGATCAGCCCACCTCCTGCCAGCGCTCTCAATAACAGATAAGAGCCTATCTCTACGAACCAGATACACAAGCAATTTAACATACACGGCGGTGGGTCAGAAGAAGAGTTTCACTTTTTCTTTTTTCTGACCCCGCTCTATGCTCAGAAGTCAATGTTTGATAATATTAAGGTGTTGTGAGTGTGGGTGTTTATTCACATTTTGTGGGTAAATATAGATAATTATTTAAAATTTAAGATTATAATTTTAGATTTGGAATACTTTTCTGTCATGGACAGTTTTATGGCATGTAGATTACGTCACTGTGAAAAAGGGAATTAGTGCAGAGCATCAGGATTGACTTCCACAGGCGTCCACTAAAAATACTTCCATAAATTTACATTTGCGTAGACTTCCTTAGACTTCCACTAGCACATATTTCCATGACTAGTCTAGACTTCCATAAACATCTACTAGAATAAGCCTCCAAAGACTTCCACTAGCATACTTTCACCAGGTCTCACTAGCATAGACTTGCATAGACCTCTGGTAGCATAGACCTCCTTAGTATGTCTACTGGCATAGACTTCATTAGACCCCTACTAGCACAGACTTCCATCGACTTTCACTAGCATACATCCATAAGGTTCCACTAGCATTGACTTCCATAGACTTTCACTAGCATACTTCCATAAATGTCCGCTAGCATAGAATTCCCCTGATTTTTACCTATCAAATACTTCCATATGCTTCCACAATCGTATACTTCCTTTGTATGTCTACTGGCATAGACTATTAGACTCCTAGCACACATTAGACTCCAGACACCTCCACTAGCAGGAGTTCCACTAGCATACTTCCATAAGGATTGAACTAGCATGCTTCCATAAGGTTCAGCTAGCATAGATTTCCATAGACTTGCAAAAATGTTAGTAAAGGGAGAGTGGAGAATCCAGCAGCCAGGTATGTATGCAAATTGTTCCCAAGTACTAAATTGGTAATGAAAAGTAGGTGGAATACGCTACAGTTTATTTGTACAGAATAAAAACACTGTAGTGGTAAAACCTATCATAAAAACAGGAAAAAAACAGGAAAAAAGCAGCAGCCATTCGCGCCAGCATTCACTCAAACAGACTTAACAATTACAAGCCTTCAAAGCTTCCAACACTTTGTTTCAATTAGGTTCCACTAGCATCCATTGACTTCTACAAGCATATACATCCATAGACTTCAACTAGCATAGACTTTTGTACACTTCCAAAAGCACATTTTCCACGATTGCAGGCCTTAGACCTCCAAAGGCTTCCAATAGCATAGATGCCCATAAACGTCTGAGGCTTTCAGAAGTCTGTTATCAATATTTAAGAGTTCAGACTATCAATAGTCCATAGATTTAAACAGATTTAAACACCCTGGGTTTGTTATGAGGTCATCATGTAAAATCAAAAGTATTTAGACAATTTGCACATCACTGACATCACTGATTATTGTAAACAGAGGTTGTGCCACTCTTCATTTAGAGCATGTCTGCAGTTTGAGCTTAGTATTTAATTACATTAACATGTTAGTGAGCTGACGAACATTTCTGGTAAATAAAATAATAACATCATCCCACCACACCACCTTCATTTGATTTATCATGAAGGAAACTAAAGTGGCCGGGTCTGTAGTCGACCTTTCTTTCACAGTCTCACCTGCAGGCCGGCTCACACTAACTATCCTCAGTTTATGCTCTTGAGATATCAGCCGCACAGATCTGCTGAGCATCCAATTACTGCTTGTTCTCCAGCCCCGGTGTAAAGGTGGACATTTCACTGTTTGAACTGAAGCACCTTTGCACCATTTTTCCTGCTTTTCCACTCTCAAGAACTGACTGTTCACTTGCAGCCTAATCAGAATCAGAAAATGTTATTGATCCCGGAGGAAACTGCTTATGTGATGACTGCCACAACACACAAAGACGCAGAGAGACAAAGAACAATATAAAATAAAATAAACTAATATTGGTGCATTCCATTTGAACAGAGAAGTCAGAATTTCCATTTCTTAATGAGACACTTCAACTGGAAAGCCCAGTGAAGACAGATTTCTAAATCAGAAAGTCACGTTAGACAAGTTAAACCACGTTAGACTGAATCCGTGAACGCTGACCCACATAAAACCGAGGGGTTACTGTACACCATCCACTCAATCCTTTGAAAAGTGACATAGAAACAAGTAACCAATGTTCTTCACCTGTCAGTGAAGTGAATGTAGTGTTAGGAGTATTGCCCAAGGACTCTCATTTGTGCAGTAATGAAAATCACATTGTTTTGTTTGGAGGGCAGCAATGTTATCCGCTACATTAACCAACCATCAGACTGGAGAAGTGGTTGGTGAAAGAATTTAGGATTTTTAAATAAACAGTTGCTACTGTTTCATTACAGATGAAGATTAGTTCAAAAAAATATTAACTCATTTACTAAAACTAATAAACCGGCATGAATGCTGGGAAATTCTATCTTCAGTCTAGTGTTCTAATCCGGAAACAGTGCCAGCCAATCTATTTAAAACTGCAAATAGGTCTCGACTCAGAAAGTCTTGAACAAACCCACTATACTTTAATATATTTTTTGCCTGTTTTTCTTCCACTTAAATCAAACAATGAATTTCAACACTGGGCTTTGCAGTGTTATTATTATTTTTTGCAAGGAGACCTACAATTTCCAAGGGTTCATAACAACCACATTACCATATAATGATGCCGAACAGCAATGGATCTTACTGACAGATTTTATTTAATAGATTGGAGGATTTGTCCAGCTGGGAGTGTGGATTGGAATGAAAGGGCACAGCAGGATCTGTTTTGTTGGAAGGTAAAAGTTAAACAATGCCACAATATTTGTACCGCTGTCAAATTCCAAGGTCAGAGAAAGAAAGAAGCGAGAAGTTCAGACAGGTTCACACAGAGTTCCTCTGACTGACTGAGGTTAGTTTAAATCAAATTCAATTCAATTCAATTCAATTCAATTTTATTTATATAGCACTTTTAACAATGGTCATTGTCACAAAGCAGCTTTACAA
>JBBPDB010000108.1:23225311-23236407 GCA_037974465.1 Brachypetersius altus | reverse complement strand
ATATATTGAAAATATATTTTTTACTTCGACAACATAAATTCCAATATACTGCAATATATTTCATTTCCGTATGGGGAAGCAATTATGGCCCATTCAGAAATAATTATGGGCCATTCAGAATAATTAGATGTCATTCCTTTGGCAAAATTCTCAGATTCTCCGAGGTTATGAAGAAATTGAGGTTCTTACACCTTCACCATGATCACCACTTGTGTGAAATCATCCCAAACAATGGCAACTTTTATAAACAATGTTTTACAAATCTTTTATAGTCACACAAGGTGCAAACTGCATGAGAACATTTTTATTTTTTATCAATCTGTATTAATGTTTAACCTTTAAGCAAACAGATTATTTAATACAGTTTCACGGGGGTTACGTTCCATGAGCAACCGCGTATAGTGTATTTTGGTCAAATCTGCTCCCAAAACACTTTAATTTCATTTTAAACTCAGTTTAATGTTTTACCCTTAAAGATAATGGAAAGATAAATAAATAATTAAAATCAGAAAATTGTATTGCTTAAAAAACTGTTAGCATTAGCACCGTGCGGCAAGCCAAAACTAAGAAAGAAATGTTGAAATAACTCTCTTTACCCACTTTTAGACAGGTCACAGCTTACTAATACTAAATAAACTGAGATAACTGGGGGGGTGGGGGGGGGGTTAAAACACTAAAATACAGGGACAAGACATGGAGCAGTCATGCTACATGCTGCAGCAGCTTCTTGTTCTTCTTCTTTTTTTATGGCGGCTAACTTTTCAGTGTATTACTGCCACTGCTGAACTGGTGGCGATAATACAGTTTGGTTCTCAGAAAAAAATCCATGTAAGACTGAGAGACCACAGACCACAGAAATAATGTTCAGTTTCTTCGTTTCCTTTTTTAAGAACTGCTGACAATATTTCTCCTCATCTCCAAATAAAAACATTATTCTTTAAAGCATAATTTTAAAGGAAATATCAAAACATCAGAATAAGAGAAATGATGTAGTGTTTACAGAACCTGAATAATTCAAAGAAAACAAATCTCTCCTTCTCTCTTAAACAAAATGGCAATAATGAGTTTTGAGGATCAAGTAGTGTTTCACCTTCAACTGGTCTCATTTTGAGTGGAGAGTGTCGATTACAGCAGTGTTTTTATACTTTTTCTGTGATTCAGCTCCCTCATTAAGCAGAATGAGGTGTTTGTGTAGGAATGTAGGAAACAGACATTGGACTGGAATGAATTCCACAAATATACCAACCATTCAGTGCCATTTTTCTCTGTACATGGAACATGGAAATAGAGAAATGGCTGCATGAAATGCCTTTAAACATCAGAATGTATCAAATCTCCAAAGTAGCGAAAGCTTAAAAACCTTGAAACGACTCAACACCCTTAAGAACTTTATTCACAAAACATTGGACAGAAGTGGGAGGGGTTTATCCAGACAGCGTTCTGGGATTTTGTGGTAAACCCCTTCGGCTCATGGGTGTGACTGTGTCTCGAAGTGTCTCATCACGCCTGCACCTATGGCACCTATCAAACGTGTCTCAGGATCCTGAGCCGTGTTTCCAAACCCTTCACTTAGACTGTAAACAAACAAACAAACAAACAAACACAGATTCCACTTAGTGCCAGTGGTTTCTGCAGGGGCTTCAACGTCTCCGAGCTCAGGGAACGTCAGAATCATGCAGATGAGCTCGTTCGGTGGACGCGCCGTCCATCAGCCCAGGACACGCATCCATTATCCTGATCCACGTGATCGAGTCTGTGCACCTTCTCACTGCTCATCAGAAAAGTATAAAAGTGTGAACCTTCTTCCCTTCCAGCTCTGTCTCCCGGGCTCTGGCTGACAGGTGAAGCCCTTCCTCTCTGACTCATAATCCTGTTTCCTTGCCTCCCCCAGCCCCCCACCCTGCAGGATTATGCCTCCGAGTATGGAGCCGAGTGCCGTCAACACACAGCCTCCCCCTTTCCATGGCAATTTGCAGGCCAAGTAGCCCAAGATGCTGCTTTGCAGATTACGGTTGCTTTAACCTGCCTGTCCGAGCCTCTCAAGCCCAGCCTTGCCTTTATCTTCCCTGGACCTGAAACGCCTCCCTCTGGTGTGCGACATCGACTCGGCCATACAGGGTGCAGGAGAAGAGGCTGGATGTGAAGCTCCAGCGTTTGATTTATGGCCGTGGCCTCCGCTTCTCGTTGATGGGTGATAACCTGCCGGAGAATATACAACCGCACGTCAAGAGCTGCACACCTTGCTTCTCGAAATGTTTCCAGTACAAACGAGCAGGACTTCAGACTTGGCCCATGATAAAACATTACCTGAAGAGCTCACCGTTCCTCACGGCAAACACTGCGAGAAACTGGGAATAAAGCCAAAGGTCACACACTCCCTCCTCGTTTGATGTCACCAGTCGGTCTGGGCTCGTTTAAAACCTATTTTACATTCTAAGAGCCTCTGAGCCCCGTTTTCATGTGCCAATACCATCGTTTTCCGCAACTAAGCTTGTAACAAACACTTCGATCTGGAGCTCCCTACGTTCTCTAGGGGGCACCGTGTAAGTTATAAACTCCATTTTCTACACCCACATAGTCCCAACTGTGTCTGTTCTGGAGTTCTGCACACATGTCTGAGTCTCCAGTGTCTCCGTGTTGGACGTGTTCTACACTGTTTGTGCAGGAGTCTGTATTTTAGTGCACTATGTAGGGAGAAGGGAGCTGTTTGGGACGCAGCCCTGCTGCTCATCTGTGTTACTCAGGACTTTCCTAGAGTCTGCAGAATAAGAGAAAACTGCAAGTAAAACTGCAAGTAGAACTGTAAAAAGGTAGTTTTTCAGTTTTACTTTCATGAAAATTGAAATTAAGAAAACAAGGACTTTCTAAAAACTGCATTTAAGTCAGAAGATGGCCAAATGTCTGCATGGGGAAGAGCTGCTGTGTGGGTGAGGGTTCCTCACTGGAGGAAAAACAGTGGAGGGGAAAATGCATATTCCTAGGCTTCCTGCTGGCGCAGTTGATGAAATGTGCTCTTATGTTAGTGACCTTTTATGTGCAGGCAGACCAGCGTCTGAGCATTGCTTTCATGTCCGAGCGGTCAAGCCTGCAGCTCTGGTCCCGAAGGTCTTCCTCCACTCACCTACATATGCTTGGAGTCCCTCCTAGTCCCGAGTGACCAGGTCCACTTCCGCTCCAGCGCCTCCTAACTAGGCCGCCAGGTCTCTCGCGCCCTTTCCCTTCGCCTCTTCAACCCTCCCTCTTAATATGCATAACTCCTAAACCATTCATTATCTCTCCGCTGCCTCCTCCGCGGCATCCCGCCACCAACAAATGAACTATGACAGCCCTATTCTATCATTGAAATGATTAATATGGATAGCCAGGGGTTCTCTCGCGCTTATTACTTCATTTCTGTGGTCCGAGGTGCTTCCCTGCCTGTCCCGCCATGGCTATCTGCGGGAAAAAATCTGGGGCGGAATTCGTTCTTTTCATTTTTTGCATAAGATCCATTACATGGCCAGCGGGCAGAACGTTCTTAATGCGGCCTGCTTGAGCGAGAGGAGCTCCATCCGCAAGGAAAATATTGTCTAAAGTGGCTATTATTCATCAATGGGGCCACAGACTCGACACAGACGCCCTTAAACGTGTAAGAGGAGGATAAAATAATCATCGGGCAGGAGGGCGAAGAGCAGAAACAGCGGAATGTGTGTAAACGGAACCCGTCACACTCAAAGGCTTTGGAAAGGAAAGACAAGTCGAGTCAGATTTATTGATACAGCATATCATCACACACACAAAGGGAATTCAGTGTGCTTTTCAGAAACAGAATAAAATGGTGCATTTCTGAGATAATGTGAAGTGTGATTGTGTTGTTGCTATGAAACCTGTGTTTGGAGACACACAGCATTGGTTTTATGGACAAAAAACAAGTGTAAAAGAAAAATTAACTCACTGTCTCTTATCAACACTAGCAATCCAGACGCGTTCATTTTACCCCTTACATGATCAAAATTTTCATCTTAATCTCCCATACAGGAAGGAAAATTAAGGGTAAATCAGCACAGATTAACGTTATTAAGGATACAAATACTGGATTTTCATCTTAATTTTTCAAATTCACTCCTTAAATAATAGAAAAAATAAAAATTCAGATAAAGGGGTTTCACACTCAGGCCTTAAATCTAATTCTAAGGTCAAATTAAGGGCTCTGTTTCACAGATTAACAGTCACTTAATTCAAACGAAGTGACTTAATTCAGGGTAAATTAAGTACATTGTGTTTTGTGGTTAAGGACGGCCATTGATGTCACAGCCGATTGTCTTCAACCAAAACAAACAGTGACACACGTCTTTTTCTTAGATGCCTTAAGCATCTTGAGATCTTCTGTTTTGCTTCGTGTTTTTTTCCTCATGTTTGTGTTTCGCCACTTTTTGTCACACTCTTTCTCCTACATGTTTTAAAGGGGACTCAACCATCCCCTCTCTCTCTCTCGACATATTACAGAAGCAACTCGACCACAAAATTGTTTAAACGATCAAAACCCACTAACCAACCAATTAAAAATGTATACACACGAGCAGTGAAACTAATATTAACGGACATTTTGATGTTGGAACCATTCCAACGTTTCAAAAACTAGTAATATGTGCCCTGTGTGTAGAAAGAGTTATTTCAGCATCTCTTTTGAGTATTGCTAATGCTAACCATTAATGCTAATTTAAACGTTGCTAATGCTAACCATTAATGCTAATGTTTTTTAAGCAATAACGTAATCATTACATTTTCTTTAAGGGTAGTGCATTGAAATTAAAGTGTTTTGGGAGCAGATTTGGGGGCACATCTAGGGTTTACACTATAAAAATAGGCATTTTTGGAACTCTTGGAATGTAAAAGCAGGGGGTTACTGTATAATAATAAAATGTAAGGAGAACAGTAGTGTGGTCACTGGCACAACTATTGAAGAAATTTGAGAATACACAGAAAATCAACATCAGTAAAAGAAGACTGGCGCAGTGGAAGAGGAAGGAAGGCCCGTTTTAGCTATTTTTGCGGATTACATGGAAACATGAAAAAAGCGTGAGCCTCTAATTTAAGAGGATCGGCAGTGGGGGGAGCATTTTTAAGGCCAAATTGCACCAGAATCAATGCTGCTGGGGATTGAGCGACGACAATGGTGAGGAGGACGTCAAACAGCCTCCTCAGAAGGTGGACCAGCGCTTGCGGGTAAATCCCTCGGTAGCCCGATAAGTCAGAGCAGTTCTCGGGAGATTACATCCGCGCAGAGACGCTTACCTGTCAGCGTGCCTGACGAGCTTATTCCTCCGAGTACCTGGAGACACACTACCACACCTTTCTGTTCTCGTCTCCAACAAGCCTCTTTTCACAAAACTTCATTTCACACGTCAACCCAGTTTCATATTTTAATGTCAAAACCCACAAATAACGACATGAATAAATAAATAAATAAATAAATAAATAAATAAATCAACACACACTTCGCAGCCTCCCAAATTCAAGGGACTTAGGAGCCCTAATTAAAGAGCCTATCTCATCAAAAATCAAACCTTCTCGTTGTATTCATTTATTTAATTGTTACAAAAATTAGAGTTGGAACATACCGTTAACTCCAAAATATACAAAAGTAGCTGCAGCCTGTTTTAAGTTCACCATCCTTTGTGATGTCACCAGTGCATCTGCATATGGAACCTATTATGCTCACAGCACTTCAGTGCCACCTACCTCTGCTAATAAAATAAGAACGGTACAATATTACCAAGCCAGTCACAAAAGTTTTAACCATTTATGTCATAAACCTCAGATTTTAATTCTTGTTAATCATTACAAATGTGTTGAGTGAACGACTATAAATGAAAATTCTAGACTGTCCTTTATCTTTAAATGCACTTGTTACTGTTTCAGTGCTTAATAGCTCCTTAAATATCTAACACTGGTCTGGAGATCCACATTATTAAGTGGCTTTTTTTCAGTTTAATAATTGAACTGAAATGTTGAACATATCGTACATTTATTTGTTAGCATATAATTCAGAGTGTATTTTTAGTAAATGTTGAGTAATATGTAAATGTGCCAAAATGTTTCACTAATAGTGTTTTGTAGTGAATAAAGAGAGGTTGGAAAACATGGAAATGAATTATGACTTAATTAAGTTGGGATAAAGAGAGATAAAATATAAAAAATGTCATTTAAATAAACATATTCTAGCATGTCCTAAAGATGCAATCTGATACCCCAATTTTCCCTCTTCAACAACTAATCTGTTGCTCAAAAAAAACTGTAACAACATTTAAAAAACTGTAACAGATGCTATAGACTGTGTGCGTAATAAATCACCATCTGGTTTATGAACATTAGGGCTGTCACAAACAACAGATTCTAAAAATAAAGAAAAATAAGAGCTTAAAATGTACTTTGCAGTTTAAGTGATAAACGTGGTTTCGTCATTAAAAGTCATGCTTTGCAGTCTGAACTTTCTCCACAAGGGGGAGCTGTAACTAGAGGAAACCTCCCTCAGCTCGATCTCCCTAGTGTTTGCACTTACATGCTTCATGTGTATGAATTCAAATGAAATATATGGCTTTATAAATCATGCATGTGTCATTAATCACTGAAATGATGCCTGTGGCATTTAACTAATATTATAATTGATCAAGTCTAATCTGTTATAAGATGTTTGTAGGCAGGTAGAGTAATGTTTAATACTTTATTCATGCTTTTTATTCACTTCCTTCTCTTGTTATTGTAACTACAGCAATGGCCTGTCTTTTAGTTGTCTGCTTGATGGATAGAATAATTAAACCAAATCATACGCTGCTTTATATTATCATTTATCCTTTTCTCCGAACGCTCATCTGTCATTACAACCCGCCGATTATCACCCGTCGGCTTGCCGGTGCCTGTGGCAGCAGTTCCTAAGCAACTGTACGTATGTCGTCAAGTTTACATACAGGAGCAGAAAGTGCACATCACGTTCCGACTGCATCCAGCGGAGGGTGGAACAAAAACGCCCATCCTCCCATCCTCCACACAGAGCTGATGTTCCGCGAGGAAAACAAACAGACCTCAGGTCCGATAACTGATTACGCCACAGACAAGTTTAGAATTTCAATATGAAATTTTATTCTGTCTCTGTTCCGTCTCACAGAGACGGGGTACCTCATTAATACAAAGGTATTAAATCACTCGACAAACCGGAGAACAGCGGTAAGAAATCAATGATGACAGCATGAGAAAAGAGAGCCGTTTCCAACACTTACTGAACACAAATGTAAAAACCTGGAGGAGCAGCCCTGTCATGATCACCCTGCAGGTCTCAGGCCTGTCCTGGAAAACCCCTGCCCTGCACATTCGCTGAAGAACAGCTGGACGACGAGCTGATGAGTAGGATCAGGTGTTTTAGGAGTGGGGAAAACACTGCAGTGTGCAGGGCTGGAATCTGTAGGATCTGTGAACTCATGTCCAGGCTCTCAGAAACGGATAGGCATGAGCGCAGAATCTAAGACAGCTTAAAGCATATTCTACATCTTTGTCTGCATATTGTAAGGTTTTCTGTTTTCCCTTAATTCATATAAAAAGGGCATCTCCAGTGAGGGCACCTCTGGTTTCGTATAGACAATGAAATTATGAGCTCTTTTATCTACACCTCTAGCACAATTCTGGGCAAAAATGGGCACATAAGCAACAAATGAGGTATCCAGGGACTTGTTTACACTCCAACCTGAGCAAACGGATCACAAGTGGATAGCTGGGATGGTCTTGTTTCTATTTATGAGTCTCCAAAGTGTCATGATACCACTTTTTTATGTCTGTCAAGTGTCTGTCAAAACTGATAACATCCAATACCATCGTTTTTCCCTCCTCAACATCTAATCTGTTAAAAACACATCTGTCTGAATCTGTAACGGCACCCTACTTGCTTTAGGAAGCGCTATGTAAGTTATGAAACTCCAGTTTCTACCCCCATATAGTCCCAGTGTGTCAATTCTGGAGTTCTGCACACATGTCTGAGTCTCCAGTGTCTCTGTGTTGGACGTGTTCTACACTGTTTGTGCAGGCGTCTGTATTTTAGTGCACTATGAAGGCAGCAGGGAGCCATTAGGGACGCAGCCCTGATCCAGCAATCCAGTGATTTTGGCCTATATTCGATTGATACCAAAACTCCCTTACTAGTGTTGAGAATACGTTACTGCAAGCAGCATCCCTTTATTTTAAATAGCTGGAGATATCCAGCCGCTTGTGATCCGATCGCCCAGGATGTGTTTTAAGAGTGTAAACAGGGTCTCAGACCATTACAAGCTCTCGCGATGGAAGAGGGAATTATTACAGGCGACAGATGGACTCTGAACGAGGCCACTGAAAGGGTTTGGGTTATTTCTGATGGTTCTTCTCAGGCATTATGTAGCAGCTCAGGGATGGTGGCGCGTAAACCTCAAACATGCTCTTCCAGACAGGCGTGCACATCGGCACGGCGAGGAGAAAAGAGTCATCCAGCAGGAGTCTAATGAAGAGTCATGGGAATTTTCCACAGATTTCGACGTTCTCTTAAACACGGCTTTCGGGCCTAAACACACGACGCACTTCAAAGTGCGAGTGATTTTCAAGTTTTCTCTCAAGTCGGAAACTGGAAACCGAAGCCTAAGCAGATAAATAAATAAATAAATAAATGAAATAATGTAAAAATATAAATAAAATAAAATCCCCACCATCATAAGAAAAGCCTGCCCTTTTTAATATAGAAAATCTAAACGTTAAAAAAAAGGCGAACTCGATCCGTGAAGGAAAGAAGAAACACATAACTGACACGAATGTAAGGCAATGCTCTGTTGACATTCTGGAGTGAACTACAAATGAATAAATTACTGCCATGATCTGTTTACACCTCTTAAACAACACCCCACCCTTGCAAGTTTTCCCCTTTTGTTCCCTTTTCCCCTGTTTTCATTTTGCAGTCTGTGCTAATTGAAGGCAAAAGTTCTACGAAAGCAGCCACGCCAGCATCAGAAGAGCCACTCCGTGGACGTGGACCATTTTGCTCGCGTCTGAACTGAAGTAGCCTCTGGAATTCAGGCCTGGAACACAGGAAACAGATCCATGAAGGATGTTAGTTACACAAAATAGAACCATGAAAGAGTGAAGTCAGCTTCAGTTCAGCATGTTTTTGAATGGCTGGGAAGAGGAACCTGCATGAGTCCAATCTTTAAAGCTTTAATTTAGTGTACGACCCTTAATTGGTCTGGCGGTGGGATTTGACAAATGGTTTATTTTTGAGTGAAACATGGTATGAATGGAGGGCTTGGTTAGAGGTGTGGTGGGGGGTGGGGGGGGGGGGGTTTGGGGGTGAAACATCTGTCTCTTCATTCTCTGAGCCATTTATACTAATCATGTTTGGTGGGGGTGCTGGAGGCTAGACCAGACCCATACACACATCTCCTGTCCAGATGGTGAGAGGACATCTAACATCTCCGCCCAGAAAGGAACCTCATCCGCCCCAGCTGGGAATCAAAACCAGGATCTTCTTCCATGTCAGCAGAGGTGAAAAATATTCTTGGTGTACAGTAATCCCCCAGTTTTACGCGGATCAGGAGTCACGGATTCAGTCACACGCAGATTTTTTTGAGAACCAAACTCATAGTTTTACGTGGAAATTCCCACAATAAAGCAGAAACTGCAAATATCCACCTTTTTTGCCGTAATTTTTTTTCCTCCATAATATTCAATATGTCATAATATTCAAATATTTCAAATATTTTTTCTGGATGTTTTCACACCGTTCACCTCGCCGCTGTGTCCCAATACTTTTGTCCAAAGCACTCCACAGTTCAGTAAATCTCCAGGAGACTCCAACGAGCCCTCATTTGTATTTTTAGCCCCAGTAGATCAGGGGTTATTCCCCCGAAAACCGTGAGCCGGACCACATTCAGACACGCGTCTCGGTGAGGAATTTAAATTAAAAGTGCCGAACTGAGTTTAAAATGAAATTAAACTGTTCTGGGAGCATATTTAGGGTTTACACTATGAAATAGGCATTTTAGTTTTTTTTTTTTTTTTAAACAAAACACAACAACGCAGTTTGTCACTACACACGGGTGCTCTTGCAACGTACCCTCCAGGAAAAGCGGGGGATTACTGTATATTATTTTCCCCCTCCCCTTTTGTGACATCATCAAAAATCTGAAGCAATGCAAAGAACACCAGATTTTGATAGATGATGTACATAGAGCACTAAACCTTTAAATTGGTACTACCAGGGATCATGTTGAAATAAATGCCAGTTTAGACTGTAGACTTTCTATGAAAAGGTTCCTTAGGGAACCAAAAGTGGTTCTCCTATAGCAGGGTTCTCCTGGTGTCGAGCACTTCCTGTGTCGAAAAACTGTTACGGGTTCAAATTCCTAAAATGTCCATATATGGAAAAAAAGCTGTGAAAGCAGCTTGTTTCGAAGTCAACGCTTTTTTGTGATGTCACAAAAAATGATGCATTTTTTGAACAAAGCACAGTTACAGAGCTGCGAATCAGAACAGAGCTCATTTACATACATCAGACCTACAGGCACAATAACAAAAACAGTCTGTTTAATTCTAATAGATAAAGATGGAAACTGACTGGTTTTGGTACATAAACAACACAAAAGTAAAAAAATAAATAAATGTAAAATTATCTTGCCTGTAATTGTCAGGTTTGTTTGGTGCTGTAACAGGAAAAACGGCTAAATTATATCTTTAAATGTTTCTAAATGTAGAGAATATTTTCATTTTTTTCATTATTCATGAACATTTTTCTTTTAAGCAATTTTATCAGGATATTGACATGAAATTAACAAATTTTTTCTGCAATAGTGACTTCACTTGTCACTTGAACAACATATAAACTGTCTAGAAAACTTTTAAGTGAAGTGACCATTTGTCATACGTGAACACACCCCCCACACACAGTGTGAACAGCACGAAATACTTCTTCTGCATTTAACCCCTTCGCCAAGTGAAGCAGGGGTCAGCTACGAACACAGCGCCCGGGGAGCAGTGTGGGGACGGTACCTTGCTCAGGGTACCTCAGCGGTGCCTAGCGGTCTTGGGAATCGAACCCGGACTTTCTGGTC
>JBBPDB010000108.1:23207142-23223103 GCA_037974465.1 Brachypetersius altus | reverse complement strand
TATTAGGGCTGTAAAGATACACGTATTGTCACGGTTCGGTCAATGGCCGGTGAGGGCCACTGCTTTTTTGTTTTTTTCATTCTGTTTCTGTTCATGTTTTAGGTCTTTTATTTTGACATTTATGTTTGTTTAGTTTTGTGGTCACGTGCCTTGGTTGTACCTGTTTTCTGTTCATGTATCACGTGCTTATGATTTCCATTTGTTTTTGTTTCACCCTTGATTGCCAGTCCTATTTAAGTCCTGTTTGTGTTCACTTCAGTCATCTGTCCATCGTCTCATTTAGAGCACCTCATGTTGCACGTTGTGTATCATGCATCCTGTTTCTCGTTTTGAGCCTAGTTCCTGGTGGCCCACATGCCAGTTTTCTGTTCTGTTTTGTTTTCGTAAATAAAGACACGTCAGCATGGATCTCTGGTCTGCTGTCTCGTCTGTGCTCCGAGGAAGCACACGTCCGAGGGGGACTAGCCCCCCCGAACGTGACAGGTTGACAGATCATACACAGCTACAAGCGGAAGAAAGCCGCAGCCGGCACCATGCCCTCAATGCCTGGGTGAATGAGTGGTGTGGGGTGGACTCGGACGAGGCGGTCTCTCTTTTTCAGGACAATCGGCCCCCCTGGGAGTTACCCTGGGAGGACCTTCCGAAAACCACCCCCCATTCCCCACCACGAACAAGGCAGAGGAGAAAGATGCAAGGAGTGCCTGTGGCTTCCCTAAACCCACCACCAACAAAAGAGGTCGCCAAACCACCAGATGGCGCTGTCACAAGGCCCCAAGCCAGAGCGGCCTCTCCTGTCTCGTGTCCTTCTGAGCAGGCGGTGGTCCCTGAGCCGCGAGAGCACGCGCCATCCCGAGACCGTCTGAGCAGGCGGTGGTTCCTGTGTCGCCAGAGAGCGAGACTGGCGCAGAGAGGTACGGATGGTCTGGCGCGGCGGGAGAGCGCAAACCACGTCCCGTACCTGCTCCTCGTCTCCACCGCCTCCACCCAAGCCCCGAACCAGACCTGCTGCCTTCTTCGAAGCAGCGACCCACACCAGCCCCCAGGAATAAGGCCCCCGTGAGTAGGCCCAGCCCTGTGAGCATTAGCCTTAGTAGCATTAGCCCTAATAGCATTAGCCCTAGTGGCATGAGGCCTGCACCCGATAAAGCAGAAGCCCCATTCTGCCCTGTAATGAGTTAGCCTGGTTAGTGGGGTTTCTGGCAGGGTTAGCGGCAGGGGTTCAGCAGGCTGAGCTGCTAAATAGGCCCCTGTCAGATTCAGGCGAGTCACCCGCTAAAGCAGAAGCCCCATTCTGCCCTGTAACACCAGAGTTAGCCTGGTTAGTGGGGTTTCTGGGAGGGTTAGCGGCAGGGGTTAAGCAGGCTGAGCTGCTAGATAGGCCCTTAGAACTAGAAAAAATACCCATGTATTTTTTGGGGGGGCGTATAGCGCTAGGCTGGAGGGGGTTAGTTTAGAGCCAGAGGGCTCGACCGAGCCGGGGGAGAGCCCAGACCAGCACCTCGGAGGGGGCTGCCTGCCTGACGCTGAGGGGTGCGGTGAGCGCCCAGACCAGCACCTCGGAGGGGGCTGCCTGCCTGACGGTGAGGGGTGCGGTGAGCGCCCAGACCAGGCCCACATTCGGGCCTGCCTGTCGGACTGCAGCGGCGAGCCTGCTGGGATGCTTGTGGCAGGGTTCTCAAAAGGGCTGGGAACACAGGGCCTGGACTTTGGGACTGAGAGCACCCTGCCGGCCTTCGGCCTGCCAGGTGGTGGAGGAACCACCATGAACTTTGTGGAGTTCCTCGGAGAGGACGGCGTCCTGCGGTCCACACCCGCGTCGCCTGGGCTGAGGAGAAGCCAGCCCGGCCACATGGACAGTGGGGGAACGACACGGATGGGGAGCAGGGGTGTTGATTCTTCTGCACCCACCCCCCTCCGACAGAGAGACCGAGACAAGTTTAAAACGTGCGCGAACCGGAAAAGTCACTACAATACCAAGGTGAAAGTCATCATAGCTTGCGTAGTATAGACCCAGCTCCCTCTGTCCAAGGGAGAGACCGAGATAGGTTTAAAACGTACGTGAACTGGAAAAGTCACTACAATATCAATGTGAAAGTCATCATAGCTTGCGTAGTATAGACCCAGCTCCCTCTGTCCGGGGGAGAGACCGAGACGGGTTTAAAACGTGTGTGAACCGGAAAATTCACTACAATATCAAGGTAAAAGTCATCATAAACAGCGTTAAAAAAATTTATCTATGCCAACCTCTAATATATATATATATATATATATATATAATGGATGCACTGAATGGATGTTCACTGAATGACAAAAAATAATTCGGTTTTGGACAGAGTGATGAGGCAATCAACAACCTGCAGCTCCATTTATAATCATATAAATTAAAACCTTTGGTGAATAATAAATTAAAACAAAAGTGTCTGTACACTGTCATTTCATAACAATAACAGAACATAGGGACACTGAACATAAGGAGCACAGACAGCTTGTTCAGAGAGAGACTACAGAAAGAGACTGATGTGTGTTACAGTCAGTCAGTCATGTTTGAGTCTCCAAACACTGGTTTTATAGAAATCACTCAATCACTCTTCATATTGGGGAAGCTGGTGGCCTAGTGGTTAGGGAGTTGGCCCTGTGGTCAGAAGGTTAGGGGTTTGAATCTTAGTGGCACCTCTGAGGTATCCTTGAGTAAGCTTCACTTGGTGAATGAATTACATGGCTTAAATGGGTTAACTGGGTTAAATACAGAGGAAGAATTGCATGCTGTACACACGCTCTGGTGTGTTCACTATTTTCTCACAGTGGTACCTTTTAGAAATCGGCTGTTTTGGAAAACAGACTCACGCGGTTTCTTGGTGGTGATGTTCACGGGGGCGCTGGCCGGTCCGACTCCGCCGCTGTTGGTGGCTCTGACTGAGACCAGGTAGAGCGTGCTGCCCTTCAGGCCGGTGATGCGAGCCGGACTCCCTGAGACCCTCTCCTTCTTCGCATCACTCTCCAGAGAACCCTCCTCCCACCACTGCACCTAAAGAACCGGAAAAACAGGCGGGTTCCTTTAAAACTACTCTTACAGTGTTCTGCCATAATATTTTCCTTTAGTGAAATAATTGATCTACATGTGTAATTAAAATAGATAAGATTGCTATTGTCTCTCATTTCTTAACTTTAATTCTCTGAATCTGCGGGGATATGATGTTTAGGTAATACATAGAGAAATATTTAACTGCACAAAAATTTGGAAGAACATTTAGTGATCTGAGATCACGGTGTAACAATCTATAAACATAATTTTGCAATCTGAGATAAAAATGTAATAACCTGTAATCATAATATTGCAAACTGAGATCAAAGTGTAACACCTGTAATCATATTACAATCATAGATTGTGATATTGGAATCTGAGACAATGACATATCATGTAATTATAATGTAACAACCTGAGATCATAAAGTTCCAATCTTGGATGATAATTTACCAGAACCTAAACCTAACCTCAGTCCAGAGCTTAAACCTAACCTCAATCCAGAACCCAAACCTAACCTAGGCCCAGAACCTAAACCTACCCTTAACCCAGAACCTAAACCTAACCTCAACCCAGAACCTAAACCTAACATCAGCCCAGAACCTAAACCTAACCTCACCCAGAACCTAAACCTAACATCAGCCCAGAACCTAAACCTAACCTCTACCAGGAACCTAACTCTAACCTCAACCTGGAACCTAAACCTAACCTCAACCTGCAACCTAAACCTAACCTCAGTCCAGAACCTAAACCTAACCTCAACCCGGAACCAAACCAAACCCAACCCTGAGTCTGGTTTTGACGCCAGGTGGTCCAGACGGATCATCATGATTCTGGTGATTTGTGGCTGAGCTATAGGGACTATCCAAAGAGAGTGTTACTGAAAATCATGAACCCCCTCAGGAGTTGGTTCTCTAATGGCCTGCGATGCTCCTGGGTGGCTAGAGGACACAAAGTGGCAAACACAGGAAGGTCACAATTCACCAAGGACAGGAAGAGTTTAAGGCGAGGCATTTTTCGTCTTTAACAGCCGTTCTCTGTCCCGTCCTGAGGGACCGCCGGCATCGCGTGGTTTATAACCCGGCTCTATCACACCTGGCTCACCTCATCAGCTAATTACTGAGTCCTTCATGAGGCGGAGCAGCTGCGTCAGGGCCGGGGAAATGAGAACTGTGCAGCCGCAGTACCCCCCCCACCCCCCCACCCCCACCCCCTCCAGTGTTTTTGTTAAAATCTGATTTCACTAAAACCCTCTCAGTTCTAAGAGTTAAATCCCACTTCTAAATGCACATGGTCCTGAGTAAGACCATTCCTCTCACCACGAGAGGGACATTCAGCATAGTTGCTGTTTTCTAGTGAAACTGGAAATCCTGGGGAAATGATCAGACCCAGTTATTGAGTTGGATCAGTTCCTACTGGTGAAATCTGTAGAAAACTCGTTTTTACTAAAGAGGGTTCTCCACTGACTGGTACCGGCTCGGTTCGGTTCTTCTCTGTTCAGTTCGGTTTCAGACCTACAGTTTTCCACTACAACTGATTGCTATAGCGACCAAACATTCTGAGCAGCAGCTTGAGCAGAGTGCTCTAAGCTGGGGTAAACAACCCGGTATCATTATAATTAGTGGTGCAACGGATCAAAAAATTCACGGTTTGGATCGGATCATGGTATTAAGTCACGGATCGGATCACTTTTCGGTTCAGCAAAAAAAAAAAAAAAGAAAAAAAGACAAGACAAATTAAACTTTCCATTTATTTAAGTATTTTTGCCTATTAAAAACATTCAACTCAAGACTCATTCCACGCAATTATATAACGACAATATAGGGCATAATAATCTCTCTCTCTCTCTCTCTCTCTCTCTCTCTCACTCGCTCTCTATCTCTCTCGCGCGCGCCTCTCTCTGTCTCTCACTCTCGTTCGTGACTTTTCCGGAGCACACATCTCTCTCTCTCTCTCTCCCTCTCTGTATCTCTCTCTCTGTCTTTCTCTCGTTCGTGACTTTTCCGGAGCGCACATCTCTCTCTCTCACTCTCCCTCTCTGTATCTCTCTCTCTGTCTCTCTCTCGTTCGTGACTTTTCCGGAGCGCGCGTCTCTCCCCCGCCCCCCCTCTCTTTCTTTCTCTCTCTCTCTGTCTCTGTATCAGCCTTCGTCTTAGCTCCTGTCACAAAAGGGTGTTGTCGTTTCAAATGAGCGGCCATGTCCGACGTGCTGCCAGTCTCATACGGCTTCCTCGTGCCACACTGCCGACAAACTGTGGTGGTTTCATCCACCACCCTTTTCCAATCAATATATTTAACGGAGAAGCCAAAATGCTCCCACACATGTGATTTAAATTATGCTGGAGGGTTCTCGAGCCCCTCCACTCCTACACCTCCGCTACCTCTGGCCATGACTATCGCTTGACAGACTGACTATGTGCACCATTCAGCGGAGCTTTTATTTTTCTTTCGGATCTTCGGATCAGATGCGTGCCGATCCGTGGAGAGGGATCGGTTCGGTTCCGTTGCACCACTAATTATAATCGCCTACATGAATGAAATCAGAGGGGTTTAATTTCTTAACCAGAGACAATTGGCTTAAAGAAGCTACATTACGCTAAAGCTAATGTTCAGTCAACAACACTGGTGTAACCATAGCGACCACCAATCAGTAACCTCCAATATGTACGTCATCATTTAGTACCAGTTCAGTACGCTTGGAACCTCAGCCAAAGTGGTACCAAGATTGGTACCGGGTACCAGGAACCAGTGTTAGTGATGGAAAAGCAAAAAAGCGAGTAGAGTTGAACTGAACCGAGCTGGTACCAGTCAGTGGAGAACCCCATAAAAGAAAAGGCAGTGGTTTGGAAATGTTCTCCTATCTCTTCCCCTGTTTCCCCTGGTTGTGTCGTGGTTTATGTTCTCTGTGTTCCATTTGCTTTTGGTTTTCTTGGTAATTCTTTAGAGTTTTTACCTCTTCATTTGTTGGCCCGCCTTTCCCAGATTCTCCTCATTTATGCCATTCAGAATTGTCCCTGTCTGCCAGTTTTTGCATTTTGTTCTTGGCTCTGTGTTTTCTGTTTTTTGTTCTGGGTTCCTTGTTTTGCCCTGTCCGATTTGCCCTCTCCTCAATTACTGATTACTTTCTTGTTCTGTTTCCTCGTCTGTTACACTGTGTTCTTGATAACTGCACTCTGTTCTAGCCAGTCTGAGAAGCCCAGTTTAAAACTGCCCAGTTTACTTTGTTCAGTTTCTCTCTGTTCTAAGGTTTGTTTCTGTTCTAATCTTCATTGTTTTGTCTCATGTTGTTTTTCTTCAATCTTCGTTATTCCCTGTGTTAGTTCTGTGTTTATTTCCTGTTTACATCTAATCATTACACTAATATTACACTAATATCTTATTATAGTTTGCAACAGTTATCTGGGGGTGTAGTCAGTGGTGGGCAGAGAAACATAAACGTTTCTGCAAATAAAAGAAACTTTGGTGAAATAATGACTGCAATAAAAGGACTTTTCCAAAAACATCATGATCCAAAGAACTCAAGTATGGAGTAATTTATAGAACTGCAGCGACATTTCTTGGTCCATCCAGGGTTTAATTAGGAAAGATGCATGGTGGACCATCCAAATAACCTCCATATTACAATATAATGGAATGAAATTAAGTATAAAAAACACAATCGTAGAGATCTTAGAGAACAGAGCAATGACTAAAAGCTTCTGGATGGAGCTTAATGGAGCTTCAGAATGAAAAATGTAGGTTCAGCTTTAATGTAGGTCATTTTTAAACAAATATCACGGTGACTTTTGTTAACATAATTTGTCATGGTTTCAGATATGCAAAAATACAGATATGCAAATGAGCCACCATGCACACATTTGCATATTTTGAATGACTTTAGAATGAACATATATGGTTACACAGCTTTGCGTGAGATATTAGGAGCTTCTGTAGAATAATTCAGACTGTGGTCAGGAACGAAAATGTGAGACGTGATAGAAGAAGCTGGAAAATCTCAAATTCTGATTTGGAGAAGAGTGTGAAGAACCCAGAGAAGTCTCACAGAATTCGTTCCATCTTTGTGAAGGTCTCGTCTTTCCGGAGGCGATGGAGGTGTTTGGATGTTCTAGCGAGGTTCTACGACACCATAAAGTGGGTGGAGCAGAGCCTTAAGGCTGCTCAGCTTTGGAGAAAACAGCAGAGATAATGAAACCGATCCCTATTGAATTTTGCTATGATCACAGTTTAAGAGAAAACTGGAATAGATGCGGTTTATCCAAAAATCCGAAAAAGTGATTGATAGGAGTAGAACTGTCGGTTCTGCCTGCAGTGTCTTGCCTTAAACCTTGAAGCTAGTTTATTGAAGAAGCGAAAATGTAGCTGTTTATAAGTCTAGACGGTCCTTTTAACCTCAGAGGTCAATTGGTTTGACGCGACTCTCATTTCTCAGTGAAACTCATCAGTAAAGACGAGGTTCTTGTTACTTCCTGAGCTGATTTTTGACAGTAAATGGTCGGTTTAATCTAGAGCTGAGAGGAGGAAACAAGCTCGGCTCCTGTGGGTTTTACACACCGGCTGACGAAACAGCTGAGATGTGTGTGTGTGTGTGTTTATGTGTGGGGGGCGGTGGTGATGTATGATGTTCTCGAGTGTGAAGGGCGATTTATATACGCGTGCTGAGATGGCCTTGGTATTGGCGCTCCTCGCGAGACGAGCCCAAACCTCTTCGTCCCCCAGATTAGATCGTGAAAAATGCGACGCGGGGAAAAAATCTCAAGCCTCTTGTTTGCAGAGCAGGAAATTGTCCGCCAGGCCATCAGCGCTTTTCATTAGCGCATGCATTACAGAGCCTGACTGAGGTGATATGTGGTGAAGTGGGCTCTCTCTCGCCTTGCGGGTGTCTGTTTACTGTGTATACCTCGTATCCCGTGATCCGCACTTTGCTGCGGCTTGGAGGGACGGCCTCCCAGAACACCTGCACCTCGGAGGCAGACAGACTGTGGGCCCACACTCTGCTGGGAGCGACAGAGGGCTCTGGAAGGATGACAACAAGGAGAGAGATTGAGTTATTAGAATCAGAATCACAAAACTTTCTCGATCCCAGAGGAAATTGCTTGTGTAATGAGTGCAAGAGACACAGAGACACATAGTATAAAGCCTACATAAAATCTGAATAAACATCTCAATATGAATACACTGTGCTATATACAGAAATGCTGGGTATAAATACTATCGATAAGTAACACAACTGAGCGAAACATAAATACAGACATAAATAGTAGTTATTGCAATTAGTAGAGAATCCAGTAGTATTATTATAAATTAACAATATTGTTATTAATATACAGTAAGCCCTCAGTTTTACGTGGATTCAGCATGCGCAGATTCTTCTGAGAACCAAACTGTATTACCGCCACCAGTCCAACGGTGACTGAGTTATACACTAAAAAGTTGTCAACTGCCATATAAAGAAAAAGAAGAAGAAAAAGAAGGTGCTGCAGCATGTTTTTTTGCAGCATAATGTTCCCCCCCCCCCCCCCATTTATCCAAAACACCACAACACGGTTTGAAATGTAACCCCTGTGAAAGCTAAGGGATTACTGTATTATTATTTTTAAATTATTTTAATTTTACAATAATTTATATTTACTATTTTATATAATTTACTATTTATAATATTTACCAGTATTACAAGTTTTTAATAAATTAATGATGGCTAGTACTTTCAAATGAACAGTTTTGCTTTTGTTATTTCTTGATTATTGCAATAAACAAACATAAGTACAGTCTTACACCTGAAATAGAATTAAAATGTAAATGCAATTAATTATTTAACTATGATGTTAATTAAGAATTGATTTGGCTTGGATTAAATAGTATGTGATGGTGGGTTACTCTTCAGACATGAATTTACTTTTTGTTGCCTGAAAATGTGAATAATAAATAAGTCATTAAAGGTGACCCGACCTTCTTCTGCTGAGTAGACGATGACGGCAGGGCTGAAGGGTCCTTCTCCCATGCTGTTGTAAACCCCGACCTTCACCTCGAACTGTGAGAGGGGAGGGATGCTGTCATTTTTAAAGACGTATCGCGACGCGTCCACGGAGGGCACCACGCTCTGGATCCACACCGGGGAGCTAAGCAGCCGGAACGCGACCACGTATCCAAATTCACCTCCGTTCTGCAGCTCCTCAGGAACAGGCTGAGGATAAAAAAAAAGGTGTGAGAGAAGAAGGGAGGGGTTTCCAAAGAGGGGTCTCTAAAGAAAGAGTTACATTTACAGTAGTGCTGGGCCGTTATCAGCGTTAATGCACTGCGTTAATGTGAGACTCTTATCGTGACTTTTCTGGAGCGTGCGGATTCTCTCTCTCTCTCTTTCTCTCTCTCTCTCTCTCTCTCTCTCTCCCTTACCCTTTCTCTCTGTCTCTCTCTCTCTGTCTCTCTCTTTCTCTCTCTCTCTCTCTCTCCCTTACCCTTTCTCTCTGTCTCTCTCTCTCTCTCTCTCTCTTTCTCTCTCTCTCTCTCTCCCTTACCCTTTCTCTCTGTCTCTCTCTCTCTCTCGTTCTTGACTTTTCCATATTTAAACCTCAGGTTTATATTTACATTTTCTTTGAGGGTAATGTATTAAACTCACTTCAAAATTAAATTAAAGTGATCTGGGAGAACATTTGGAGGCATATATATGGTTTACGCTATAAAAATAGGCATTGGGATCATTTTTTGGAGGGGGGTTTCAGACCTTCGGCAGAAATCAAATGAGACATTTTAATCTAGATTAATTCCAAGATTAAAATGAGATTAATCTAGATAAAAAAAATTAATCTATGCCCAGTAATGGGCTGATGCTCTTATCCACTGGCGTGTAATAGGCCACAAGAAAACACGCCCCTCCCATCAGTAAACCTGAGCTTAAAATTAGGAGCTGTTAGAAGAAAAATTTTGATCTTCCAATCTTTACGAAACACAGTGTACTTAAAATGTGTTTAACTCTGCCCTAATTCACCCCAGAACATTTCACCAATAATCTGTGTACTGATCCCTTAATTTTACCTTAAAAGGTCATTTAAGGCATGAATGTGAAACCCTTTAATCTTAAACATAAGGCATTTGGAGGCTCCATTATTTAAGTAAGGGGAGAATTCAGTAGTTTTACCACTTAACCGGCCTAATCTGTACAAATAAAGCACAAGAACCCAAGCCGAACTTTCTGATTGGTCGAAATTTCATCACAACGTGAAAAGTGACCACTGTGTTACTTTCCATGCAACAAAACAATGGAAATACAAACTAACAACTGTGAAGTCGACAAAGTTCCAGCTCAAGCTTCTACAAATTTATCCGCGAGAAACATGAAGCTCTAGGAGGGCGGAGCTATGACCTGAGGTCTGCTTAGAGCTGATTGGCCAGAAGGACCCGGACCATTTCTTACTGTGTAGGTGAGTGTTAACAGTTTTAAATCTAATGGAGAACCACAATGAAGGCTGAAGTGGTGCTTTGTTGGTGTATTGAAGACCAAATGAGAGGTTTGTCAGTTTGTGTGTTTATAGTCTTGTTTGTATCGTAACTTGCACACTGTTGGATGTTGAATGCCGCTATATGTTGATCTGTGGTATGTGGAGAAGCATGGGTGGTGGTGGTGGAGACCTAGTGGGTAGGATACTTGCCAAGAGGTCATGGATTCGAATCCTACCTTCAGCACCACCATTGGGTTCCTGATCAAGACCCTTAACCCCCAGTTGCTCCAGGGAGAGACTGCCCCCTGTCGTTAGGGAATGGAAGTCGCTTTGTATAAAAGCATCTGATAAAATGCTGTAAATGTAAATACCCCTTGGAGCCAATTTCGCCAATCTGGCAACCCGAGGCATAATCTAAAACACTGTAACACTCCTCTATCTGGAACGTGTGATGTTACAGGAGCTCAGAGACAAAAACTTTGCCATTATGCACTTGTTCTCATGAGCTCTTCCTCTGTCTGCATCTTCATTATGATTTAGGCACCGCAGGGAACAGTTTCGCCAGAGCAAAAAAGCGAGGGCGACAGCTCTGCGTTTTAATTACCGCTCGTCTAATTTAAAGCCTGTCACCGCGGAGAATTCCCTCCAAATCCGCTCCACGTCGGAAGATTGATTTAAGGAGAAGCAGGAGAAGAACGAGAACACAGAAAAACACTTCCCTGTCAGGAAACATCTGCTGGAGTGCGGAGTCAGAGTCGCTCACCTCCCACACGATCACCAGCTCACCGCGGGTTCCTCCACCTCCGCTCACTCTGGCTGGAGCCACCTCAGGAGCTTGGGACACACACACACACACACATGCACACACACACACACACACACAAACAGAACTGAGAACACATCCTGATGAGGTTCTGAGGCCTTTCTTTTCTAAAGAAAAGCTCAGAGGTCTTGTCAAAGCACCTAAAAGTAAGTTGTAAAGCAACAAAGCGTATTTTTCTTTTTGTTATTTTTATGGTTTTTTTTGTCATGTCAGACCCTTTTAAGTGCTCAAGCTGAGGGTGACACTGTATTTTCTTCCCCGCGACTCCATGATCAAGGTGAACGCGGGAGAAAAAAAATATATTCCGTCTGAAAATAGACCCTTTCAAGTCCCATCGCCTGACGGCGAGCGTGGGTATTTCACACATTCAGAGCCGAGGCAGACATAAATTAATGATAGCGGGGCTTCTTGCTCACTAATGTGCAACACCGAGACACTTTAAAGGTGCTTCTCGACGTCTTTACTCTCACGGTCTGGATAAGAGGAGCCGCACGACGAGGGTTAATTAGGTAAAGCATGTTGGGGTAAAAGAGGAGAAACGTCGTCGGTGCAGCTCCCCGCCGGTTCAGCTAAAGCTCCTCCGGTGTCAATCAGATCGCCGCACACTCGATTTGCGTCTTAATTGTGTGGAGATTATTACGCAGTTTGGCTCGATGACTGACGGGAAACAATGAGTACGGATTTCCCTCGACTGAGCCGCCATCAAGACCGGCTCTCGGAGCGAATTAAACTAATTATGGAGTTAAATTGCGTTCTCGCCACAGGCCCAGCACGCAGTGCAGCAGGACAGATAAGAAACAGTATCCGTGCCACACTGCTCTACGATGACCTTGACCAACAAAGTCCAGGTCTGGTTCTGGGGGTCCAACGTCCAGCACTGTGTGGCGTCTAGCTCGCCAGGTTTAGTGTTTGAGGAGAGGTCCTACCAGACTGTGCTGGACACCGACCCTCCAGGACCTGACAGATGGGGGTTCTCCACTGACTGGTACCAGCTCAGTTCGGTTCAACTCTACTCGCTGTTTTTTCTTTTTCATTACTAAAACCTGGTTCCTGGTACCCGGTACCATTGGTACCACCTTGGCCGAGGTTCCAAGCATGCTGAACCGATACTAAATGATGACGTGTACATATTGGAGGTTAATGATTGGTGGTCGCTATGGTTACGCTAGTGTTGTTAACTGAACATTAGCATTAGCATTAGTGTTAGCCTAATGTTGCTTCTTTAAGCCAATTGTAATGATGCCAGGTTGTTTACCTCAGCTTAGAGCACTCCACTCGTGCTGCTGCTCAGAATGTTTGGTCGTTATAGCAACCAGTTGTAGTGGAAAACTGTAGGTCTGAAACCAAACTGAACAGAGTAGAACCAAACTGAACCAGTCAGTGGAGAACCTCTTCTAGACAAACAGGACCAGGTTCAAACTGCCCAAGCACAAAAATCACAAAAACTAGAGAAAATAAGCAGGAAATGCTTATACTAAGCAATAAATGGGCTATTTAACACAGTCAGAACAAAGCCTTGTATCTCCAAAAAAAAATGTAATAGGAAAAGAATACATGTGTTTTATTCATATTCTCTCCATTTCTATTGGTCTGTTCACTATAAAATACATATACAGTGTAAAAAGCAACCGACTTTTACAAATAATGGATGAAAGAAATGAAGAAAATGGAGATACAGGGTTTTGTTCTGGTGATCGAAGGCTTCCAGGATTAAGCTGTTGCTTGTAATTAGAGCTGCGAGTCCTGCATCGTGGGGGGGGGGGCGCTTGGAACAGAAGGGTTGTACCTGCTGGAAGTGTGCGAACGGGCTGGGACGGGGCGCTGGGGTCCCCCACCCCGACGCCGTTCACCGCCACCACCCTAAACTCATACTCCACCCAGGGGTTGAGGCCCACCACTGTGGCGCGCGTCATCTGTCCAGGCACAGAATCAGGAACTAGGATTAAAGAAATTTGGAATGGAGACACATAAATGCCCATCTGGACGCATTCGGACAGAGAGACACAGTTGCTTAACCCTTAGAACCCAAGCAGCACAGATCCGAACCGGCAGCGCAATAAACCATTAATCATCAAAACAGCTCCTTATATGGAAGTTCCCCCAGTGTGTGTCGGTGCTCGAGGTGTCAGACGTCATGTTGAGCTTTGTTTGGCGTTCCTGTGTCACATAGAACCAAAGTTACTGTAATTTAAAAACTACCAGTCTCCGCCTACAAGTGGGAGAGGAAATCTGAGGTTCTGAGTGTAAACACCGGCTCTAGACTGTTTTACGCCAGTTATATTTACTGAGATCAGTGTTTACTGATACACTCTAAGGGTTCTATGGGTTAAGCTCAGTTTGTGAGAGGGGTGCAGTTCAGAGGCACTCTCTTGTGTGCATGGCTGTGCTAAGATGGTTTGGTGTATTACAGGAAACCACCAAGCTGTGCTGGAAGTCTGTAGCCCTGCTCTTGCCCGCCATCCCTGGTCAGTTTCTGGCCACAGAGCCATTCCTGGCTGGATGGTTTTAGGATGGTGGGCCACTCTCAACACAGCAATGAGGAAACACTGTACTAGAAACCACACATTACCAAGACCAAAGCTGAGAATGACCCAAAACCCAAATAACGGCTGGTAAATAACAGTGGCCTTGTGGGCGGAGCCAGTGACAGACAGGGTAGAGGGGGGCTGATCAAGTATCCAGCAACAGACTGGCTACAGTCTATATACACATACACTACTGTTCAACAGACTGGAATCACTCAAAATATAAGTGCTGATATATACACACATGAATAAGAGCTGATATAATATATCAGCTCTTATTCATATCTCATTCGGTGTAGACTTGGATACACTAAGCAAGACACAAAAAGGGAAGTTTGATCTAAGTTTGATCTAATTCACATTTGTATGAATATTTAATGGTAAATGGTATACTATAAAGTAAAGCAGCCCCTTATAGTGACATGAGCACACACCACACCACAGCACACAGTGTGAACATTCACCAAGTGAAACAGGGAGTAGTATGTGTGGACCCTGCTCAAGGGTACCTCAGTGGTGCTACAAGTAGTCCGGGTATTCAAACCAACAACCTTCTGGTTGCAGGAGCAATGCCCTAACCACTGGGCCACCAGTGTCTTTTATTAATTCTGGATGTTAATTTTGTTCAGATTAAATGTTTTACAGCTTTTGCACACCATGAACACCCCAAAAGACCTTCTGTGTTGATTTTCTGTCGTCCAGATATGACAGTCTGGTTCTTCTCAAAGTGTCTCAGATAATTTTTTTTTCTGCTTTCCTGAAGTTCAACTTCTTGAAGTTGATGTTGAAACTTCATATTTTTTTTCACTCATTGCCTGAAATCACATATCCCACCTCAACAGATGACAGAAGACATCATCATCATCAGTGTTTGCTTCACCTGTCAGTGGTTTTAGTGATGTGGTTGATTGGCGCATGTCTACATTCACACTGTAGCCAAGCTGAGTTCTTAGTTTAGAACCAAGAGGTTTACAAGAGCTGTAAACAAGACCATTCCATTTATAGTCCTGTTCACAACAGAATGAATCAGAATGAATCAGAATTAATTGTTCACAGTGGTGATGAGTGGAAACAGACCTCTGAGGTTTCATTCCGGAGACATTGTTTTACCCCAGTTTTGAAAATGGTTTTGGCCTAAAATGTATTTTAAAAGGTGGAGGGTACATAAAGGACTCTCTGTCCCCAAATAGTCCCCAAAGAAAACAATTCCTCACCAATATTCTCACCATCTTTGACATTCCACATGTGTAGCTTGTGAGAAATTTTGGAGAAATTGTGACGCCTGGTTCCATTCGCCCCCTCTGTCAAGAAGCCTGAGTCTCTACAGTTTCACATCAAACCCCCTCTGAATGACTTTGTTTACATCTCATTTGATGAATTATGTAGAATGTTGACAAATCTGTGGGACTCCTCTTTGAAGATGTTCTTTTTTTTTCGTCTCCCATTTAAATATCTAATGATGTCCCTGTTATTTCTGACAAAATGTTTCACATGAGAAATGTCTCGTCCTCTCCATAGCCCTTTCACTTTTTGTGCCTTGTGCTTGTTTTGATGTTCTAAAGCTACTGAAAAAGCCAATCTGGGCAGCTGGATGGCCTAGTGGTTAGTCCTTTGCAATCAGAGGGTTGTGGGCTCAAATCCCTATTGGTAGCGTCACCACTGAGCCCCCCCGCCCCCACACACACACACACTGCTTCCCGGGCATCTCGTTGGCGGCAGCCCCGCTTCACTCTGAATGGGTTTAATGCAGAGAATGAATTTCACTGTGTGCTGCACTTGTATGACTATCCATGTGGCAAATAAAGAATCTTCTTCTTTACATGTCCAGACCAATTCAGAATGTTTCTTTTTTTTTTTTTCCCAGTTTAGTGATGTCTAACTCTACCTGCTAGCTAGGGGTCCCCAGTCACGTAATATCACCAACACTACGAGGCTTGCAGTGGCTTCCTCCATGTAACATGAAGCTGCTAATGCTGCTGCTAATTTAATGTAATTGAACAGCTCAACACGCTTGGAGGAGAACACTAATCACCATTTTTATGCAAGCTAACAGACATCTATGATGAATGTTGGGTTGTTATGGATGACCTTATAAATTTATATATGCATATATATATATATTAGTGCTGGGCCGTTAACGGTGTTAATGCGCGTTAAC
>JBBPDB010000108.1:23156686-23174186 GCA_037974465.1 Brachypetersius altus | reverse complement strand
TCCTCCTCCAGCTTTAGGGAGATTTTCCTCGCCTCCGTCACCCTCGGCTCACTTGATACTGGCTCAGACCCTTATCCTTTAAAACTGCTTTGCGACAACATCAGCTGTAAAAAGCATCATATAAATAAAATTGACTTGACTTCAGGTTTGTAAAACTGCCTGACCAACAAGGTGAGGAAGAAGATATCCAGCTATGAGCTGAATATACTTTGTCAATAAGTGCTTGTAATCTATATTGAGCCGTGGCAGATAAGGGGGAAAGACAACTAATAATATAATAGTGTTGGTGTGGTGCATGCATAGCCTGACGAAAGCTTATGAGATACAAACAATGTAAATCTACTCAGAGTTAAAGCAATAGTTGTAAGGGTTACTGAGTTTTAAGATTTTCATATATATATATATATATATATATATATATACCACCCAGTGACAGATATTTCGTAAAGTGTGCATGCATGAGTGTGGCCACGAATGCATGGTTTTGTACCATCTAGCACCATCATAGACTCTTGCTCATGCTCTTGTTCAATCCCCAGCTGACTTGGGAAGTGCCATTACAATCAGGCCCTACACTCCTCGCTCCTTCTATAATGTGGCCTTTCTATAGTGATATTTTCATCTCACTGTAAGTGTGTAGCAGATATTTTGAGAGTGATTTCAGTGATGGTTATTCATGTCTGTAGTGAGGTATCTGAAACCAGTCATGAAGGGCTGCAGCCCAATGCTGTTTGGTGATTTCCTTGCTTTCGTAAACCTCGGCAACTCAGCAGTCAGTTGCCAGGTTTGCTTGGCATCAGAGCAAGGAAATCATCAAACTGAGCTGGACTCTCCAGGACACCCCGGGTCTGTGGAGCTGTTTTCTTCTACACCGCTTCTTTGATGCAGCAACATTTCTTCCTCCCTCAGCTGCTGGTTTTTCCATGGCTGACTTTTCTTCCAATATATTCTGAAATGCTGATTTCACCATGTCCAATTTCTGTGCTGTGGGTCGGTCCAGAAGATTTTCCTCCAGCATTAAAATGACTTTTTTCCCCTGCCACATACGGTACACTGCCAAAAGTTACCCAGAACACACACAAAAGGCTCTGCTAGGAAGGCACTGTAAACATGAGGCATATGACAGAGAAGAACTTTCTTAGCTATACAGTATTTTTTTTTAGCATTTATTAAAGAAACGATAAAGCACAGTTGTTCAGAAACACCAGCAGAATAAAAGACGACATTCTGTTCTCTTGCCTCAAATCTTTTCATCTTTAATTCAAAACTACTTCAGAATGCAAAGTGACTACTTCACTCCATTCACTAACCCAACTCTTTGGAGAGCACTCTACATATATACATACATCTTCACACATAAATCCTTCCAGTCAGTGCTAACCCCTCAGTGAAATGGAGTTTTGTGAAGTGTCTTCACATTACTGAGCATTCTGGTTAATAACAATGAATCTGTAACTGATCTGCAAAGAGACAAACCATAAAGAATGCACAGATACCATCCAGATGATGTTGTTCTCTAAGACTGCTGACTGGGTAGCATCCCATAAGTTATTCATACATGTCTGATGTGTTGAAAGCTCTGTCCAACAGAAGGTTAAGTCTGAAGTAGAGCTATTAGCAAGACGCGTCCAAGACCAGGACTAGTCAAGTCCTAGTTAGGACAGACTCCAAAGAGAGTTTGAGTCTGAGGTCTGTAAATCTCTGACTCTGATGTGAGTCTCTTTGGGTTCTGTCTTTACTTGAACAAAGCTAGTCCTGGATTTGGACTTATCTTAGATTTGACAAATGTGTTTGTTCAGTGAATCTCTAAGTGGAGATACTGATCTATGGAGATGTACCACTTCATTAACCCAAACCTATAATGTCTACTTGATTAAAAACAATGTTTCATTGCACACTCAGGGGAACATTACTGTCGGATTATTTCTTGGTCACTCTTACTGTTAGTCTTACTTTAAGTAGAGCTGTTTCACTCCATTCACTTGGCCAATATGAATACGATGAGCTGTTTTGACAGGCATGTGATTGGTCACGAGGCAGCCAATGACTATGAATAGTTTAGATTAACTGTGAAAAAATATGGACCAAAGTAGTTTCCTCCAGGACCAATAATGCTTTCTGACTCTGGTTTCTTGAACAGTTATTTTTACCTTTTACATATAACTGCACATCGAATTTTTCCAAAACATAACTTTACAGAAAGAGGGAAAAAAACATTTCATTGTAAGTGAATTAATTTTTATGGTAAATAATACTGGACAATTACTTGGACCAATGGCAGCTGGCCTCTTCTAAACAATGAGACAAAAAACACGAGACAAAAGTAGAGATAAGCGATAATGGAGTACTGCCATGAAGTCATCTGCAGTGACTTCCAGGTTAAACAACAATGGCAGTAATAAGAGCTGGTTGGGTGACTCTTAAGTCCAGCAGAAGCCTTGTAATATACCGCCACAGAATGTCTAACAAGCCCCAATGTCTAAATGTCTAAAATGCCTCAAGTCATTAACGGGGCATGGAGATGATCAATGCTCATTCCAGTCTGGTTCTGTCAGCTGTCAAGGCAGGTCGGCTTGATTTTAGTTCCTTTTCCTGTGCCCACATGCTCTCCTCCAAGCTCTGCAGGAAAGTCAAAAAAAGGGAAAAAGGAGGCCCAGCACATCTGTCCATAGCCAGATATGGCACGATAATATGTGTCAAGATGTAGTGCCAGACTGCCTGTGTCGAATTATCTGCCTGACAAGAGAGCAGCGCTCTATTTTAATGATGCATGGGGTCCTTGCCGTCCTCTGGGACGGAGTGTTTCTTGGTCACCGTCCAGCAGTAAAAAAAAAATTCAAAAAAGTAGTTGATCACGATCCCGCCGTGATTAATTTATAGACCAGAGAAAAATACAATGGTAATAATTCTTGCGCCCAGTGGATAGTGGTCGCAGGTGGTAGAAATACCAAGTAGGATGAAGCCTGGCTAATGGTGCCTGCAAGGGAAGCGATCTGTCAGAGATAATCTCCAATAATACCGGGACATGGATAATGTGCCCCCCCCAAAATCCTCCTTCCACTGGCTGCAGATGAGGAGATTGTGCTCCAGTCTTTTTGAAAGTGGGCAAATATGATCGTATTGGCATGCTGTTTGGACTGGAAAGTGCTACAACGGATGTAGTTTGGAAACATCCATGATTCTGCAGGAATTGCACGTGATACAGGATGATAGGTGCATCAGTACTACGCCTACATCAACTGCCAAAGCCTGGTTTGTCCCCAAAGGGAAGCTAATAGGGACTTTAGACGATGATGGCTGTGGGAAATTTGGCTAGTGTGAGTCATTAGCATGTTAATTGCAAGATCATTTGTTTAAGGTCATATAATTTCCTGTTATTTTTATAAAGATAATGAAATCCTGTTCTCCCATAGTGCAGTTGCTGCCAAGCGTTTCTGTGGCTACAGCACTAAAGCAGGTTTATTTTCCAGTTGTCTCTAATGAATCTAATGAAGCACACCTGAAATGACGCACGAATCAAGCCGAGGGACTTGACGAGTCCGTCGGCGTTGTTTGGGCTGTCTCACTCCCACGGCCGCCTGACCTTCAAAGAGCTTCTTGCCGAGGTGTGGCACCGAGCCAGCACATTATACAATCCATCGCTGTCACGCTGTCGCAAAGCAGGGGAGACCTCAAGGCCACCTCGCTGTAAGTTTGGACTGAAGTGCCAAGACTGCACATGATATTCGGCTCTATGAGAAATATGAACTAATGAGTCACACACAGACACACATGCACACACTGAATTACAGCTCGGCAACACCAGTCTGGAAATGTCATCTGTTCTAACCAGCACTGCTGGTACATGCATCTCCTGCTCACTTAAAGGGTCTAAGCTTCCCCTGACCTCATGGAAGCTCATAGATGTCTGTGTCATTACTTTTATTAAAAAAAAATACAATATCTGACTAATCCTTAAGACATTCTATACAAGCACAAACTCAGGACACTTTATCATTTCATTTAATATTCATTTAAAGGAGCATTAGAAATTGGGATAAAAAAGTCTATCATTTTAAGTGATGTTTTAATGCTTTACAATCTGCTACTTATTTTTGTTACAATACCTGCTCACTTTGTGTAAAGTTACATTGCAGATGAGGCTCAACCTCAAGGTGCTCCAAGTTTAAATAGACAATGATAATGCAGTAACGACACTTTTGAAATCAATTAGTGAATGTATTCTGTCATCTAACAGTCCCACTGTTATTGGGGAAGTAACATTAGCTGAGGGTGATGTTTAGAGAGATGAACTTTGGGTCAACTGACTTCTCCAGTGTTTTTTGGTGTAGTGATTTCCACAGCATGATGCGCAACAGCACTGTCATCCATGCAGATTTACTCAACACTGTACTCGTCCACATGATTATACAGGATCAGAGCAAGGGCTTAGGTTTGATTTTGACACTAATGAGGACTTTACTGCAGTCATAGTGCTAACATCACTAACATCTTTCATACAACAATATCAAAATACAGGTACACAGGAACCTACAGGCCAGTCCTGTTGTGCACACAAGCAGTAACAATGTACCTTAATCACAGAACACAGGAAATTCTTTATATTAATTTGTCAAGTTAAGGTGTTATTATTGTGTTAACGCATTTTTTCGACAGTTTTTATTACTATTATTTTGAAAGTTTGTTGTTTTTTCTGTGCTGGACCACTTCCCCTCACTCTAACAGGGACTCTCTACTTAAGACAGACTGTTTCTGCTACTCCTGATGAATAAAAAATGTTTCTGCTGGGACCTGTTCAGAAAAAAAGAACAGATTTATAAATGAACCTGCTGTTGCTCGAAAGAGGGCCAGTAGTAATGTTCTGATCGTGGCACTTGTTTTTTCTAAAATAAACCAGATAAAATGTGAATGCCCTACATTAACGATTCACAGAAATATTTGAACTGTAACTGTGTGACTGTGTTAAAGGGAACACTGCCTTTAAAAAACATTTTGCAAACAAAATGTTATTGCATTATTGTTCACACTGCAGTATTTTAAAAATAAACATGCGCAATTCACTAGTTTTGAAAGCTTTGTTTTATTTTATATATAATAATTAATCGCAGAAAACCAAGGGAAATAGCTTTGCTTTTATATTTGACTTGATAACATTCATGTTTAAGTAACTGTGTTAAACTGCTGTTCAAAAGAGCGTATTTTTAAAACCATGCTTAAAATAATTGCTATGGACAACTGAGTAGACACTGGATATTTCAGGGCTGTTCCCTTGGATGAGAGTGTCTGCCAAACCAACTATTCTGCCAATGCAAATATTAATTTTAGTGTGACACATAATAGAGGAATAATTATGACTGAGCTTTGGAGTCATCAACTGGTGTCAAATGTCAATATGGATGTGTGTGCCTTCATTAAATACAGAGCTACTGAAGGCTTGAACAGTGTCTGAATATCGAAATGTAACAATGTTATTACATCATTATTTACAGAAAGAAATGCATAACTACATGCTATTTTAACAGTTTAGAGTTTCGGAAGGTAGTTGCCACCCCAGTCAATGTAAAAAAAAACATGGCAAATTATCAAATGTTTTTCTTCATAAAAATACAAAACAATAACTTAGCATCAAATTCAAATCAAAAGAAATCTGTTTTTCTACTTGCAAACACAAAAATGCCACTGAATTTCTGCCCTTGAGACAGGAGTTACATGTACAGTTTATTTAGTGCTAAATAATTTAAATCATTTCATTTAAATATGTGCAAAATCCTTATTATTATTATTATTATTATTATTATTATTATTATTATGTGCAATTATCTTACTATGTAAAATCTGATCTACTGCTCATCTCTATTACAGCAATAACAGACTCTTCACCACTATTAGTGTTACTAGTAATTCACTGAACTGTAAATTATTCATCTATAGTATTAATATAGAAAAATATAGTATAGTGTATTTCATATAGAGTATTTTCTGCAGAGATTTAACGGGATTTATTTTGACTTTCTAGTTTATATTGTTGCAACACAAGCTATTTCATTCAGGATCAATATAATTTTCTGATTCTGACACCAGTCCTGGAGTCCAGCCCTGTTTGATGGTTTTCCTGCTCAAGTACACCTGATTTAAAGAGCCGCCAAACTCTGCTGGACACTGACCTTCCAGGACCATTCAGATCGCTGAATCATATCCTTTTTTTGTTCTGGGAGAATAAAGTAGCTTCTAAACTTGTAGAGCTTTTAACATCATGCTGGATTTAAAAAAAAATAAACTCAAACGAAGAGAAAAGTGCTTTGCTCAAAATAAAATGTGATAAAAATCAGGTCAAGGCGTTCGGCTGGGTACATACCAGCATTCTTTCCTTGACCTGGATGGAAGCCAGACTGCTCTGACAAAAACCCCAAGCCTGCTACTGCTAATGTACCACAGAGCAGTGTGTTCGAGCCTTCATAATCAAAAGACTTATTACATTCATCTGCAAGCTATTCAGCCTTTAATGAACTACTAGTCCATTTATTTATGCTGAGCTTTCCGTCCACTCAGCAGTGAAGAATGTTCATTCTTTCTTCACAAAATTAAACCAGAGGCAGTACATGTTTAAAAATTAAATTAACCATAATCTATGTTCACGTTTACAGCATTTATTCAAATCTAGTGGGGCATTAGAATAAACAGCTTCTCATCAAGGATATTCGGGGCAGTAATGCAATTAATAATCCTGTGACAACCCCATACTGTGAGACAACCACCCCCACAACCTCCGAGTTGTCACAATTGGCAGTCGTCATAAATCAGTAACAGCCTCCCTTCTGAATAAGGCACAGATATGTCAGAGAGGCCCACTTGAGACGCTCAGAAGATTATGTCAACACATTTTGTGGCTGAATAACTACACACAATGTGAGGAGTTCACCCTTCAAATAAAAAAGTACCTTTATTTTTAATATTAAAACAAAAACATGGATTTTACATGTAAAGTGACCATTTTGTCATACGTGAACACAGTGTGTGAACAGAGTGTGGAGACAGTACCTTGCAGGTGCCACTAGCACTCCTGGGATTCAAACTCACAACTTTCTGAGTGCAGGGCAAACTCCCTAACCACTAGGCCACCAGCTGCCTCTTTTACCACAATATCAAGGTCGGTAACACAAATCAAACAAATGTATCTTCTTTTTGTTTTGAGCATAATCTAGGCACTTTTAAAACAACAGAAACTAAGCAACCATTAGGGATGAGTACAGCTGTTTTTTACAGATATCGATATTAATACTGTTTATCAACACTGTTACTTATTAATACTTTTATTGTTCCCACTGTCTGTAATTTGATGCCAAGATGTCACATTAAAAATGTGAGTAGGTTAGCAGTGATTTTATTGAGGTGTTTTGGAGAAATAAGGATCTAAACTGTGTCCTGAATTTGTGTTTCTGTAATGAGGGAGGAGCGTCGCTACAAATGTTCTGATCAACAGAGTGGCAGTTCAACAGGAACCAGACAGGAACTAGGACCAGTTCAGTATTCCAAGCAACCATGGTATATTAACACTGGAGCACAGTGTGCAGGTGATGAGGACAGGACATTTTATATTGCAGGTCTCCGTGCTGTTTGTGTGTCCAGAGTGAAGGATCTCTAAACATGTGATGTGTGTCTGTCTTCTCTGCTGCTGTGTCTCTTGTCTTGTTGTGGTCTCGTGTTTAGATTCCCCTTGCGCCAACGGTACCGCCCCTTTTATGAAGGGGCAATAATAATTGGTTAAACCAGAAACACTTGTCAGCATAAGCCAATCAGAGTGTACACAAGTGAGGGCAGAGAGAGGAAAACAAACGAGACTAGAGACTTCTCTCAGGGGTTGTCGACTCACTCTGAAGTAGACTAGTCGACTTTTGTGTTAATGCCCTACTTTACACACACTGTCTGATAAAGAGTCTAATCACACACTACACGTGCTGCATGGGCCCTCCACCTTCTCGATCCCAGTTTTCCTCAGAGAAGCTCCATCATGGCTGTCCTATTCATTACATACATCGCGATGTGACACCTGAATCTCCTGTAATGCATTTGCACACATTGTCGCATTATACATATCGTCTTGCCGAGAAGCCTGAGTTATAGATTTGGGTTCCTTGACAGCTATGGGAAGGATTTTATGCCCTGTGGCGTAATGGAACTGTGTGTTGTCTGAAATGAGCGTCTAAATTATAACCTTCTCTCACTTACGAGCTCGATCCATCACTACCCGCTGTGAGGTAGGTCTGCTTTTTGGGAGGGGGGTACTTATGAAGGCCATAACTCCAATCTCTCTGGTGCACTTATCGTTACCTTTTCATAGCCACTTCTGTGCATTTCTTCAAAAACCTCATCTTCACGTTTCCAGAAGAAGCATGGCTCTGAAGTTTGGCTCCATAGCAACAAGAAGCTAACTAGACATGATCTCATTATGAAATATTTTATTAGCATATGTAAACTAATTCATTCTTAATGAGTTTATTTGATTTGATCATTACACTGATTGTTTTTCATGCTCTTTCTAAATGTGTCTACTTTGTTGCTACCAGTATCTAAAGACTGTGATATACTTATTATTACGTGAACAGTGTTCACCCACTCGTCTAGATAACTTTAAAAGATTAGTTCAGTCAGAGCTGAAACATCTTCTATCGTTACAAGAATGTCTTTATAAACTTTTTTTACAAGATAAACAAACAACGACTGAACATTTATTCTGCTGTTGATCATATGCACACATGATGCACACATACTTACAGTCCAGTATTATATTGGGGCAGTTGGTGGACTAGTGGTTAGGGAGTTTGGTCTGAGAAAAGTAGGTTGTGGGTTCGAATCTCTAGTGACTACTAGTGACACCACTGAGGTTTCCTTGAGTAAGGTACCCCCTCATTGATGGCAGCCCCCTGCTTCACTTGGTGAATGGGTTAAAAATGGAAAAGGAAGTTCACATTGTGTGCTGTGGTGTAACTTTATTTATGCACAATTTCTAGATGTTAAAAATATGTTTTTCATTTTAGTTTAGATTGATTATTTTATTTAAATGTGCATTTTATGTGACATCACAATCTACATGACACAGGATGTGCTGAAGACCCATCATGTGCATTTGTTCACATAGTTAAAAGCAAATATAACTTCTAATGTTAAAATAACATGATTCTGAATTTTATTCGTCCATGTCCTTGGGCTCAATTAGATTTCCAGGTCCAGTTAAAACCTTGCAAGGAATGTAGCCTACAGACCTTCTTTTGAGATGCCTAATGATGTACCAGAGGCCACAGGGGGTGAGGATAAATGTATGGCTCCATAGCAACTGGCTGGACATCCCTTGAACAGTTGTTGTATAAATGTGTCCTTTAATGTCACATTTGATAGAAGTTATGCTACAATATCTATTGTCCCCTTGGAAAAAGTGTGTGACGTGATTCATTGTAATGTATCATCATGTTGCATATCGCATGCTCTGATCCACGAAACCCCAGTGTGAATAGTTTTACAGAAATTGGACAAATATTTTAAGCTGTAGCCGGGCGGCTGTGGCACGTAGCACAAAGGAGCCAAACCCCGGTGCTTCGCAGACGTCTGGAGACGGGGTGTGTTGAAGGCTGATAGCAGGCTGGGGCTGGCAGGCCCGTCTGAAGGAACCTGACCGAAGGCTGTGTTCTGATTCGGCTCGCTCAGGCTGGCTGAGGGAGTGCGTTCAGTGTCCCTGTAGCTGCTGCGGGCTACGCACAGGCTTAGCAGGGACTGTCAGAGAGCCTCTGATTCATTTCACAATGGAAATGAGGATGGATGTCTAGTCTCGGCTCAGACAGGTGTTACGTCAAGCAAAATAGATGCCAGATTTAAAGACAAGCGAGCAGACCTGCTAACAGATCTCCACAACATTTCATTCATGCACTCTTTACTATAACATTTATTTAAAGCACTATAGCACTTATTTTTTTCCAGAGCTATATGCAAAAGTTTTGGTTGCCAACTTGATTTTCTAAGTGAAAATAAACAGGAGGGAAAGGAGGGGGTCTGAAACGTCTTAATATTATCATCATTAATAGTATTAATAAGACATAGAGCTATAAAAGGTCAAATCCTTCAGGGAGAGGGCGGTTGCAATGTATAGCCTTCTTATCTATAATTATAAATATTACAATATATTTCCCATATTCATGCCTGGACTCCAAATGTGTTTTGGCTGATTGACCACATCTGAGGTCAGTGGAACTACTGATACAAAAGTAGTTTAATAACAGGGCAGGTGATCAACAAGATGATGTTTTCTGTCAGTCAGCATCTTCTGCTCTTGTTAACTTGAAGCCCAGACACTGTACAAGATCTCAATAACCAAACACATTGTTTAGCCTAATCCTCTTCTGTAAGACACCAGCGGTACAGAATGTGAAAAAAGGTCATCCAGAAAATATCATCTCATAAACAAACAGCTGCTGTGCATTACCTTATGGGTGGAAATAAAGAACTTGGTGCACTGAATTTCAAACACACAGTGCATGCGACCTGGATCCCTGCACTAAAACCAGCAAGGCCATTTACTCATAGTAATTTGGTTTCCAGGCGCAAGCAAGACTCCAGCAGGGCTATCACAGAAAGACAGATCGCTTCTGCAGGTGCAGGGAGAGCCGACTGCAGTGGCCTAATAAAAATGGAGCGCTCTGCATACGGCCCACGCTGCTTCGCAATTCCACTGCAGTCCCGGCGAGCGCCGTTTGCCATTAGCCGCACACTCACTATGATTAATATGGGGAAACAAAAGCAAACGGGTGGATCTGAGGAACGGCATCAGCAATGCGAGATGGTGGGGGGGGGGATGCCCCCAAGAAATGTTTAAGAGCTCTTAGGGATCTGAAGACGTGGCGATATAAAGAAGCGACATATTATCACCTGCACTGACCCCCATTTTCTCATAATTCTCCGCGGGAGAGGAGGAGTGCTCTGGGTCGGCTGGCCACCTCGAAGTTAATTGGCTTTATTGATTCTGGCAGTGGAGAAACAAACGTCTGCTGAGCAGTACGTGTACAAGCATTTCGTCACAGCATATTTTTAAAATTTTTTTTGTCACAACCAGTGCCTTGATAACCTTTTAAAAAGATGTTTGTTGAACTTACATGCACGTTCACAAGCCCCTTGGGGTAGTTACAAACTGAACAAGTATACGCAATATGCTGCTGTGGAGGACCATGTTGTTGTCCGTTCATGGAAACCCTCAAAAGGTTTCTACAGACTGATGGGGTGATGTTCTAGACCTTGTTTTCCCGGAATAAGCGTCTCATATAGTTCCATAATGAGCACAGCGACAAGGATAGTAAGCGCTTTATCGGGTTGACATGATTTATACCTGCTGCAAAACAGCTGGCAACCGTGCATAATCCACCTCCTGATTGGTCGACACTTAATCCCTTCCCAATCAATATCTCATGTCTTCCCACGACTAGGAATGGGTCTCCCAGCCTTAGGGATGCAATAAACACCATCAATAACATATTACCACCCGTATCTATATCGTCCCCCACCCTCTCTGACGAGGGTGTTGAAAGATGGTGTCAGGAGAGCATATGATACCGGATACTAATGGTTGCTGTATTTCAAGGCTTTTGTAGCTGTAAAGGTCACTGGAAAGACTTCTGGATGCACAATTAGTGCAGTGTGTTCCTCAGAGTTATTTCCACTCGTTGCAAAGCCACGCCCACACATGAGAACCGCCATTATGACAAATTAGTGGGCAGGCCATTAAAAGCATCCTTAAGTAAACAAACAAAACTTTGGCATTATTTCATTGCCCCTGTCGATGGGAGACACTACCGTCATCAACCATCCTGTCGGTTCGGGACTGCCCCCCGTTTGCTTATCCACGCTGCGGGTTCCATTACCGATGTCCGAAGTGTTGTGTTTGCAGGGCCTCCAGAAGAAGGACTCTATCTCTGCTGAGTGTCGCTCAGTCCTGTCGAAAAGGCACTGCTAAGTGCCCCGGAGCCCCGGCTCGTATTTCCTCTACCCTCCAGATTATGAATGATAGGGAACCTCTTTTTACATTCATTACTGAAGCTCCCATGAATAATTCATCCTCTCAAATTACAGCGCCTGAAAATGTTCAACCGTGTTGAATCTGGCCCCTTCCTCCCCAACAGATCCTGGCCCATCCACATATGTATCCACCCGGCTGAAAGCCCCCCTCCATCCCTATTGTGACATCTGGAAAATGTGGAGAAATGTTACAGGAGCGAGACCATGGCAACAATGTGAAACAGCGGATAAAGTCCAGATTAAACATCAGGCTTTGTTCTTTCTTTTTTTTTTTAAAGTGGAAGATGCTTGTTTTCGCAATCGCTCCCCAGCATGATGCACTATCAGATTGCATTATCTGCTCCTAGTTTAAGAGTAATTCAAGGTGATAGCAGAATGCACAGCAAATAATGAATAGCCTCGGGTCAAGTATCAAATCCTGTGAGGATGCATGCTGGAAAACAGCAGCATGTGTGTGCGTATGTGTGTTTTGGGGGGAGGTAAGGAGTTGTATGTCTGTGTGTATGTGTGTAGGAGGAGAACAGCAAATCATAAAGTGCTGAGGCTGTAACTCAGGCACCGCTGTGCTGTGTAATATCATCAGAGCTTCTGCGAGTTCTGTCAACACAGTCCAGGCCTCGTCTCCCGGGGGGAACGGGGGGCTGTCACTCAACCGAATAATGCCACAGACAGTGCTGGTATTTCACCGAGAGGGGACAGAGTCCATCGTCCAACCTGGGTCACGGAGAGACTAATTCCGCTAAAGGTTACCTGCAACCACCCCCTCCCTCCCGGACCACGCTTTTGACACCCGGCATAAAGGAAAGGGTCAATGTCAGCAAGATTAGTCTTCTCTGTGTCGCCTGGAGGGTGGACAATGACAAAGTTCAGGGACGGTTCTGGAGCTTTTGGAAGAGGAATTGTCAAACACGTTGATGTGAAGATACAGCGTGAAGTCCGATAAGCGACAAAAGACTGTCACAGCTTGGCCACGGCCAGGGATTCTAGTAAGCAATAGGTTATGGAATATCGATTCCATGCTCCATGACATTTCAGAGACAGCACGGAGCACGTGTTCACCCGCAGATTAATCAGAAGGTTATTGACATCCTGCAGTGAAACTGTAGAAAGGGGCCCTCTGGAACAAGGATCTCAATGATGGACCACTTCCCACGATCGGAGAAGGCCTTTTTAACTTTTACCTAGTGGTTGGTGGACCGCTCTGCTTGTTGAAATATCGACATTTAGATTTACACTAACCAGGCCAGGCTTGCATCCCAGAAACCCCTTTCAATCATGCTACAGGCAGAGCTTGCAGATTCGTTTGTGAAAATCTATAACTTTTCATACATTTTAGTGCTAAATTATTAGGAAAAAAAATTTAATTTACTAATTTTGTAAAATAAATATTTGGTAAACCAGCTGTATATTGGCTGCTGCCTTGTGACGAATCTCTGACAGCTGCAGACAAATATTCCCGTGTCAGAACAATCTCCTGCGTGGAGCTTCTCGAGTGTTATTAATTACTGTAAATCAAGTTGTTATTGCTGTATTTACCTGCTTATACTAAAGAAAAGGCGCTGCATGAATTACAGTCCAGTCTATACAGGGGTAACATCGCTATTTACATTCTAGCACTGCTAGATGAAATTAAAGTGTTTTGGGAGTATATTTCGGGGCATGGTTAGGGTTTACACAATAAAAATAGGCATTTTTAGGCATTTTTACCACATAACAAATCATGCCGATAAATCTGATATTCATTTTAGTGTCACAGGTCATATTTTGGCAGGTAGGGCAACAAAGAAGATTTCAATAAGACCACCTTTGTCAAGACTGAAGAGGTTCAAGTCGAAATCAACTCAAAACCGAGTCCAAAAGAGAGACAGAGTTAAGACCAATTCAGACTGAAAACTCCTGTTGGAGACCTGTTTATTATGTGTGTGTGATGCTGGAGACACAGTGTATTTTCTATTTTGAGATTTATATTCATTTTTCAATATTACTTGTAATGGCCTGAAAGTGAGTGCAGTGGAACATCACTGTAGAATCAAATGAGGTCACTACTTTAATTAGAGTCATTTGACTCAATTCACTTGACTCACTGGTGTCTGTGGCTGAAATAAGAAAGATGATGAGCTTGGCAAGTGAATGCTTATCCTGCAGCCAGTGGAAGTGACTGATTTATTTAAACTAGTGCTCGCTTCCTGAGTGAGCTCAATTAACACTGTTTTTAAAGGCAACTGGACTTGTTCAAGACCACCTAGTATATCTTAATGAGACATAGCCAAATACCAGCGAGTCCAAGGTAAGTCCAAGTCCAAACACCAGCGAGTTCAAGACAAGTCCGAGTCCAAATACCAGCAAGTCTAAGACAAGCCCAAGATGAAGAAAAAAATTTCTCAAGACTTGAGTTCTACAGTTCTGCTATGAACCAGATTACAAATGGGACTTAACCCCAAGGCACAAAAGGCATCAACCAGCTGCTGAGTGTTCCGATCTTGGAACAGGGCAAACAGACATCACCACCACACACATTCAGACTGGAAGCATGGATGCAGCTCATGTAAAGCATGAAAGGAACTAAGTATATATATATATATATATATTTTTTTTTTTTTTTACCTAATTCATCAAATTTGAAGGCAAAAATGCCAGAATAGCAAATCAGTTGTGATGTCTTAGATTTATACATCTCAGAACATCACATGTATTTATATATCTGTTGTTGAACAGTGGAGGACAGGTCTTGGTTCCTCCTGAGGTTTGTTCCTCCAGCTTTAGGGAGGTTTTTCATACCTCGGTTGCCCTTGACTCGCTCACCAGGGGCTTGGACTCTCATTCTGTAAAGCTGCTTTAAGACAATGTCAGCTATGAAAAGTGATATAGGAATAATGTGAATAAAACACACTCAGTTTCGGTATTTTTTCTCCTTCTGTGAGGTCGACACAGAGCAGAAGCCTCAGAGTTTATGTAGGTTGTCCGGTCCGCCGTCGTGCTCAGGCCTGGTGCCGCTCCAGCTCAGTGGTGTAGCTGAGTGTTATTAAAGTCTTGTAAAGGATGAGTGCTCAGAGCAGCAGCATGACTGAAACAGCACCGGGGTTGTTTTTATGACTGTTTCCGTCACTGTGGCCATGATTTCAAAGTTAAAGTGACATAGCACATTACATTTTGTACACTTTTCCATATTTTATGTTACATGTATAGAATTAGGTAAAAAAATATACGTTAGATGTACGTACAAAAGTGGATCCAGTCTTGGAGGTGGTGGACCCGAATCTGGTCGCAACACAAATTAAGCCCTGGGTCCAAACACAGACAGCTGCGGAAGCTAGCATATAGCTTTTAAAAATATGAAAATAACTTAAATTACTTAAAAGTTAAGTTTATTAACACATAGTAAGTCCAATCATGGACCATCCATGGTTAGTAATAGCTGGGTTTGATGTTAAAGAGGCTTTTATATGTAAAGTATTAAAACCTCCAGGTACTTTTAATACTCAGAACTGCTTAAAAGCTTACTTTATTCAAATTTCCTCTACATTAAAAAAAGTTAATTTGTGGGAAATATGGGAAATAGGCAAATGTATCTAATATCTAACTTCAAGTAAAAATGCAATAGTTTTAATAGCAGGAGATTATATGCAGGAGAGTTTATTAACACTTATTTTAAAAAGTCTGTGGTCAATTATTACTTACTTAAACACTTAATAGTGACTTTTATAGAAGCATATAAAAGCATGAATTACTAAATGGATATTTTATATGTTTGAACAGCTCAGAATTGCAAAAAAAAGCTCATGGATTTGCATTTTATTTACATTTTGCATGCATTAAAAAATATGGCACTCTCCATGCATGTGAATTCTGAAAAGGGGAGGGGCCAAAACATATTTGTCAATAATTATGATATGGGCATGAGCAATAATGACACTTTATTCGTTGAAACATTTACTATACTAGTAAAACCAATAACAGGCCAACAACAAGATTTTTTGTAATCATCAGAAACCACAACACACTTTTCTAAACCAAATTTTCATGCTGATTTCAGATCTGTAGTCAGTGTTTTTCAGTCTCATCAACTTTTTGAATGATGAGTAATATTAGATCTGCAATAGACTTGCATGCGTTTTTTAATAAACTGCAGCACCAGTCAAGAACTGCTTCAGTATTTTCAGTGTGAAGTCAGACAGGCCACACTGTGGCACAGATATAATGATCAGTGTCAGTCAACTCCCACTGTTGCTTCAAAAACACTCAGAATATGATTATTATGTGATCATTATACCAACTATCATGCAGTTTCATCACAAAAACTGAATGTGTGGGAAAAAACACAGATCTGAAATCAGCTTGAAAAACCCACAAAAAATCTCGGAAGATTTTTATCTGTGTAATTATTGATCAGTTATGAGCGGTTGTGTCTGTTCTGTAGCTCCCTCGTCCCCCTGAGACAGAACCATCCCACAGGTCTGAACACTCACACCAACCTAAATCACAGAGTAAGTGTTGACGTTGGCCCAGACCAGGGCCCTTAACTGACTGGCCATTACTGAAATAAAGTGGACTCCCTCACAGACAGCTTAAGTTAAACTGTGGAACAGCTCTGACGATGGATGAGAGCCGTCGCGGAGGCTTAAGCTGAGGTGAGGCGAGGTGAGGTCTACACGGGCTCCGCTGTCCTGCTAAAACGGGGCCGCCAGACTCTGGTCCTGCAGCGCCACAGAACTGCAGAGTGCGGCATTTCCTTTGACTTAACACGTCCAATTAATCTCGTCGGCTAATTAGCAAGGCCTTCACAGGCTGAGGCGAGTGTGAGGGTGAGGTCAGCGCTGAACTCTGCAGCGCTGCGAGTTTAAAATCACTTCTAAACTACACAGCGGTAAGTAAGATGCCATGAACAGGGGCTCTTGAGTTACAGCACAGATCTGTTACTACGACAGTGATGTAACTCGAATTTTGGTGTGAGTTGAAACACAGCCAAGCCTGAGTTACTTACTTATCCTAACACAGAAAAAATCATAATCCAGCACTTAAAAACACAATTAATCCACAGAAAAAGGAAAAGGACATACATATATTGAACTGTAGTAACAGACAAAATGACAAAAAATTACAAATAATAAGTGTAAAAACTATTTACCCCCTTCAAAACAGGCGAAGGATTGGAAATGAATGCACGTCGGATTCTTGTTATTTCTTTTGTTACTTTTGTTAACACTAAAATACTAAAATATCAACATGTTTTCAATATTTTAGTTCCAGTGTGAGTCTGAACATGAGAGTGTATGGACTGGGAGACCTGGATAAGCAAGCCTGGAAGCAGAAGTTCGCAAAAGGGCCTTTGTCGCGGGTCGGGCCGTGAAGCCCAAACCCGGAGCTACCTGGGAGTAAGGAACAGGCTGGCAGGCAGACATCCATGCTGTGGTTACTTTATTCAAGCCAAACAGAACAGAAACCTGGC
>JBBPDB010000108.1:23142502-23156586 GCA_037974465.1 Brachypetersius altus | reverse complement strand
CAGAACACAAACACAGGACAGGTGGAAACTCACTCATGTGACAAACCCAGACACGTGAACAAAGCAAACCCCAGAAAGCACTTCAAAATAAAAGATCCCCAGTACATAGAACTGAATCAGAACAAAAACAGACTGGAACATTAACAAAAAGCAATGGCCCTAACTGGCCACTGACCGGACCGTGACAGCCTTCAAAGTTCTTTGCTGCTGCAAATTTCCCCTCTGTAATAATAACTCTGTAATAAAGAGTTATTTTAGGGACATTCCCTCGGAGGAGGGGGTGTGGTCACCCAACACATCCCCTTATTTACAGTGGAGGAAATAATTATTTGACCCCTCGCTGATTTTGTAAGTTTGTCCAATGACAAAGAAATGAAGTCTCAGAACAGAATCATTTTAATGGTAGATTTATTTTAACAGTGACAGATAGCACATCAAAAGGAAAATTGAAAAAAAATAACTTTAAATAAAAGATAGAAACTGATTAAATTGACCAGAGGTTCATATTTGGTTACTGGAAACAAAACAGGAGCGTTGTCATGGTAACAGAGGATGGTCAAGGCGAAGAAGTGGCACAAATGCCTTATACATTTTATTGAAGTTCTAGACTTTGAAATAGAATTTGAGTGTATTAACATGTCAGAGTTTCTAGTTTTGGGGTCTTGACCCTCTCTGTGGACGGACTGATCAGGGACCCCCAAAAACTCCCTTCTGACGGGACAAGATTTAAATAGATTATTGAACTCGAGCTGAAGTACTTAGCAAATAATTAGCATCAGTGGAACGAAGACTGTAAGTCAGTATTATGAACCCAGTATCAAAAACTTGAATGAGGGACATATTCATATTCTATCATATTTTGTCTCAGGAGCCCTTTTACAGTTGTGGGAAAGGGCTGCAGATTTCCTCTGTGGTTCTCGACTCCTGTATTATATTATATTATACATGCATAACCACCTACACAGCGCTGTAATTTTAAAAATAGCACTGAGAACAGTCGCCCTGCGATGGACTGGCGACCTGTCCAGGGTGCCCACCTTTCACCCTATGAATGTTTGGATAGACTCCAGCAACCCCACCTTGGACGATCCATGGAAGACCGCATGGATTGATTGAGAATAGTTTATTTTTTTTAAATATAAAAAATATATGCTGTAGCAAAAGGTCCTGCTATAAATTTTTACTACTAATAAATGCAAACTAGCGCCTGTGCACAAGAGAATAGCTCACCAGCCTCCATCCATGCTTAAGCAGGGCGGCTCTAGCTGAGCAATCCCTTTAAACTCAGTATCTCCCTCCAGTACAAAAGGCCCTCGCTAGCGGAATGGAAATGAAGTCCATGCTGAAGCTCTCTCCAGAATTATCTGCCGAGCGATAGGGCATGCGCCAGTAGCACTCCACACTCCAGTCAACAGGCTGTTACAATTCGCTGAGGTCAAAAGCGGCGCGATTAGAAGTTTCGAGAGGGTTTTGTTGGGGGGGAAGGGCGGGGGGGGAAGCACAACGATCAGATATTTCTGAAGGTCAAGAGCGAAACATCCTCTCGACTGCTCCTCATGCATAAAATAACAATGGAACACCATTTAGCAGCTGTCGCCGGAGCCAAATGGGCTTGTGGGTCGCTGAAACCACAGTGGGAGAGTGGTTTCAGATATTTAAACAAATACGACAGCGAATATTTATCAGCCGCGCATCCAAAGGGGATTTAGTGCTTTTTTTTGTTGTTTCTTTTTTTCTCTCCAAAGGTCTCAATTAGCGCCGGTTTTAAACCCTGGCAATCAGCGAGAGTAGAACACAGCACCCCAGAGGAATGTCACTATTAACACACGCCTTTCCAATCTGGTCCTGGGCGAGAACAGTGCTGATGTATCTGCCCTTACTTGACAAAAATCGATTTTAACCAAATGGCCGGCACAGAGCGACACTTAAAGCGACTGACTGGACATGAGTGTCTTTTGATTACATTTTATGGTCCAGCTGCATAAGAGAGCGAGCGTGTAAAACCCAGACCAGTCTGATTTTCGCTCTAAAAACACATGTTCTGCTCATAACCACAAGGTTGCAAGTTCAAATCCCTTCATGGCACTCCAGATAAAAGTAAATGCCAAGTCTAATATTCCCTGGTCTCTCCATCCATTGAATAATTCCTCTGCCCAATTTGTGAGGTAGGCTGTTGAGGTTTTCTTTACAGCACCAGCAAGAGTCGACCAGATAAAGAAAGAGCTGTCAGAACGAAAGCTTTTAGCTTGAAATTGATGACTTTTTAGAAGATGGGCAAAACAATTTTTTGAAAAGCTTAATGGTACAAAAAGAAAATTCCAATTAATTACGTCCAGTCAAAGACTGTAAAAGCTTTTTTTTTCCAGTTGACAATATCTTGGACTTAAACTTGGAAATCCACATGAAATTTGGTGGGTTTGTTGCCCCGCATGGCTGATACAGAATATGAGTTTCGTGTCCCTAGACGAGCATGTCTCTACACTCTAGCGCCACCTGAAGGCACAAAGCACTGTTTGGGAAATAATTTGACAACTGCTACAACAAAAGTTGCAATAATGTCAAAATCACAATCACTGTTTGAGCAACAATTGTGTTCACATTTGGCATCATTTGCTTACAGTATATCTCCTAGAGCTCAGTTTGGCTCACAGCAGTCAATACACATCCAAGTGAATCAGAGATGGGGACTCGAGTCACACTTAATTCGCACATTCTTGACTTTAGACTTCCCTCGAGACTTGACTCAGTGCTGTGACTCATGAGTCATAACTCATAACACATGTAAACAGTGTTCATGGAATTATTTATTTATATTTCACACTCTTTCCAACGACCCGAAAACCATTACATTTGTCCGAGGTGAACGGTTTTCAGCTAATAACGGTGTACGAGGGGTCGTTGGAAAGGGGTCACCGAGCCCCATCTAACTGTGGAGTCTCACATTTAGAGTGAGAGATAGATATATTTTTCATATTTAACTTTTAGATTTAAGATCCTTTAAGGCAAATATTCCATGTTGGTGAGGACATTTCACAGCACGCAGTCACGTCCCCCGCTAAATAACAGCCAATTGTAACCGTGGGGCGTGGCCAATTAGCATATCTTCTAAACATTTAGAGCTCAACATTTAAAGCTTAAAAATCACACATTTAGAGTCGCTGTTTGTAAACATTGCAGCTCAAAGACTTGAGACTTGACTTTGACTCTGTAAAAATGACATGAGAACATCTCTGGTGTGAATAACTAACATATTTACCCAGTTTTAAACAAATTAGCCATTAGATGATGCTAGAACAAGCTACAATGTGTTTTTCTTTGTCCCTCTGGAACGGTTTAGTAAGTTTTCAAATATGTATTTTGTCTTCAAATCCTTCTAGAACATTTACAACATTCAGATGGTCCTTTTACAGTCAGATCGTTCGACCTCTCACTTCTTAATAATCCAATTATTCTCTCATCAGATTACACTCCACAATATAGTGTGTCTCGATCTGAGGAGACTGTTTTTGGTTCTTTCCTCGTGAAATATTGCATGTTATGAAGGACAGGAAGAGATAAATAGTTTTGTACCTGTTTTACATGTCAGTTGATTACATGTGCGATTGCATATATACTATATTGTGTATTTTTTATGAGCATATTTCCCCCATATACAGAAACAGCACCCAAGTTATCAGAGCGTGAGTGACACATGAAGCAGCGCTGCATAATGACGAGCGCTTCTATCGCACTGCTGCATCTCCATTCGCTGAACTTCATTATGTGACCAAACAGAAACAGAGAATGTTCATTTGCTGCAGTTTGACCAAGAATAAATAAAAGAACTGTGCAGTGCTGTGCTGAGTATGCCCAGGGCTTCATTTTAGCCAGACAAAGCCGGTTGTCTCGCAATATCTGACCTTATATTTGACAGCAGTCCTGACAAGGGAGGACAAATATAGGCTGCTGCGTGACTGCGGGGTGGCCTTGCCAAAATTACAGCAGTTCGCAGCGAAGGCGGTGCGGGGAAAAAGTTAACTCGGGACTTTTATAGCAGAGCAGCAAAAAGTAAAGTTAATAAAAACTGTATGCAAAGGTCTGGAGAGCTCACCCAACTCTGGTCCTGCAGATCTACCTTCCTGAGAAGTTCCAGTCACAATCTACAACACCTGCTCTAACTAACGAGTTACTTCTGAAGTCACAGATTGGACAGAGTGTGCAGAAAAGGGGCGGGGCCACTCGACTGGAATTCAACAAGTCAGGAGACCAGGGGCCATATTACAGAAACTTACTAACTTAAAAATCCTGTCTTAACTGTGTGGTAAGCATGGCAGCAGCAGCAGTTTAGGGTCTTATTTAGGAAGAAAGTCGTTACAGAACAACCGTTCCTGGGTCAGTTTTCATATCCTAACTTAAATTAAGAAAAGTGTATTACAGAAGTGTATTACAAAACCCTTCCTCTGTCCAAACTGTTGCCAGCTGATTATTTAGGCTACGGGTAATTTGGCCCATCGTTTTCTTAATTTAAGTTCTCCCTCCCGGCTGGGGTACAATTAAGAAATGCTCTTCATTTTTTCGCAAAAGGTGATTTTCAAAGCAAAGTGTGTGACTGTGAGAGTGAAAGTGCCCATCTCTCATACGTGAACACACCACAGCACGAAATTCAACCTCTGCATTTAACCCATTCACCAAGTGAAGCAGGGGGCAGCCAGGAACACATTGATACCTCAGTGGTGCCTAGTGGTCTTGGGAATCAAACCCGGACTTTCTGATCACAGGGCAAATGCCCTAACCACTAGGCTACCAGCTGCCTAGTGTGTAAGTGTGTGAGTGTGTGTGTGTGTGTGTGTGAGTGTGAGAGAGTGAGTGTGAGTTTGCTTGAAAGAGTGTGTGTGTCCCAATACTTTTGTCCACATTGGCCAGTTTGTCTGGATTAAAGTTCAGAGCAGGACATTGTTTAATCTCCATATTTTGAAGACAGTAATGAAAATACGGACTGGAGCCTTGTAAAGTTACAGTGGCAGCTGGTGACAGTCACTTCGCCAGATCACCTGTTGCGTTAGTTGCTAGGTAACAGACATAAAAGTTGATCATTGATGTTAGATCGCTTATTTAGGATTCCTAACTTGAGATAAGACAGAATTCCTTAATTCACTCAGAAAAAAATTGTGTTAGACAGAATCCGCGAATGCTGATCTGCGTAAAAGTGAGGGGTTACTGTACCTCATTTTTATATAATTCCGATTTTTGTATTAAATTGAGCTCATATTCAGTAATTGAGCACTAAAACGAGCAGACACGTCTCTGTGGAGCATCTCCACTTATCAGGGGAGCACAAGGCTGTAAACTGCACAGTTTGGAGCCTTTTGATTTATTGGGTGACTGTAGGGTGGCCTTGACAAAATGAAAGGCCTTGCAGGTATAAAACATGAGAAAATGCTCAATACAAAGAGACTTTAGTTAAAAAAGAGGTGGAAAATGAGAAAATGAAAAAGGTTAGGGTAACACTATATCTGGTTAGGCCACTGTAGATGCTAATCTTGCCTTTGATTAAAGTTTTTAGTAAACTAAATATTTATTAAGTGTAACAGAATTTTAAACCAAAAATTTAAGATCATATTATAGTAATCCCTTGAGCACCCGTTCCAAGAGCACCCGCGTATAGTGAAAAACTGTGTTTCAGGGAAAAAAATGCCAAAAATGCCAAAAATGCCTATTTTTAAAGTGTAAACCCTAAATATGCCCCCAAATCTGCTCCCAGAACACTTTAATTTCATTTTAAAATCAGTTTAATGCATTTCCCTTTAATAAAAAATAGAATCAGAAAACTTCACAGCTTAAACTGTTAGCATTAGCAGTTAGCTTAAAGGGTGCAAAGACTTGTACACAAAAGAAAGGTTGAAATAACTCTCTCTACCCACATGTTTAGACAGGTCACAGCTTACTAATACTAAATAAACTGAGATAGCTGTTGAAAATTGAGGGGGAAAAGTTTAAAACACTGAAATAGGAGGACAAGACACAGAGCAGTCATGCTACATGCTGCAGTAGCTTCTTCTTCTTCTTCTTTTATGGCGGTTGACAACTTTTCAGTGTATTACCGCCACCACTGGACTGCTGGCGGTAATACAGTTTGGTTCTCAGAAAACAATCAACGTTAGACTGAATGCCAATCCGTGTAAAACTGAGAGGTTACTGTATATATAATTCTAACTGTAATTTTGACCTAAACCTCAAACGTATATTTAGACCTAATTATTAACAGAAATCTAATTCGCTGACATTCACCAGACTTGTAACAATTGAAATGTCTGTAGGTCGTCTATAGGAGACCATCAAAATTAAGTTTCCAAGATCAGTTCTCAGACGTTCTGTTTGCAGTAGATGCAGAATTTAATTTGCATGCTTTGCTGAAGGCCTCTGAAAGCCCTGTGCTGCAGATGCGACATATCAGGCAGGTAGAGCCCATCTGAGTGAATGTGGTAAGAACTGTAGTGGAGGAGGTGAACAGTAGGGGTCAACCAACAATTCGCTTCAATAGCAGATTCAGGGCTCGCAGTCTGATGCACTCACCATATCACATTTTCAACAAAGTAAGACTGAAAGCAATTCAATATTCTCACAGTCCTTGGAATGAAATTTGAATGAAGACAAATGACGACTGTGTTCGGTTTACTAATGAGACGAGAGTTGGACGGGGGGTTGGGAGGAAGGTCTCTGTTGTTGATCAATGTTTGTTTAACACAACAAACAGTGCAGATACACTATGTGGACAAAAGTATTGGGACACTTGGGCAAGAACATTTACTTCCAGCGAAGCACAATATTAATACTTCAGCAGACCAAGACATTTCGCCATGCTTCCAACTCTGTGGACTCTATTCTTCCAACTCGAACTCTTCTTTCCTAGTTTGTGAAAGAACCTTTTTTATTCCAGCATGACTTTGTCCCAGTGCACAAAGTAAGCTCCATAAGGACATTTCTGGAGGAATTCAGTGTGGAATATCTTGACTGCCCAAGTCAAGTCTCAAGTCTTTGAGTGGCAATGTTTACAAATGGAGACTCTAAATGTGGGATATTTGAGCTGTAAATGTTGATCTCTAAATGTTTAGAAGATATGCTAATTGGCCACGCCCCATGATTGCAATTGGCTGTTGCTTAGCAGAGGGCGGGACTGCGTGCTGTGATATGCCCTCACCAACATGGAGGATTTGACTTAAATGATCTTAAATCTAAATATTAAATGTGAAAATATATCTCTCACTCTAAATGTGAAACCCCACAGTTAGATGGGGCTCGGTGACCCCTTTCCAACGACCCCTCGAAAACCGTTATTAGCTGTTATTGGGTCGTTGGAAAGAGTGCAAGATATAAATAAATAATTTCATGAAATGAACATTGTTTACGAGTTAAGATTCACGAGTCACAACATCCGAGTCAAGTCATCGAGTCGTTAAGGGAAGTGTAAAGTCAAGTCTCAAGTCTTTGTTTATGCGACTTAAGTGCGACTCGAGTCCAAGTCTCAGATCGAATCCCCATTTCTGCCACACAGTCCTGACATCAACCTCATCCAGCACCATTGGGATGAAGATTGTGATCCAGACCTTCTCATCTAACATCAGTGCCTCATAAATGCTCTACAGAATAAATGGACACAAAATCTCACAGACTCCAAAATCTTGTGGATAGTCTCCCAAGAAGAGTGGAAGCTGTTAGAGCAGCAAAGGGGGACCAACTCCAGATTAAAGTCTGTGTATTTGAATGCAGTGTCATTGAAGTCTCTGTTGCTGCAACGGTCAGGCATCCGAATACTTTTGTCCATAGGTGTACATTATATATCATAATTAACAGGCTGCTTATTATCCACATGCACACATTTGCTTCGTGATTTCAATGCAGTGTTTCACTGCTAGAGGAAAGAGAGCAGAGAAAGAACTTCTCCTCTGGAGTTACCGTCACCTTTCTGACGGCGAGTGTGAGAGTGTCGGCTTATACTTCCTCTGAGCCTCCCTGCCAAAGTCCTGAACAGCCACTGCTCCTCTTCATCCCCACTAACTCTCTTAACTGTAACCTCCTCGGCAGCAGTTAAGGTGAGGTTTACCCTAAACCACGGCTCAGACCTGGCAGCAGCCGCTCATACCAGCTTTGGGATTTCTCAGTCCTTCTCTGTTCCTGATCCTTGTCCGTCCATCTCCATAAGAACGTTTCGTTACTAATTGCAGTGGTGCCGCCGCGCCCGAGCGCCGGAGCACTTCAGCTGCAGTCCTCAGGCCTCATTTGCACCCTTTCTCCTGTTCTGACACTGCAGCACACGGCTCGTCCCTCCGGAGGGCCTTCACACGTGCGAGTGCCATTTTAATTGAGTGCAATTTGCCAGTGGTGATCATTAACAGCAGACAGAATCTCTGACAACAGATGTCTGCCATGTAAAAAAAAATGTGACAGACCTATTTATATTCCTCTTTCTGCTCGATATAGCCGGTCCTCAGAACAGTCACTCATTATTTATGAGCGGTTAGTTTACTCAGGTATCACATAGAGACTTTGTGTGCTGCAGCTTACATGAAGTGAGGAGTTTCTCAGCTCTATTATATGGTGTTTAATGGGCTACATGAATGTAGGGCTGCAGGTTCAAAGTCAAAGTAAACATTATCATCATCTCAACCATATAGAGTTTACGGAAAGACAAAATGGTGAGGCTCAGGTTCCACAGTGCAACAGACATGAGACATTGTTAAACAAATAGAACAAGGTATGGGTGAGATTTAACCTGAGTGTGCAGAAAGCTCACAGTGCATTCTATATAAATACAGTAACTCCTCAGTTTTACGTGGATCAGCATTCACGGATTCAGTCTAACGCAGATTTTTTCAGAGAACCGAACTGTATTACCGCCACCAGTCCAGCGGTGGCAGTAATACACTGAAAAGTTGTCAACTGCCATAAAAAGAAGAAGTAGAAGAAGAAGAAGAAGAAGAAGCTGCAGCAAGTAGCATGACTGCTCTGTGTCTTGTCCTAGTATTTTAGTGTTTTAAACCACCCCCCAATTTTAAACAGAAATCTCAGTTTAATTCATGATAGTAAGCTGTGTCCTGTATAAACACGTGGGTAGAGAGAGTTATTTCAACCTTTCTTTTGTGTACGAGTTTTTGAACACTGTTAATGCTAACCGCTAACGGTAATGCTACAGCTTTTTTAAGTCGTAAAGTTTCTAATTGTGATTACCTACAGTTTCTTCAAGGGTAATGCATTAAACTGAGTTTAAAATGAAATCAAAGTGTTCTGGGAGCAGTTTTGGGGGGGGTGGGGATATTTAGGGTTTATACTATAAAAAATAGGCAATTTATATCAAAATACAACAAAGTGTTTTTTCACTATACGCAAGTGCTCTTGTTACGTGACCCGCACGAAAAGCGTAAAATAAAATGTGCAATGGTTAAAGAAATGTGGAAAATGTATGACCAGTATAGCCAATATAACCAAGAGAAAATAGCCTCAGTATACATTCTTAAAGGTATGTTTGTTCTTAAAAAGATTTGTGCAAGCAGTATAGACAATATGACCAGTATATACTGTAGACAATATAACTAGTATACACAGAATAACAGTATAACCGTTTGACCAAGCATAGAGAGTTCCCGATATTTTGTGCTATTTCAGAAGGAACATATTCTCAATTCTAATTGCATAATTACAAATTTTAAGCACTTTTGTCCATATCTTTTAATCAAAATTTTTACAATTAGTTTTATACACTCATACCTTTTTAGGATGCCGAAAGACAGATGTGTTGTCAGACATGGAGACAGATGAGACCGACTGGATTTCTGCTTGATCAGGTGCCAATGAGACTTAAATCTTTTAAGAGCTTAGTTTGGTTTAGTGGTGTGTTTTCATTGGCAGTTATGTTGCTTTACTGATACAAGTTCAGTTCTATCCCTGAAATAACTAACTCAAATTAGTGAGGTTATTTAGACTAATTTTTATGGTACATTCCAAGGTTCTTTGAAGAGAAGATCTACAGAACCTGATTTTTCTTTTTAAAAAAATTGTTCAGTTCTTTACTGTCGTGGTACTCACAATAGTCTACAAGGAACCCTAGACTTTCTACTTCTTTGCTTTTGGTGTTGAGTTGGACGCTTGGGGGGACCAGTTAGGACATAGGCTTTCAGCCCTAATTGGTCCTGGCGTCCCTCACCCTAGATATTTTTGTATTTTATCTACTAAAAAACCCATTCTCAGAAAGAAAATGTTTTTTTAAAAAGCTGATTAGATAGACGAGTTGTGTTGGGTAGCAAAGAAAACTAAATTAGAGAACCAAAGGTCTAGGGAACGAAAATTGCTTCTTCTTCAGACTTCAGTGGTTGTAATGTGGTGCTACAAAAACATGCACTGCATAGAAAATCATTTCTCATGAAGGGTCTTAGGGTCTTGGCTGAACATTTTGGGCAGAAGGCTAAAGATTTTCTCAGCAACATTGTATGTAGTTTGTGGTGAAGTACTAGTGATGCAAAGCCTCATGCCTTCGAAACTGCTACAACATGTTCAGACCCGACACTTGACCTTATAGACTAAGCCTGTAACAAAAGCTACTTCAGCCGGCAGTATGACCTCCAAAAATCCACAATTGTTCATCAGAAATCATTTCAAACGTTTCTTTTGCAATAAACTGAATCATGGAAACTGGGAAGCCTCACATTAGGTAAGATTTTCTCATGATGTACCAAAGAAGCTCCTTCAGTCATGAGGGGAAAAGATCAGGAGCTGTTTATCCATTAAAACCTGTATCAAATGATACAGTGGTGAACCACATTGGGCACCTGGTGGAAGAGGAGTGGATAAGAAGGGTATCACTAAGATAAAACTAAGTGTGTACTTATTTTTACAATGGACAACCTGTACCGACCTCTCCTTTATTAAATATTTTTGTCACTGTGCCTTTAAGATATTATTATTATTTTCTAAATGAGGTAAAGATCTTTCATGATCTGTATGGACTGTAAACGATATGTTTAATAATGTTTATGTCTTACATGCTAATTTAAAATAAAAGAGTGTGATTTTCCCTTTAAACTAGAAAGTCGTTGTTAGGGTTAGGGTCGTTGTTCGATACCATTTTGATTGTATCCAACGTCACAAAAACAGTCCATCTGAAAAAGAGAGAATAAGAAATCCCCCCTACAAGCAACGAAGGACCTCTCTGAGCCAAGGCAGCCTTCCTGAAGGTTACAAGGACATTTTGAAACTGACAGCCCTATTGATCTCCACCTCCACAATGGGGTCTTGTTTCATTGGCTCCTACTTTTCATGGTTTGGTCACCAATGCCTCGCGTGTGCCACTAGTCTGGAGCCTCTTTGTGAAATCGCAGTATATGTGATATGCTAACCACTCAGTCCATATGATGAACACAACTCCGCCTTAGACTGAAGTGAGGCGTTCATCCCGCGGGTGCCGCATTGGAACCCAGAGTGCATGAAAGCGCTGGTCGAAGACGCGGCGCCCCCTGCGAGTCTCTGTTGCTTGGAGACCTGTTGGAAGACGGATTAGTATGCAAAGCAGCGGAGGAGAGAATGGGGAGCACGGTGTCTTCTGCCTCAGAGAAACTGTAATGAACCTCACCGTACCTTATCACCCTTGCACAAATCAGGAGTGATCACAGTACAGCGCTGGGAGCCGGCTAAATTGAACAGTGCGTGGAAAAGGACGAGAGAGAGAGAGAGGAGGAGGAGGAGGAGGGTAAGAAGTGATCAAGCTAGGCTAATAACACAGAAGCGGAGGCTTTTATGACATATAAATAAGCTTCACTTCTGTATTTCTGACAGCCACAAATTATACACGCTTCTGCTTTCACAAGCATGGAGCACAGCTGCACACTGAGTGAGAAGAAATCATCTCTGTTTGTCTTCTAAAAGTAAAATTGCAGATTTGAACGGATCCTACCGCTGCTAACTACAGACTCTACTGCTTAGTGGTTAAGTACACAAACTAAGGCCTCTTACACCCTGATAGTAATCTCCATTGTGATATTCTGTTGTTCTTTTATCTTCCCCCTCTATCCGGTATTGACCAGAGTAGCATGGGTTCCTCCAGAGATTTCTTCCTCCAGTTTTAAGACATTTCTTCTCGCCTTTCTTCCCTTTGGCACACTCACGAGTAAATAGCTATCACTATTTACAAGATCCAAGAGATTTAAGATTCAACAGAGTCAGCACAGCCACATACACGAGTACACGGATGGTTGAAATAGCGTTCACTGAAGCAAATGGTGGACATTGAACAAGCCACAACAAGACAAAGTGCAGCTGTACGTCACAGTAGTGCAAAATAGAAACAAGACAAGAGACAAAATCTGCTGCAACATTAAATTACAGCAAGACAAAACAGGCAGGATGTGCAAATATGAAGGTATTGAGGTATTTAGCAGCAAGATATGTAAACAGTTTAGTGTGGCGAGGACTAGTAGGGAGTTTATTTTGTCAGTGCAGTGAATTGAATTAACCCAGAGGTGTCCTGTGCATTTGCATAGTAGTTGCATAGTAATTCTGTACAGTCAGACACCAGTCAGACCGCTGAGGTCAGACTCTGAGAGTTCAGGAATCCTTGAGGCAATCCGGTGCTCAGGCTGACGGTCCTGGTTCCTAACTGTTATAGTTAGAAAAGGCGGGACCATAGGGGTGGCTGGCGGGACCACAGCTAGCAGAGCTGTCAATCAGTTTGTTCAGTTAGACTAACGCTTCAAACAGTAGGGCAAACAGTCACAAACCAAGAATAAGAAAAAAAAAAAACCTCTGATTTCATCCAAGCTGGCAATTGTAATGATGTCAGGCTTTTTACCTCAGCTTAGAGAGCTCCGCTCGGGCTGCTGCTCAGAATGTTTGGTTGCTATAGCTGTAGTGGAAAGCTGTAGTGGAAAACTGTAGGTCCAAAACCAAACTGAACAGAGTAGAACTGAACTGAACCAAACCAAGCTGGTATCACTCAGTGGAGAACACCCTTAAGACTGAATTTAAATAAAATTTTTAGACCAGCTCAACCACCTGCATGGGCTGCCTATCCTCTAAAAAATCCCATTTTTCTCACATGTGAACACATCAAGCACACAGTGTGAAATTCTTCACTGCATTTAACCTCGTCACAGTCTGTAGGGACAGTACCTTACTCAAGCGTACTTCAGTAGTGCCAAGGGCAGTCCTGGAATTTGAACTCACGACCTTCCAATTGCAGGAGCAACTCCCTGATCACCTGGCCGCCAACCCACCGCTCACATCCAGTACCTCTGGGATGAGTTGGAGCAGAGTTTGAAATCCAGGACTAATCATCCAACATCAGTACCTGATCTGGCTAATGCTTCCATGGAGGCAATCAAATTCTCAGAGCTCTGTAAAGAGCAGAGGGTGTTACTGCCACAAAGGAAAGACAAACGCCACTCATTAGTACCACTGGTTTCAGAAACAGGCAAGCCGGTGTCCTCAAACTTTTGGACAGCTGCCGTCCTCAAACTTTTGCCGTGCCCCCAGGGGGGTTCATGCACCAGTGAGCAAATCCCACTGAAATAGAGAGGCACTAATGCTAATGACTCTCTCCAGGTCTTCAACTGTACTGCCCCCATGTTCTCAGCCAGTGAACCGTCTTCTCCTCCTTCACCAACAGTATCTAAAGGGTTTGGATGACGGTTAAGTTGGATGTGGAGTAGGGCCCTTTGGAAACAACTAATGTTGAGGCATATAACTGACCTGCATGCCAGTGTTGATAATAAACAATCAAATTAATTTGATACCACTTTATAATATTGCTTATCAAGGATTTAAACTATTCATAATCAGGTCAAATTAGCTTATAGACTGTTAACAAAGCATTAATAAGCACTTATCAAGTTGTAATAATAGTTGTCATACACTGATGTAGTCTTTTTTCAGGCAGAATGTTAAACTTCATCAGGTCTTTAATTAACGGTCGACGCCGTTAACGGCAAGATTCCAATGAGATTAACGGCGTTAAAAAAATTAATCTATGCCCACCTCTAATATACACACACACACACACACACACACCTACACACACACACACACACACACACACACACACACACACACACACACACACA
>JBBPDB010000108.1:23112819-23125059 GCA_037974465.1 Brachypetersius altus | reverse complement strand
TGATCCAGAACATCACACACAGCTGGTTCTGCTGGAGAAGGTGCTGGGAGGGTTTGGACTCGAGTTCTTTCTGAAAGTTGCTGGAAGGATGTGGAGAATCTGAGCTGCTGTGATAAAAGGGGGGATTTAGATTAAACTCTAGATTAAACCTTTACATCCATTAAACTGCACTTACAGTGAATATTGGTACATCACACTTCAAATCCAGTCAGTTACATTTGAGTATTTGTTATGTTTTCTTTTAATAAAATTCAGAAAGCATTGTGTCGTTTATTTTTTAAAACTAGAGGGTCGGTCCAGACATCTTTCCAATATATAAATGTGCAAAATAGCTGAACTTTACTAACATTCCTAGAACATTTAAGCTGTGCTTTGCTCCATAAGTCCAGTTTGATGCTTCTCAAGGACCTCTAGGTGTTCTGCTCTGTCTGTTCTAGCACTCGCAGCTAAACAACAATTTATCTTGTTTTTACTCTTCCAGGTGCAGATAAGATCACCAACACTGCGTGGAAAGGACCAATAAATTCACCAGAACGTGAAACTAGTATGATACAGAACATGCTACACTGAAACTGCTTTAAATTGGAACACCTTTTATTAGAACCACAGGGAACTTCATAATAACTGCAGTTTGTTGCTGTTGGAGGTTGATGTATCGCTATTTTTGGTGAAGAGATTGCTCAGGAAGCTAATGCTAAATTTGTCAGATTTAAGCTAACCACATGATGAGTGTTAAATTGATTCCACAGAGAGGAAGATAAAGTGTTGTGTGAGTGTGTGAGTGCCGGTGTTTCACCTCATATCAGCAAATACAGGAAGGTAACAAGGAAGCAAGACAATTAGCCAAATTAGATCCTTTAGAGTGAGGACGATTCCTCAAGATTTATATGCATTTGTCACATGCATAGTTATACAAATACAACACGCAGTGGAGTGTGTCCTGAAGCGTTACTTTTATGATTGTGCAGCAGAGATGCTCACAAATAATTTTTCCAAGTCAAGTCTCAAGTCTTTGAGCTGCAATGTTTACAAATGGCGACTCTAAATGTGGGATTTTTTTGCTGTAAATGTTGAGCTCTAAATGTTTAGAAGATATGCTAATTGGCCACGCCCCTGTTCCTTATCAGGGGGTGGGGCTGTGTGCTGTGATATGCCCTCACCAACATGGAGGATTTGCCTTAAATGGTCTTAAATCTAAATGTTAAATATCTCACACTCTAAATGTGAAACTCCACAGTTATATGGGGCTAGCTTGTTCAGAATCAGGTATTTAATGTAAATTGTTTGACGTGATTTTCTTGTCACATTTCCGTGCAGCAAAGTGCATTACACCCTCCTGAAGTGCAGCTTTACTGGAGCTCTATGGTCCACAGAGGAGTTTTTTCACTGCAGAAAAGCTGGACAGTGATTGGATAAATGCACCATAATCGCCACTTCCAGGGAAGCTCAGCTTTTCTCAGAGTGAATGGAGCAGTTGGCCGGGCACTGGGCTGCTGCATAATGATTGGAGGAGCTGTCTAAAGGGCGGAACCCCTATTTTGATTGACAGCATGTTTTAAGCAAACATCAGTACTACATAGATTTGAGTTCAGTCCCCTGTGGATTTGCAGGTGAGGTTGTACTATAAGCTGCTGCACTCTGTGTTGTTTGCTGGTGATATAAACCATTTTTGTTTGTACAAATTATTATTTAAATAAAAAAAACCATTATTGTGTTCTTGACCTTGTTCCAGCTTTGTAAAGTTAGTTCATTCAATTAAAGGGAAAACCAGTCAGCTAGCAAGCTGTGTATGATAGCAGACGGTGCTAATATTGTTGACCTGCTTTTGGCAAAACCGTTTGTCTTTCTTACAAGGAGAGACTCAGAATTAAAAAGCAGGACAGACCAATGGCCAAGCAAAAATCTGGAAAAAATAACAGGCATTTTCAGCTCTCCTGGTATGACTGGAAGAGCTGTGACAAAGAAAATGTACTGCTGGCCTCTTGATGAAACCTTCTCAGAATTTAACTACAAATAACATTATGAATTTTATGATGAAGGCCTCATTTGAGCTTTGCCAGTTTCAAAGAACTCTTTGTAATGTTCTTCAAAAGTGTTTGCTGTGTTGGGGGATCATCACAGTCTGGTTCCTCTCAAGGTTTCTTCCTATTGCCATCTTAGGGAGTTTTTCCTTGCCACTGTCACCGTTGCTCTTGGCTTGCTCATCAGGGGCATTTCATTCACACACACACATTTATTTCACATTTATTTCATTTTGTAAAGCTGCTTTGTGACAATGACCATTGTTAAAAGCGCTATATAAATAAAATTGAATTGAATTGAATTGAATTGAATTGAATCATCCTGCTGAGAGAACATCACCCAGAGCATCACACTGCCTCCACCACCTTCTTCACCTACGACATCTCTTCCCCAGTAAAGTCACACCTGGTCCTTCACACGATGTGGAAGAAAACATGATCCATCAGACCAGACCACCTTCTTCCATCACTCCATGGGTGAGCTTCTAGTGGAGGACAGGGATCAGCATGGGCTCTCTGACTGGTCTGGGGCTACACAGCCCTGTACACAGCAGGGGGCACTACACTGTGTTCTGAACCTGATCTTCAGCAGTTTGTTCTACAGCATACCTTCTGTGGGATCAGACCAGATACTCTAGTCATCACAGCCCTTCACCGACAGTGAACCCCATCACTGGTTCTCCGGTTCTTCCTTGAAGCACTTTTGGTAGGTTCTGACAACTGGACACTGGCAACCTTCAACTAGACCCGCCATTTTGGATATCTTGGTTCTTGTCTAAGTGTCTCAGATCCTGTTGCTTGGGGGGTTTTAAATGTTGTGGCTGTTCATGTGCTCCATTATAACAGGCCCTTAAAACTGCCATTTTTCTAATTCAGGCTCAGTCTACATCAGTCTATTGACTTTTTAGTTGGTCAGAGTCATAGTGTTGAAAATGAACCCACAAGAACTCCGTTTTCTAAATAAACAAGGGAACGATCAGATAAGATAGGATAGGATCAACCTTTATTGGTCCCACAGTGGGAAATTTACATTGTAATGGTAGAAAGTGGACAAAACAAAGTTAAGAGCAGCTAAACAATAGAATAAAAGCTGTACAGCACAACATGATAAAATAAAAAGAACACTAATATACAACTAATTTACAACTAATATAACATTTGTATGTGTCACATCTGTCTTGTGCAGAAGGCACAAACGCAGACTTCCATGCTTTTTTCTTTATTTTGATTCTTAAATACAAACAAAAAGGCCAGGATGGCCGAGAAACATAAACAAGGCCACAAATAAAACAGGCACAACCCCTCAGGGATTCGTGAGGGAGAAACCACAAAAACTAACACAACGCAGGCTCTCTTTAAGCAGGCTGTCCATAAACTAAAAAAAACACCTGAAAGACATTTGGTCTCATCCCTGGCAGCTGAGAAGCCTCATTGCTTCCATCTGCCAGAGATGAGACCACACCCCCAGTCAACATAAAAGTCCTTAACAAAACTTCTAGTGGCCGCTGCCTGGGGTGTTACAGTATGTAAATATATGTGTATATAGAACCTATATATGTATGTCAATATAATTAGATTATTGTTTTATTTGTCACATGCATAGTCCAGCACACAAGTACAGCACACAGTGAAATTCTTTCTCTGCATTAAACCCATTCGCCGAGTGATGGTGCCGCCAACGAGGTGCCCGGGAGCAGTGTGTGGGACATTACCTTGCTCAAGGGAAGCTCAGTAGTGACACTAGAAGTTGGGATTTGAACCCAAACCCTCTGATTGCAGGCCAATGCCCTAACCACTAGGCCATCCATCTGCCCTATAAATATATTGTAACCCCCAGCTTTTCACGGTTTTCGGGGAATAACCCCTGATCTACTGGGGCTAAAAATACAAATCAGGGCTCACTGGAAAGGTCTCCTGGGGATCTACTGAACTGTGGCGTTTGAAGTGTCTGGATGCTTTCCCTGCCAAGATATGCAACTCGGAAGATTGTGGGACAAAAGTATTGGGACTTTTGTATTGGGACAAAAAAGCAATAAAAGGCAGAGGATATTTGCAGTTTCTGATGACTTTTACCTTGATATTTTAGCACGGATTTACTCTCTCTCTCTCTCTCTCTGTCTGTCTGTCTGTCTCTCTCTCTCTCTCTCTCTCTATTTCTCTCTCTGTCTCTCTCTTGTTCGTGACTTTTCCGGATCGCGCCCGTTTTAAACCTGTCCCGCTCTCTCTGTTGCTCTCTCTCGCGCGCTCTCTCTGTGCCTCTCTCTCCCACTCTCTCTCGTTCGTGACTTCTCCGGGAGCATGTGGATCATCACTCTCTCTGTCTCTCTCTCTCTCTTTCTCTGTCTCTCTCTCACAAGCTCTCTCTCCGTCTCTCTCTCTCGTTCGTGACTTTTCCGGGGCGTGCGGATCGTCTCTCTCACTCTCTCTGTCTCTCTCTCTCTCTTTCTTTCTTTTACTCTCTCTCGCACTCCCTTACTCTTTCTGTCTCTCTCTCTCGTTCCTGACTTTTCGGTATTTAAACCTCGGGTTTATATTTACATTTTCTTTAAGGGTAATGTATTAAACTGAGTTCAAAATGAAATTAAAGTGATCTGGGAGAACATTTGGAGGCAGATTTATGGTTTACGCTATAAAAAAAGGCATTGGGATCATTTTGGGGGGGTGGGGCTTCAGACCTTCGACAGAATTCAAATGAGCCATTTTAATCTAGATAAATTCCAAGATTACAGTGAGATCTAATATATATATATATATAAACCCAATGGATATATAGCCAGATACACACGTGTCCTCAGTTGTTTGGCAGCAGCAGGCATTGACAAAACAGTAATAATGTAGCAGACAAATTGCACACATTACTCACAGTCATATTTACCCCTAAAAATTGCCCATGTTGTACCACAATATTGCACAGAAGAGAAATATTGCTCACAAGAGAAACTTCCACTTATCAGTCAGTGGTGTGTGTGTGTTTGTGTGTAAGGTGTTGGTTGTACAGTCTGACAGCAGCTGGAAGGAAAGTAATGTAAACAGGCGATATAAAAGAATATAGTACATCAGTAAAGAGAAATCATGTAAAAGCTGGGATGGGTCTGACTCACTCACAGTCTGAACCTGGAAAAATACCTCAAATAAACAACTCATGCTTGTTTATACTTGACAAAATAGTGTAAACAAGTGAAATTATTCATTCTCAATTAACATGCAAAGGCCTTTTATGTCCTGCTTGTTTGTTTGGAAGCTTGTAATTGTGTTAATTATTTAAAGTGGAAGGGAAATTGTGGGGAGACCTTTGTTTTATTTACTTAGTCGTCACAAGAGAGCTGTTTCTTGTCAGAAGTTTGCCTCTGCAGTGGCTTGTTCTGCGTCTTGGAGCCGTCTCGGAGTGTTTTAGCCCCTGCGAGCTGCTCAGTGACCCCTGGGTTAATAATTGGTAAAGATATTTTGGTGAGAGGTGCTTCAGGTACGGCAGGCGGTATCATTATACTAGCAATGTCCCTGAATCCACTTGTTGAAACATGTCAAGCATAAGTTACAACTGGTGACCTAGTGGTTAAGGAGATGCCCATATGTGGTTCTACACGGGGGGTCAGCGTGGGCCAGAGCTCCTGTAGAATTGCTCCTGGTCCCTGTTATGGCCCCTGCACGGAACAGCTAATGATTTAAATATTAATTTCTTTTTGCGACATGCGCTGGCTGGAAGAATGGAACGAACGCTCTGTGTGTTCTAGACGGATTGCTTAAAGCACCACACACACTCTGTTATCCAGCAGTGGGAAGTGTGAACTCCAATTGTAAAAGTGAACAGCTGGACCCTAAATGGACTAACTTTCTATTTTTCCTCCTCACTACAGTGAGATGATGACAGTGTGATTTCATGCTGTGATAAAGAAGCGTAATGAAAATAAATGAAAAGCTAAATAAAATATATAAAATATAATATTGACCTGTTTTGTCATTATATGTGCCCCCCTAAAAACATTACCACAATAACACGGAAACTGCAAATATCCTCCGCCTTTTTTTGAGAACCGAATTGTATTACCGCCACCAGTTCAGCGGTGGCAGTAATACACTGAAAAGTTACCAACCACCATAGAAAGAAGAAGAAGAAGAAGAAGAAGAAGAAGAAGCTGCAGCATGCCTGCTCTGTGTCTTGTCCTCGTATTTTTTAAACTTTCCTCCACCAAATTTTCAAGTTATCTCAGTTTAGTATTAGTAAGCAGTGCCCCATCTAAACATGGAGAGAGTGGAGAGAGTAGAGAGTTATTTCAATGTTTCTTTTGTGTACAAGTCTTTGCAGTTGCTAATGCTAACGTTTTTTTTAAAGCAATTAAGTTTTCTGATTTTGATTATTTATTTACCTTTCCATTTTCTTTAAGGGTAATGCAATAAACTGAATTTAAAATTAAATTAATGTGTTCTCTGAGCAGATTTAGGGGCATATTTAGGGTTTACACTATAAAAATTTAAATTTTTAGGCATTTTTTAACCAAAACACAACAATGCATTTTTTCAATATACGCGGGTGCTCTTGGAACGTAACCCCCGCGAAAAGCGAGGGATTACTGTAATATAAACTCTGAGTGTAAAGGTGACAGGGTATCGACTGTAATCCTGAATCTACAGTAACCTGCAGTGTTTATCAGTTAGAAGTGTTAGAATCTTCAGAGCCGGATCTTCAGATTTACACTTTAACGGAACAGAGCCAAGCAGCGCCACCGTGTTAATTTGAGCCAAATCTGGAAACTCCATCCTAAACAGTGGAGAAAGACTTTACCTCTCGCCACTAATTGTGAATGACTCATATCTCAGAGTATCTTCTCCAACACCTTGTCGCTTAAACCATTGTGGCACAAAAGCAAAAGCCGATGGTGGATCATCACTCTTACTCCGAGCCTGGATAAATATGGGCCAGCGTGGCTGAATAATGAATCAGGATTAATCACGTATTCCTGCTAGGAGGGGAAATGAGGCTGTGTGTTGTGGTGATGCTATCAGAGAGTTTTAGGGACTGTATTTAATATAAGGGGCGCCGCTGGTCATTTAAGGCTAAAATTTTCATGCGGTGTAATTTGCTTTAGCAGAAACCTGTCACAACACGTGCCGAGAATTCATAATAGCAGTGATTTGTTATAGATCCATAATTTCAGCTCTTACCTTCAGCAGAGTTCTGATGAGGCCCGAGACAGGGGTGGTGTCAGACTCTGCTTCTCTCAAGCCTGTTTTTATTCTCCAGTCAGTATTAAAACCTCAGTATCTTTATAGACAGAATGGCGAGGGTTTGGGCTGCTGTTCTACAGTCAGAGTGATTCTTCTGGGTAGAAGATTTCATACATTCTCATGCATTATTTCTATATTTCTCTGTCTGTCTGTCTCTCTCTCTCTCTGTTTGAGGAGCCCATCAGTGAACCTGTGGATGGTGAGAGATTTTTCAAACTCCACAATTCGGTTGATCTCCAGAAGACCTTTCCAACGAGCGCCCATTTGTTTTTTTAGCCTGAGTAGATCAGGGGTTATTCCCCGAAAACTGTTCACCTCGCCGCAGTGTCCCAATACTTTTGTTCCGCAACCTTCCGAGTTGCAAATCTCGTCGGGGAATTTAAATTAAAAGAGGCAAATATGGGTTTACCTTTCCCTTTAAGGGTAATGCATTAAACTGAGTTTAAGTTAAAGTGTTCTGGGAGCAGATTTGGGGGCATATTTAGGGTTTACACTATAAAAATAGGCATTTTTGGGCATTTTTTTATACCAAAACACAACAACACGGTTTTTCACCATACGCGGGTGCTCTTTGAACATAACCCCCGCGAAAAGTAGGGAATTACTGTATATATATTTATTGGCACAAAAAATACAGAGGATATTTGTAGTTTCAGCATTATTGTGGGGATTTCTGCGTACCATTATCAGTTCGGTTCTCCGAAGAAATCCACGTTTGACTGAATCCGTGACTACTCATCCCCTTTACTGTATATTCATTTGCTAATATATATTTTTAAAATTTTTCCTCATCAATGAGGGAATATCAGTGGTGTCACTTGTTTGATTTCGACTCATTCAATAGGATCTTCTCTTCAATAGCTGTTATGGTTGGTATGGTTACAGTGATGAGCAAATAAAGAGAGAACAGAAAAACTCGAAAAAAATTGGTTTATAAAGTTGTGCAGCGGCTTGGGATGGTCATCTGTCGTTGTTAGTTTGACACGTGTCAGGTGGTTTCATTGTTGTGTGAAGTGTAAAGACTTGTTTTACAGTATTGTGTTGTGTTTGGACGCTTCATCCATTCATCATTCATCCATTCATCCAAAATGTAAAACAGGATAAATATTGAAGCTGTAAATATAAAAGCGTAAAGATATTATCGGCTATTATCTAGAATCTCCAAGCCGATGGAGGGGTTGAGGTCTGTTCTTCTACTCTAACCTCAGCAGATCTTCATGCATGGAAATAGAGGAACACTTTTTGAAACTTTAACCATGTTTACAAGCATCAGACTCATTTGTGGGACAAGGGCCCTTTAAAAAAGTGTTTTCTCTCAGCCCACCACAGCTCACAATATCTTATCTCTTGACTGGTGACACTAGCTGTTGACCCCTCTCCTCCAGGCCAGCGCTGTCAGAGAGTTGGGTCGCCCCTTGTCAAGAAGCTCCTCACTCTCTCTCCTTCATCCCACACCAAAACAAATGCTCACCGTTAGAGCCAGCCTCTCCCCGCTGCCGGACTGACCCCAGAACTGTGAGAGACTTCATAATGGCGAGACCGTGCCACCTCTTCTGTGGTTTGCTGTGCGCCGTCGGTGCAGCCTCCTCTGATGGGTTCCTCACCCTCCTCAGAGCTCCGGCAATGTTCCAGATGGCCAGTACTTTCTCCGAAAGCGCCTGTCGGATCTCGCCGGTCCCATTAACATACAATAACCTGGATTATAACTGGAAGGGGACGTCATTGGGAAGAAAAAAAAAGCCGTCTCCTTGAAGATATCAGTCCAGCCCACACGGTTCATGCATCAATATTCAAGTCTCCTGAACGCAAGCCGCCAACAGAAATAGAAAGGATGTGGCAAGGGTGCCACAAAGCTCGATTTCATTATCTGCAGGAGCGAACGAGGGAGGGAGAAAACGACGGAGAGATAGAGGTTCTATGATCCAGGAATATAAACTACACCCAGGACAAATATGCAGCTATCAGACACGTTTACTTAATTAAGGTATTCATTTCATGTAATTACCACAGGAATCCGGAGAGACTCCGGGTGCTACACAATGAACTTCCTGATAGTGCTGAAGCCCATCCGAGAATTAAATAGCTTGGTAACATTATACGATTGGTTGGATATGAAAGTGACTTTTAAACAAGTCAGGCGTGGCGGCTTTTTGTTTCATTGTCTTTTGTTTTTGTTCTGTAACTGAACTGTTTCGCTGTTTAGCTCAACTTGGTTTGCTTTACAATGACCTTTAGTTCAGTGTGCTGGGGGGCGGGTGGGTGACACATTTCCAACCTTTTTACAGTCTACTTTACTAAAGCATAGCTGTCAGGTGGGGTAACTGTGATGCCTTTCTGTGCCTTACCTGCACTTTCACCAAAAAAAAATCATGAAATTCTCCTTCATCGCTTTAGTCCGCTGCTCTACCCTTCGCCCACATGGGCAGCAAGCAGCCAGAAGTCATTTCCAACAGTCGCTGAGCTGCACTGACTTCGGTTTTTCTCCATTTATTATACAATAAGAGCTGGCATAGACTGTGGCAACACCTCTACTCTGGATGAGATAAGTGGCTCAGAGACTAAATGGATGGATAGATGGATTGTTTTCTGTGTATCACATTCAGATGGTTACATTCTGCTAAAAAAAGGCCAAATAAAGCAAGTTTTACCTGCTTTATCCAGATGTAGAATGATGCTCAGTAATGAGACACACAGCGATGTCACAAAGATGTTCACTGAATATGAATTAATTAAGTGAAACCAATACTTGTTTGAAGACAGAAGCTTGGGTGTTGAATTTTTACTTACAGCACACACACACAGCACACATCTACATGCTTAAATATAGCACTTAATGCTCTTCTACAGGATAAGGATATTCTCATGAACCATGGGACAGTGTTGCCGAACGCACCAGGACCTCCAGCTTTGAGCTCATCTTTAGAAATTTCACTTTCAGGTAATGCCCTAAGTCCCACATAACTAAAGTCCCAGTACAGGAGTAAATTTAAATGGACTGATTCTCCTGTCCGGGGTGGCAGGGGGTCCTTTTTGTGTGGAGTGGTGTGAAATATTCTCCCTTTGTCTATATAGGTTTCCTCCTACAGGCAAAGACCTGCACAACAGTTTAGCTCTAGACTGTCCTGTGATGGACTGGTGACCAGAGTGTTTCTTCACCTCTCGGCCAACGAGTGCTGGGACAGACGTCTCCACCCCATCATTCTTGTTAGGATAAACCTTGTTAGTGTGGAGCTCCTTTATCTAGGCTCCTTGTATCTTTAGACACTTTTCAGCCTGTTGCAGTAAAACATTTCTTCACATTTCTTGGTTACATCCAGTTAGTGAAGGTAAAACAAATCAATTTGTTTTATCTAGATGTTGCTGAGTGGTGATTCACTTGTACCGCCAACAACAATGAAAAGAGATACAACAACAAAGAAAAAAGATATACATACAAAGGAAGGAAGATTTGCCCTCAGGTATGCCCTGTAATGAACTGATGATCTATCCAGGGTGTTTCTAGGATAGGATATTTAAACACATTTTGAGGTTATTTCTAGTTTAAAATGCAGCTCAGAGTGAGATATTAAGAGTTTCCTCTGTAAAACCCTCCAGAAGATCAGAAACGAAGGTGTATGGAGGTTTATAGAAGGACAGTATGAAGGTCTCAGAGAACTTCATCCATCTGTTTGAAGGTGCTCATCAGGCCAGAGGAGATGGACATGACTGGATGTTCTACTTATTTCCTACAAGAAACAAACTTTTCACTGATATTTGACACCACATGATGGTGAGAGGTGGTGGAGCTAAGCCTTCGTTAAAGGTGGACAGTTTCTGAGAATATTTCAGTCAATTCCCTTCCACTTTGTAAACACACATCTGTTATGATCACAGTTTAAGCGAAGACTGTTATGGATGCAGTTTAGGAAAGTAAAATGATTGACAGGACAATGAATCTGCCTTTAGTCCTGCAGTGTGTGTTTGTGGAATGTAAGAAAGTGCATTAATTCTTGCATCCACAAACTCTCACATGCTTGACTGAGCTCAACACAAGTCTTATGACAGTAGCTCCTACTACACACACACACACACACACACACACACACACACACACTGTAGCATGCAGCACAACATCCCGCCGTATAATTTTCATCTGCCTGGACTCACAGTGTGACGCTGGTGGATTCAGAAAGGGCTGACGGCGGTCATTATAGTGGCGCGTCCCCCTATAGGCCAATTACTCACAGCAGCACCGCGGCGAATGACCTTCCCCTCTCCTCTGATCCTGACGGGCCGCGCTGTTGCTCGGACGCTGCAGTCGGCACAGACGCGCTTACTCATGCCCACCCGGCCATGTGTGATCCCACAACCCTGACCCAGTTCATCCTCACAGCCAGAGAACAACTCGCCTCTGTTTCTCTGTTCTTAAAGGGCCCAAATCCGAATAGAGGATTTCCTTTCTTTCCTTTTTTTTTCAACAGAACAAAAGAATTTGATACAAAATGTGAATCTCAGTTCATATGTTTGAACACCACTGTGGTCAAATAAGTAAACATGGTGAAAAAAACAGTTCAAGTCCAGTGAAGATCATGAAATGGTAGAAAGGACAGAGCTGAACTGCAAGAGGTTTAAAAATGGAGAGGTGACCCAGAAGTGGGAAATAATTCTGGAGCTCCATGCAGTTCCTCTGGTTTGGGCCGAGTTGGTCGGGTTCTTCCTACAGCAAGATAGTGTCCCTAAACATAAGTCCAAGCTCTGCCAGAACTACCTTAGAAAACAAAAGCAAGATGGAGAGCTGGAGAACATGGAGTGGCCAGAAGTCTCCAGACTTGACCCCATCGAGCTGCTTTAGGATGAACTGGACAGAAGAGTGAAAGCAGATCTGTCTGTAAGAGCTGCACACACACAGATACACACACTTATGGAAACATCTGCAGAATGAACAGTGAGACACTGCACCGCTTGAACGTCAATACAAACAAACAGAAAAACTGAAGTGTTCTAAAGCTTTTGACCA
>JBBPDB010000108.1:23030516-23044792 GCA_037974465.1 Brachypetersius altus | reverse complement strand
ATTGTGCTCTGTACACTGTACTTTGTACATATGACAATAAACTTCAACTTCAACTTCAACTTCAACTTCAACTTCAACTTCAATTAATAACAACTATATACCTGAAAACTTCCTTATTCCCTGTTTGGAGAACTGGCTAAAATTGTTTGTTGTGTTAGAAAACACACTGAAGGTGGGTTTAGTGAAAACGTTGGTTGTACAGAAAAGAGCCACAAGATGCCAATGGAGCATCAGTGATGTTCTGGGGCCCATGATGGACTCCCCATATAATGAATATATAATGAAAATCAGGTTGCTTCTGCCAAGAAGTTGTTGCTGGATGTTTCAGCAGGATAACGTTTACAAATCCACACGATTATAACTACACAAATACAAATAACGACTTCTCACCTGCCATCCTTATTACAAATACAAATAACGACTTCTCACCTGCCATCCTTATTGCTCTGAACCACTAGTGCAACACTTTTCGAGGTATGAGCTGAAGAGGAAAGTCTAAAAGACAGGACCTAGGACCCTGGAGGATCTGGAGATAAGCGGTCTTAGATTACTTCCTCTGAATTTTCTAATTTCATCAAGAATTGTAGAAGAAGAATCAATGCTTTAATCTTGCCAAACAGAAAAGCTTCATAAAACAAGTATTTAATATAAAGTGCAAATAATTGGGACTATTCAAATACTTTTCAGTAGACTGCGTTGTGGTGCTGTATAATATGAATGTTACAGAAGTTAAACGCATAAGCGCTGATCAGAGGACTCCAGGCTGAATCTACAAACTCTAGAAGCGAGAGGCTGGATGATGTCACCGCTTTAACTGGTGAAAAGGAACATTTGAATTTTGTAAATGTTGCACCAGAATTTGAAGAGAAAATTTAATTTGAAGACAAACCAAAGTACACCAGAGGTTCAGATCAAAACATATTGCTTATTGTTATCTTATGTCTGATTTGTTTGTAATTGGTTAAATAGCGTGTACATGCCATAATGCAGTGGTTCTCAACCTTTTGCAAGCTGGGCCCCCCCAAAGCTAGTTCACCCACCCCAGGATGATTTGCAGTTGGGGATCCAATAAAGGTGCCATGATTCCAAAGAATGTCGAAGCCATGCACTGTGTCACATTTTGTCTAAAGTCTGAATCTTGGTTTTCAGTGTCACCGTCACCTTTTTCTTGCACATTCGGATCCAGGCTTGGACTGTGGTGAAGGCTACAGAAAGAAAAGCTTCAGAAAATAACATCCAGTATTAGAGTTAGGCACACTCACGTTGCTAATCTTCTTGGTGTTCTCTTTCGCCAAGACAATCTGTGGAGTGTCAGTGACTGATGACATCAGTCCCTTCATTAACTTCGCATCCCAGGTGTATCGCACCTACACATACAAACATATGCATACCTGAGCATGTACACATTAAAACCAGCTTCATGTATCTTGAGGGAGATTCTTTTATCATAAGCATGCTAAAGGCAACAGAATAAAACAAAGGAGAATTTAAAAAAAGACAATAAACAAACAATAGTGCAACACTATTTCAGATAACTGCTTTAGGGCAGTTTTAGGGCAGGAAGATCCAAGTCAAGCTGGATTGAAGTGAAATGTGACTGACAGAACTGATGTTGCGCTGGTTGGTCTTGACTCTCTCGATCTCAGGTGTGTCTGGAACCACAGCGTACGAACACTTCAGCTTCTCTGCATCATCTTTATACTTCTTCTGCACAAACAGAAAACGATAAACAAATCACACTGTGGACTGAGGATGGATGGGTAATTAGGTGCGTGATGGGTGAGTGGATGCAGACCTGGCTGTAGACGTCCTTCAGGTACGCAGCGTGAAGGAGCTCAGGGGTGTCAGTCACGGTGCCAAATAAACTGTGTTGGAGCTGTGATGACTGTTTGTAGGGCAACTGAAGAGTAGAATACACACACACACACACACACACACATACATACACATACAGAGACACACACCCATAAGTACACACACACACACACACACACACACATGTATGTACGTACACACGTATGTATGTATGTACATGCAAACACACGCACACACACACACACACACACACATGTATGTACGTACACACGTATGTATGTATGTACATGCAAACACACACACACACACGTATGTACGTACACACGTATGTATGTATGTACATGCAAACACACGCACACACACACACGTACATTTGTGTGTACGTACAGACGTACATACACACAAAGACACAGACACACCCATCAACACATACACACATACAAATCTGCAATGACACAAGGAAGACACATGTACCAAATTTCACAACTTTTTACCAGCTTTTCATATCATAGACACATCATTAACAATAAAATGGTGATGGTGATGGTGATGGAGATGGAGATGGAGATGGAGATGGAGATGGAGATGGTGATGGTGGTGATGGAGAAAATGTAGAAATACAGTTAACTCCTCTTTCTTTGGGTCCTAATGAATGGGAAGAAGTTCACCTCTGCATTTGGTTCTGTTGCAGGGAGGTTTTAAACTTTTATTTTTCCACCAATTTGTCTGGATGATGCTCAGTGGTTAGAGCACTGGACTTGCTAACCAGGGGCTGCGAGTTCAATTCACGCTGGGCCTGAAGTGTGTTAAGCCACTTTCCCACTTGTGAGACTAATAAAGGTTAATCTTATTCAGAGTCCTGGATGTTAGATTTTACCTGGCTGGTGATCTCTGATGCCCTCTTGGCCCTCTGTATCTCCATCGTGTCCATGCGGATGTCCATGCCCCTCCCTATGATCTCCTTCTTTAAATCCTTCCGATAATCTTTCTGTCAGAAGGAAAATTAGTTTTATTTAGGGTTGTCAAATGATTCCTTGTGTAATTAATTGGGAATAATTAACATTGTTTTGCTCAAATTATAACGTTTTATAGAGTAATACAATTTAGTATTGCCACAGGAGTGGATAAAATAAGCAGAATGCCTGTATTACACTCAATAATTCAGTAATATTTTCACCAGGTAAGTTTAGAGCTATAAAACAATTACATGCAATCATGTGCAATCCTGATTCAACCATTTTTAACCTACAAAAACTTCGAAAGCACATACATTTTAACACTTATGCAATTAAATCTTTCAGTTCTACAACTATTCATTCACAGCAGTTCTTATGGTACTAGGTTTATTGAACTTAAAGAGGACATATTATGCAAAACTCACTCTATTTATAAAAGGTCCATGGGCTACAAAACATGTTCGAGACGTTCTTTACACAGAACCACTCTCACATAAAGAGATTCACCAGCTTTATTCTTTAAAGTTTCAGGCCCTTTCAGAACTAACGGTTTGGAGGGAGGGCCCAGTGTGACATTATATTGGGCCAATTTGCATAGAACCGCCCCTCATCTGCCGAGACCCCACCCACTAGATTAGCTGAAGATCCTCCATGTTGTGTGCTGGTGTTAGAGTACGGAGAAGCCGAGCGCTGTGTCTACAGAGTGGTGGAGGGGACAATTGGAATAAGGATCTGTGAATAAGGATCTATCTTCAGCGCCGTGGAGGATCTGGACCTGCTGTCCGGGACGAGTCAGCAGATGAGAGAGATGGAAGAACTTTCAAAATAACTTTTGTGTTTCTGTCAGTTAAGTATGAACTAACTTGTTTGATTCGTTTCGTTTCACACGTGTCAAACGAGCAGCGTAAGGGGTCTGTGGAGCGTGGGATGAGTGAGGCGTGGAATGGGTGGAGAATGGGATGTGTGGGCGTGGCCAGCAACAACTTATTTGCATGAAAGTGGTTTTAAAATGGCCTGAAACTGTGGAGAATAAAGCTGGTAAATCTCTTTATGTGAGAGTAATTCTGTGTAAAGAACTTCATGAACATGTTTTGTAGCCCACAGACCTTTTATACTAGTTTTGCATAATATGTCCCCTTCAATACACATCTGTGCAACTGCTTAACTATTATTTTTACATCTAGAGCTGGTTCTACACATTTAAAAGCATGTATGCCTTTAGCTATATATCTTATTATCTGACAGGTTTACCACTGGTATCAAAAGTTAAAGTGCAGATTAGACTCGTTAGACTTGTTAGATTTGATAGATTTGATCTGTTAGATTTGCTGCAGTACCTCACTGAGAACTTGCCCAGCGTTCTTGACCCGCAGGAGATCGAGTGTCTTCTCTAGACTAGTCAGGCCTTTTCCCTTCACCTCCAGCTCTAGATCTTTTCTGTACTCCTTCTGTAGAACAGAACAGACAATGGAAACGTCTCTTTTACAGCTAATCAGATTCTATGGGGATTTGTTTGGATTTGGATGATAATTTGGATTTGAATGTTTAATTCAGCAGGATGCTGACATGGTGGAAAGGTAAATGTGGTCTTACCTCACAAGATTATGTTTAACCAAACCCTCTATGACCTGCTGTTCTTACCTCACTCACGAGGCTGTTGGCATGGCGTGCTGTGAGGTAGCCCGGAGTCAAGTCCACATCTACCAGAGCTTTCCCTTTAACGCAGCTGTCGTACTCCTTATGGTACTCTTTCTACACACGGAGACGCAGCAAAAACTAAACTCATTTTGGAGTCTCAACTAAGAATGTACTGTAAAGAATCCCTACTTTATGTGTAGTGAAAATCTCTCAAAATATATTAAACCAAATATATACATATGTATTGTAATGGCTTTGATACATTTTTAATATAAAAATACAGTCAGGCCTAAAATCATTCATACCCCTGGCAAATTCGGACTTAGCTTTTATTCAACCAGCAAGTTTCTTCTTGGCTGGAAATGACACAGGCGTCTCCCAGAAGAGAATAAGACGATGTACAAGAGGCGTCACTGTGGAGAAAAATATTTCTCAGCTTTTATTTATGTTTATTTATGTTGGATAAATAAAAGCTAGACAGGCCACTTTTGTTACAAATTTTGTCATTTCCAATCAAGAAGAAACTTGCTGGTTGAATAAAAGTTACTAAGTCAAAATTTGCCAGGGGTATGAATAATTCCAAGCTTGACTGTATATCAGACAACATAATGACTGACAGTGGTGTCTCTCTGCCTGCCAACACAAACAACCTGACGTCGGTTTGGACTATCTGACACCTTCCCTGCAGGAAAACAGACCACTCTGAATGAGGGAGGAGGTCCCAGGAACATTTTACAGGTGTTGAAAACATTGTAAACATTGTAAACATTACCCTTAAATAGCAACACTGTCCACGTTTCATCATTAACCAGAATTCGGAGCATGTTAGCTTTTTAGTGAAAGTAGTTCAGCTAAATCATAGCCTGTGCTTCTGGAACGGAGGTCATTCAGCCTCAGTGCTGTAGAGAACGAGTGCAGCCGGAGGCTCGGAATTGACGAGCTCAGCTGGGGCTGCAGGACGTGTCTGGTGAGAAACACCAGGTACACGTGAACGCATGTGTCTGAACAAATGACTAAAAAGCCACATAACAGGCTTTATTCTGTCCAGTTTCTTAGACAATCTAAGACCACAGTAATGTAACTCACGCATGTAACCATAGTTACTGAAAAGTAGTTCAAAGGTTAATTGGACCTCCAGTGAAAATCCCTCTGAACTATTTTCTAATTTAAACCAAAATGTTTGACCCCAGATGATTTCAGACCAAACAGTGTGTGATCATACCCTTCATCAGACAGTGTGTGTGTGAAGAGTTAAAGTGTTAAATATTACACCCCTAGCAGCTACTTCAAAGCATTTTAGTTTCAGTACAGTCTTGTAGTAGGGTTTCATGTTTAACTGAAGTATTTCCAGACTAAAGGTCTATTTACACTGAGTCTGACTGTCAGGAAAGCTCTGAAAACAAATCCATGCCGACCAGATGACTAGTATTTTCCGTCTATGAAGCGCGATGAAGCGAGTGTTTACAATTCTAAAGACTTAAGTATTTCCTCAAGTCGCTTTGGACAAAAGTTTCCGACAAATGAATGTAATGTAAAGTGAAGATATGCTTCACTATGTATGAACTATGAATGGACTATGTATGGACTATGAATGCACTAGGAATGGACTAGGAATGGTCTATGAATGCCCTAGGACTGGACTAGGAATGGTCTATGAATGCACTAGGAATGGACTATGAATGCACTAGGAATGGACTAGGAATGCACTAGGAATGGACTAGGAATGGTCTATGAATGCACTAGGAATGGACTAGGAATGGACTAGGAACGCCCTAGGAATGGACTGAATGAACCAGCTACAATAACACTCACTACAATAACAGGGCAAAAACACACAGCAGCCCAGTAAGCGCCTGGCTGGTGGAGGTCTGGAGGAGCTGGAGGGCAGACAGGGGAGATGGACCGCGACCCGGTGGTGAACGCAGGGTGGCTGACTTTTAAACGAGGGCTAAAAAGAAGAGGGTGAAGGTAAAGGATTACCCTGTAGCCTCCGAGACGTCCGTGCAGCTTGTCTTTGTGAACGCGGCTCCATCTGACCTTCACCACTGTGTTGTTCATCACCTCCACGTTCACGTCATCGGGAGCCGCTGATGGAACTGCACACACACACACACACACACACACACACACACACACACAAACACAAACACCAAATCACAATAAAAGCTCCCGTATAACCTTCATGGAGCCACATTAGCTGCTTGTGAGTCAGGATAATGACTGAAAAAGCCACTGTGCTCCACAGGCAGGCCTGGATGTGTGTGTGTGTGTGTGTGTGTGTGTGGTGGTAATGTATGTTTATGTGGACTCACAGAACATCATTTTATTTTTTTCACACCTCTAAACACATTCCTTTTTCTAAACACCACAATCTGGTTCCTCTATGCAAATCTCTATTTGCTATTCGGGAATCTGAGGAGTCCATTTCGCTACCTCAGCACCGCTAGCTTTCAGATGCGGAGAAATCTAAAGTCTGAGCAAACACAGAAGGGAAAGACTGATAGCAAGTCTAAAAAAAGAGAAAGGAAAAAGAGAGAAGGAGCGAGTGCACAGACTAATCCTACTACACAGAGAACGAGTGACCTGAGATACCATCGGGAGGGCAACTCCGAAAGAAAACTGAAGGCAAGAAGAATAATTAGAGCTGAGAATGTAAATAGCTCACAGCCACGATAGCATTTCATCTGTCAGTGTGCAGAGGGGCGCTGGGCCCGCGTGTGAGGAACCGTCCCCCTGTGTACGATTTAATATCCTCAATAAGGCGAAACGGATCGGCATATCAGGGCCCGGCGTGCGGATAATTGTGAAAAGCGCAGACAGTGTTTAATCAGAGGGCGACTGCCCTCTACGCTTGTTGATATTCTCCGCACACTTCGTAATGTACTTTCGGGAGAAGGGGGGTGGTTACAGAGCATCATAACACAGAACTGGAAGTGTTGGACAATCTCTTCTGATCCCTTCACCGTTTGGTAAACACACAGAGCAACAGGGCAAAGCATTACAGCCCTCAGTCCTGCTCTGGACATCCTGGTGTTTTCTCTGCTCTGTCATTTTTACTGAGTCCGAGTCAAGTCTCTAAATGTTGCGTGCTGTGATGTGCCCTCACCAACATGGAGGATTTGCCGTAAATGATCTTAAATCTAAATGTTAAATATGAAAAATATGAAACTCCACAGTTAGATGGGGCTCGGTGACCCCTTTCCAACCACCCCTCGAAAACCATTATTAGCTGAAAACTGTTCACCTTGGACAAAAGTAATGGGACATTGGGGCGAGGTGAATGGTTTTCAGGTCATTGGAAAGACTACGAGATATAAATAATTCCATGAAATAAACATTTTTTACAAGTTATGACTCACGAGTCACAGCACACGAGTCCGAGTCAAGTCTCGAGTCGTTGAGGGTTGTCTAAAGTCAAGTCACAAGTCTTTGTTTGTTAAGTGCGACTCGAGTCCCGTCTCTGACACGAATACAGAGCGCAGCAAAAATATTCAGTTTCTCAGGTTATATCTTTTATAGAAATATATTAGAAAATTGGTGACTTGTTCAATATTTGTTGCACCCACTGTATTTATGTTCTCATTATGTGTAACACAGTAATGAGGTTCGACGCCACGTTTGTTTCTAATTCACGTGAAAGTGCTGAGTTTGCAGATACAGGCTGGTGTGTAAAGTACTTACAGTCTTCTCCTGAGTAGGCCACCACTGTTTTGGGCTCCGGAGCCCAGCCAGCGCGGTTCCTGGCCTGGATCTTGACCTCGTACGGGACGAATGTTGGTGTGTTCATCACCACGAACGAGTGTCTTTTCACCACGTGCTCGTGCCAATCCTCCTCCACACCCTGCTGCCGGTAGCTCACTTTGTACTCCAAACCCGGCCCGTTGCTTTCGATGGGATTTAATGGCTGGAACCACAGAAATAACCATGAGTTCCTGCCACCCTCAGTCACTACGAAACACAATCTACTTAAAATGTGCTTAATCCTCCCTTAATTTGCCCTGAAAACTCACCAAACCCCTTCATTTGAATTAAGTGGCCATTAATTTGTGAGACCAACCCCTTAATTTACCTTAAAATAGATTTAAGGCATGAGTGTGCAACTCTATAAGCTAAATTCAGGAGATTTTATTATTTAAGGGGCAAATTACAAGAAAAAGTCTATTGCAGATCTAATTACTCATCATTCAAAATGTTTAAAGCAGGTCTGAATGAAACATGAAACACTGGTTTAGAAAAGTGTGCTGTGGTTTCTGATGATTAAATTTTTTTTTTGTTGGAGGTTTAGGTGTAAACAGGTTAGGCTGGATGTTGCTTTTAAGTTTAGAATTTAAATGAACAATATTTTAGATTTAAGACAAACTGATCATCTACAGGAGGAAGCCTGGCCAAAAACAGAACGTGAAGCAATAAAAACACTTGAAGCATTAATTTGATATAGTTTTCTCGCGCTCTTGTGTGGGCAGAGAGATGTTTCAGTAGCATATCTGGGACCCTTTTGAAAACCGAGGAGGAAGAAGTGAAAAACTGGTGTTGAAAAGTGTGTTGTTGTTTCTGATGATTACAAAAACAAATGTTTTGTTGACCTGTGTCATTTGCCTGCTTGCTCCCCTGTAAACCCAACTTAGCAATCGATAGGTCAGAAACCCGTGGAGTCGCGTGTTTAAGTAAGGGAGTGTCTTACAGGATTTACATGACAGAGTGGAATAAGCCAAGCACAAATCACTTTTAGGAAAGTCGTCGGGTTCGCTGCGACCCCCCACCGGCGTCCAACGACGGCCGACCCCCCAGCGGAGCCATGATTTAATTGATACGTCCTAGAAACCGTGGCTTTATCAGTAATGATGTGTTCAAACAGTGAAGCACATTCACTGCTATGGGCGAAGAACCCCGCCACCCAATCAAGCTCTTCAAATCATCCGGGACCCGAAACGACTTCACTGTTGGCTTTCAGCCATTCTGAGGTGCAGCGGCTAACGAGATCCTGACAAAACGTGGAGCCAACGCTTAGGCCTGGCGAACAATGAGCTGGCAGCAGAAGATTGAATGAGATACAATTATCTGTAAAAGCACGCTATTAATAATAAGAGACCTCATAATTCCAGGAAGCGGCGTTCTATTACCGCGGAGAGGGAGCCAGGTAATAACCCGGGGACCGGGAGAGAGAATCGTCTTTTCAAATAAAAATAGGAATTTATTACCGGCGTTCTGCTCGCGCCTTTTACTTTTTAATCAAAGGGTCCCACCACCTGTCTGGGAGGGAGATCCTGTTCGCCCGGATCGCTTTCAACTGTACAATAGTGCAGATAACGCCCCCCCCCTTTTTTTTTCAACAGGAAAACTCTTATCGATAATTGGGGCTGAAAAGTTGATAAGGTTTGTTTGCTCTCCCGCTCTTTGAGGAGTAAATGGAATTCTATATTTGAAAAGGGCTTTTTTATCTATACAGTCCCTCATTCTGGAGTACTTTGAAAGTTAGCTACTCCCAGAAGACTCTCAGAACAGAACAATCGGGCTCCTACCTCCCAGTTGATATCCATTTCATGTGGCAAACGACCTTCGATCTTGATATTTTCAGGGTTCTTGTCAGGCGCTTTGGGAAGAACAGAAATATGGATTTTGGTGCCAGTGAAATTGAGAGAGAGAGAGAGAGAGAGAGAAAGAGAGAAAGAGAGAGTTAGAAGATAAAGAGAGAGAGAGAGAGAAAGAGAGACAGAGAGAGGGACAGAGAGAGAGAGAAAGACAAAGAAAGAGAAAGAGAGACAGAGAGAGAGAGAGACAGAGAGACAGAGAGAAAGGTAGAGATAGAGAGATAGAAGATAGAGAGAAAGAGAGAGAGGAAGAGAGAGAAAAAGAAAGAGAGAGATAGAGAGAGGAAGAGATAGAGAGAGAGGAAGAGAGAACGAGAGAGAAAGAGAGACAGAGAGGAAGAGAGAGAGAGAGAAAGAGAGACAGAGAGGAAGAGAGAGAGGAAGAGAGAAAGAGAGAGACAGAGAGGAAGAGAGAGAGAGAGAAAGAGGAAGAGAGAGAGAGAGAAAGAGAGACAGAGAGAGGGGAAGAGAGAGAGAGAGAGACAGAGAGGAAGAGAGAGAGAGAGAGAAAGAGGAAGAGAGAGAGAGAGAAAGAGAGAGAGAGAAAGAGAGAAAGAGAGACAGAGAGAGAAGGAGCGAGAGATAAGTCATGCTGAGCTTTGTTTGGTGTTCCTGTGTCACAGAGAACCAAAGTTACTGTAGTTTAAAACATGTAATAATAAAAACCAAGACCAATAAAATAATATAACCACACACAATAAAATAAAAACCACCGCTTATGTTTACTGAAATCGGAGTTTACTGCTACACTGAGTTCTGAGAGTAAACACTGGTTCTAGACTGCTGTACACCGGTTACACGTTAAAGGATCGGCGGAGGTCAGACCTGAGGCCGGGGTTTGGTATCTCTCGCTGGCTTTGCTGGGACGTCCTCTCCCGACCTCGTTGACGGCCGCAACGCGGAAGCTGTAGTCCATGTGGCCGTGGAGCTTCAGCAGAGCGGAGTGGTGGTTCCCGGGAACTCGCATCAATTCCTTCCAGATGCCAGGCTGATGGTGGTTCTCCTCATATTCGATGATGAATTCTGATCAGGAAAGAAGGCGGGCGAGTCAGAAAGCTGCCAAAACTACAGCTTGCACACCAGACTGGATTCTTCGGACACAAATGTTCTCTTGTTTGATTTCTGCAGACTTTTGAAACTCACTGGCCAATCACTGCGACCCCTGGCGCTGAAACAGTGATGACCAAGCAGTAGAACCTTCTCACTAAAGTCTAAAGGACCAGTCTCCATTTTATCAGGGGCACTAGAAGCTCAAACTGGGTTATGGATCTCCGAACTGAGTGAAGCTCTCTCACAATTTCAGCTCCTGATTCAACTCACCTGCACTACTGGTATATCAGGGATTGTTTATTTATTTTACAAGAAGGCTTTTACTATTTCACTACTTTGATATTAGTCTATATGTGTTGTATTTTTATTTAGTTATCTCTTCTTCACTGTGCAAACTTGAGGAGTCCAAGAATTGCTTTAAATTGAGTGATGTGCCATTATTCTCAGTACATGACAGTTTACAGATTTTCTCGATGGGACTTTTCAAGCTATGAAGAGAAAAATGTCTAGCTGAAACATTTTCCCCCTGAATGTCACTGGACATTGTTAAACTCCATCATGAACCAACACCAGCTACTCTACTGTAGCCCAAAACTGTCAGAGCAACCTCCAGACTGGACAAAACCTACTGGTTTGCGTTGGGTATACACTCCTGATGTCAGTTTAGTGTGTGACAGTCTGCATGAAGCTCTGTTCATACACTCTTAAGTATCTTAATAAGACGATATACAGAGAAACGGATCAGGTTTGGACCAAGATACGGTGCAATAAAAGTGATTTTTCAATAATATCTGTTATTTTCCCATGAAGAAAACCCGCTTAGATGCAGAGCTCCTCATCCGAACACCAATTTTATATGAATTACTTCTTACTTGTTGCTCAGAGAAGCTGTAATTTGAGTTTGATGAACAATAATGGTTGCTAACTATTTTTGGAAAGAAAAAACATACATAAACATCAAAACAATTAGAAATTGAATTGGAAGTGCAGGCTCACGCCTGTTAACGCAGAATGTCAATCGCATGTAAATGCAATCTATGTAAATTGACTGTGTTCATGTAAATGCATTTGAAAAACTACATTTTAATAAACATGTGAATCAACTGTGCAGAATAACAACTAAAGCTGTAGTTTTCTAAACCCTAGTTTACAGATAAGAATCCTGAAGCTCTGATAACTATATAGCAAATACACGTGAATGACGTGAGATCATTTCTCACCAGAGTCAGTGATAAATACCAGGTGGATAATAAGGAGATCCAGGTTTTATCAGTGTTCACTCAGTAAACAGTGGTGTGTGTGTGAGAGCGAGAGAGTGTGTGTGTGTGTGTGGTAGTCCAGGAGCTGTGTTGAGTTGCAGTAGGTCTAATTACCGGTGGTAGTGCTGTTGTGTTCATCTCCTGGGATCCATTTCAGCTTCACAGTCCTGTCTTTGCGTTCGGCCAGCACCACGCTCTCCGGGGCTTCAGGTACGTCTGAGACCAGAGAGAGACATCAGCAAATTTAATACTGACTTCAGAGGGGTAGTGCCTGAAAACAACCACCAGGGGGCGGTTTTTCAGCTCTGAATAGGAATTTCACTGGAAAAAAGAAAAGCCTAGGGAACCAGAACACAGGCTTTGTCCTGTTGTCTTGTTGGTTTGCTAATTTCTATTATATTTACATCTTATTACTATGAAACACAGTGTATTAAAAATGTGCTGAACCCTTAATTTACTCCTGAAAATACACCAAACCTCAGACATTTTTTTCTAAGCTTTTCAACTTGAAAGATGTATCTGAAACACTGTTTTTGCACACTGGACCCCTCGTAAACCCCCTGGCCATATTTTTTGACACCTCAGGATTGGGAAAATTTCAGATTAAAGCCAAACAGAGGTGAGACTGACCATCGCTGACAGTGTTAATGTAGAGGGAATTAGTGGCTGAATGGATCGAAATCATGACATTAAGAAAAAGCTGCTTATTTTTAGACTGGCTTCTCTCTTCACTACTAAACCAAACGCCTTCATTTGACCTTCAATTACTTCAATTTTTACCTTAATTGTCACATACAGGGAAAAAAACTGCACAGATTAAAGTGATTAGAGGGGTAAAGCTACTGAATTTTCACGATAAATGCACAACGTACGTCAAATTTTTCCCATATTTATAAGAAAACAGTGTGAACTGCCCCTCCTTACTCACCCAGTACTGTGAGCAGTGCCACTGCAGTGTCCTGGTCCACTGGACTCCGGGCCACACAGACGTATATGCCCTGATCTTTGAAGCTCACATTGAGGATCTGTAGCATCTCGTCATCTACAACGTACCTGTGGAGAAACAGGAGTGTTCCATTACTGTTCTCCAACAGCTGACAATGTTTCGGCATCAACATTTAGAGCTCAACATTAACAGCTCAATAATCCCACATTTAGAGTCGCCGTTTGTAAACACTGTCACTCAAAGACTTGAGACTCGACTTGGACTCGTAAAAATGATTTGTGAACGCCTCTAGAGGACAGAGTTCGGTTCCGTTTAAGAGGACTAGATGTGAAAACCCCCTCTGTTAACTTACCCCACACTCTCGCTGTCGTTCAGGGCAACACCATCCTTCTCCCAGATGATCTCGTAGTCCTCGCTGAAGGAGGGGTCGACCACCACCTGGCATGAGAACTGGGCTGTGCTCCCCAACAGAATGCGAAGATCTTGAGGAGGACTCACTATTTTGGTGGGAGCTGAAACAGGACGTACTTCAGTTTAATTTAGGTCCAAAGTTCAATCCACGTTTTTTAATGAAACCGTAACATTCCTCAGATATTTCTACAGAACCAGTTGAGCTGTCCTCACTTTGACCATTTTCCGTATATTTCCAGGGTGTTTTTTATTTTCGATTGTTTAAAGTCGCCCCATTTGCCTTGATGTGGGTTTTGTGTTTACAATAAAACAAAATGCTTCTTGAAAACATACACTACCAGTCAAAAGATTGGACACACCTTCTCATTTCATGGGGTATGATCCAAGATGGCGCCGAGTATGGCAGCCTCAGTGCTCAGCTCTCAAGTGTTTGTTTTGTTTCTGTTAGTTTTCCCTGTTTTTTGTTCTTCAAACCCCATCAGTTTCACCAGGGATGAACTGCTGAACATTCGGCAGAACACTCCACAAAATCTTCAACCAGTTTTTGAGTATTCGGACGTTTTGCTGGACATTGTAGTTAGCGGAGCCGTGGTGCTGTGGAAGCGCTTCAAGA
>JBBPDB010000108.1:22895483-22906456 GCA_037974465.1 Brachypetersius altus | reverse complement strand
TATCAGCACAAACGTTAACAACGCAACTGTGTACGGATACGCATACGTAGCTCACAGCAAGTATATTTCTGCCTTTACTGTACACTATTCTCAAGTATATAAAATATAGTTTATAAAAAGTAAACTTCAAGTATACTGCCTCAGTTTTAGTATAAAACTTTTAGTATTTAGTTGGTATTGGGACACTGCGGCGAGGTGAAAGGGTCCCCTTGTGTGAAAACATGCAGAAAAAAATATATTTATTGCCACAAAAAAAAAGCAAAAAAGGTGATACTGTGGGAATTTCTGCATAAAACTATGAGTCCGGTCTTCACAATCTTCACGACTGAATCCATGACTCCTGATCCACGTAAAACTGGTGGATTACTGTTTACACAGGTAACGTTCCCACAGTTACAGAACAGTAACAGTTCTAAGCCCGGCAACACACTGTTCATGTCCTATTCTAGGACACCACTCTCCTCTCCTGTCCTCCGCTGTTCCAGGTTCCAGGCTGGTCTGCCGGGACCGAGATTCGGGTCCGTTCTCATTGCGAGCCTCAGGCAGCCCCAACGTCTTCTTAAATTATAGCCTCAGCTGTGATGTGGGCTAGATTGCACTGAACTTGCAGCTCTCTTCAAATGCCTGCCACACACTTGCGGATAGATAAAAAGCAACTAGAGCATTGGTGCATCAACTTGTGTTTTATATGTTGTTCTCACCATCTTCTAAAAGCTCAGCAGCAGCTCCACAGCATGTTAGTTAAGGCGAACACCAGCTTCCCTGAGATAATACAGCGGCATGAGTGCACTAAAGTGGTTTTGCACTCTTAAGCTCTTCGTGCTCTGTCTATCTTTTAAAATCTACCCGTCGAACGCTGCTGAATGGATGAAATTAGTGCTGTGTGGAGATAAGGTATTCATTAGCGAGATCTGCCCTGTGCAATTATGATGAGAGAGAGAAAAAGGGAGATAAAGCAGCACGAAGGAACCTGTCTTTGACAACAGCGCTCCAGCTAGAACATAGAAGTCTAAGCGGTTGTGCCAGCAGTTTTACAGGCGCAGATAAATACGAATGAACTTGGAGCTCTGTCAGCGAGGGACACTCGCTCTGTGATGTTTATAGTGGAATAGAGAAGAAAGCAGTGGGGCCAAAGGTCTCCTTGTTCTATGGTCGGTTCAAACAAGGTTCACTTGAATGTCAAAAATTTCCTATTGCCGGCATTTTTCGACCGGAGAGCATCCATGAATTCAGATGATCATGTGTAGGTTTGTGTGTGTAGGGTCATACATAATCATATCTTCAGACCTTTGCCCTCTGACTGAATGAGTGCTCCTCTGATTGTGGTCAGATTGTATTTTATATCGCCTCCGTCGATGTTAAAGAATCACATTAGTGAGGCAAGGCTCAGTTTCAGTCTCGTAATTGAACTAGTGGGTCAGTTTGGGTTCCATGAGCTTTACTGCCTCTGGGTGATCCTTGGTGTGGCATTTATGGAGATTTTGCCTGAGAAACATTTATAACACACCTCCAACATCGTGTGTGTGTGGGTTAGGCATAGCGAGGCACAACATCTGGTGGGGGTTAAGAAATAATAAAAACTTTAAATTAAAATGAAAATGCCAAAAGTAAAGTTTGGTGGAGGAGATATAATGGACCTGGCTGTTTTTTAGGGTTTGGCCTCTAGTTCCAGTGAAGTGTAAAGTTAATACCCAAATAACATGCAGTGCTTTCAAAACATCAGATTATACCACTTACACAACTGCTTTCTTTCTTAGTGTGTGTGAGTGTGAGGAAGGGGTGTGTGGAAGGGTGTGTGGAAGGGGTGTGTTTAAGTGGGGGTGTGGAAGGGGTGTGTTTAAGTGTGTGGATGGAAGGGGTGTGTGTGAATCTGGGGGTGGGTGGAAGGGGTGTGTGTGAGTGTGGTGGGGGAAGGGGTGTGTGTGAGTGTGGGGTTGAGTGGAAGGGGTGTGTGTGAGTGTGTGTGTGTCTATGAAAGGGGTGTGTGTGAGGGTGGGGTTGTGTGGAAGGCGTGAGTGTGGGGGTGGGTGGAAGGGGTGTCTGAGTGTGTGTGAGTAAGCAGCATGTGGTTGATTTGAAAGTTGTGTCCAAATTGTTATTAAATTATACGTATCTATTTAAATCATGTTGGTGAGGTTGTGATGAATAAGGGATATTAGACTCTTAAAACATTAAACATTGTTTGATGCTTTAAACATTAGAAAAGAACAAGCAATGCATACAAAAGAAAAACAGAGTTCTAAGGGCAAATGCTGCAGCATGGAAAGATATTTTACGTGATGACAGGCTTCCATATGATGGATTAACTGAAAGAAGCTTTCAGCACAAAGCTGTGTAAGATATTCATTCATCCGATATGATTTAGACGTCCTGTGTCTTTAGTTAAACAATGAAATGCAAGCATCGTTTATTACGAGCACACAGACAGCATCTCAGTGACTTTGGCTCGGCAGGGTGTTTCGAGTTAAGGGGGTGTGTCGAGTTAAGGAACACGGTTTTCTACAGACTGAGGAACCTTCTGTAGTTTTCAATGAGAGAGACGTTTTTTTGAAACAGTCACATAATCTTTACCACCAGTGTTATTTTTTCCGTTCTGACCAATCGAAATAAAGGCATGCCGTGACTCCATGAATCAAAACTAGCAAGACTTAAATGAAAAGCATTTTGACTTTAGTTTGTTTTTGATAGCAGCATCTCTGGTTAACAGTAGATCACTTTTTGAAAGGCAGAGTGATAAAACTTTCTACCTGTGCATGTCAAAACAGCCCGAGGGCAAAAGTGATTGACATTTACAAAGATACTGTTGCTTAGCAACAGATAGACATGCAGCCATAAGCAGTGTCCCCACTTAAAAGGCAAGGCAGTGAACCCCTAAGACGGAGAACTTTAAAGATACTATAAGACGTATCATACCCAATCATACAGTATAGACAGCTTGCACTCCTTACAGTTATAAATCCTACTGAGTAAATTTAAGCAGAATTAACTGTTCTCTGTTTTTTCTGAGGGGAATTGCTGTACACTTGTTGAGCTCGACTGATCACCGTCAGGATCCCTCTGGGATCCCATTGGGACCACCTTCCCAGGTCTGTAAACACTGCCGTCCCATGCCGAAATGTCTTTGATTGGTTCAGCTGTTTTGACTCCCCACTTGCTACCCCCCCAGTCAAGGGCAGCTGCTGCTTAAAGCACCTGGTGGCCTAGTGGTTAGATTCCCAGGACTACTAAGCACTGCTGAGGTTCCCTTGAGCAAGGTACTGCCTGGGCACTGTGTTCCTGCTGGCGTGTGTTGCTGCACCTGTGTGTGTGGAAGGACAGTTGAGTTGTGCTTCATCATCTATTTGGCTTCAGTTTCAGACGTTCCAGTCTGTGATGTCACACAGCCAAGTTGTGGGAGCCTGTCAGGCCTCATGCCATCAAAAGTTTCACCCCAGCGGAGCACGTTCTGTAAAAAAGAGGCGAATTAAAAGTTTTCAATTCATCACAATCTCAGACGAGATGAAGTCAGACTGGGGAGATTTATTCAGTGCCACACGGATCGTGATGGATGTTAACGACAGACAATTATTGTTCATCTGATGCAAGTGCCGCTCCTGAGGAATGCTGACAGGGTGTATCAATCCCCCTGATGTATGATAATACCTCTTTGTTTGGCCCAGCATCTGCCACTGCCGCATTCTTCTGAGCTATGAATTACACCTGTGCTCGAGAACGTATTTCGGAACACAGTTAATAGTTCTGCCATGCCTGGTTGTTTCAGCCCAACCCCATATATGCGCCTCGGACGTGTTTCCAATTAGACTCCAAATGTCACGGAAACAGCGGATCCCTTCGGCGTTTTATGAATAGGACCACTCCCAGGGCAATAGATATTATATCTCATTACCAGCGCCGTTAGCCACCTGGGGATTATGCCGAGGCAAGCCGAGCACTTAGGCAATTGGCTTCTCCCTCGCTCTCTCCCTTTTGTGGAGCTGATTGAGTTTGTTCTCCCACAACACCCATTTAATGTCAAACTCAAAAATGGTCTGACCTCAATTTCCATGAAAAATGCTTGTTTAATGCATGCATGTGGCAGCCTGCTCTCTAAGCCGGCCGAACTCTGAAATTAGTGTAAGAGGAGCGAGGATTAGTGCTGTAGAGGGAGAAATCCAACACTTCAGCAAAAGTAGCACAAAGTTACCATAATGTTATTGGTGTGTTGGGGCTCTTGCTTCTCACTTGAACTGGAATCACCTGCATCAGATTCACTTAACATGGAACAATATACTATGGAATCATTTACATTAGAATCAATTGTATGGCAATCAGCTGCACTGGATTCACTTGAACTTGAACAGTCTACACTACAGTCACTGGCACTGGAATCACCTGCACTGGAATCACTGCACTGGAATCACTTGCACTGGAATCACTTGCACTGGAATCCCTTGAACTGGAATCACTGCCCTGGAATCACCTGCACAGGGATTACATGCACTGGAATCACCTGCACAGGAAACACTGGCACTGGAATCACCAGCACTAGAATCACTGCACAGGATTCAACTGTAAGAATGAGGGTGGACGTTTCATTTGAAACAATATTTACAAACTTTAAGCCTTTTTCATTCCAGAGAAGAGATGATATAGGACCTTTAATATAGTCACAATTTGCAGCAGTAAATTCGCAGAACTGAGTTGCCCATTTCGTTAGACTATAGTAGTGTTTCACTAAAGCTACATGTCTGGATTTTTTTTGCACCACATAATAAAAATTTGAGGTTCCTGAAAGAGAAAGCTCAGCATCCGGAACTGGAGTTACAAGGCAACCTGAATCCAGATCCTGAAATCCATTCCAGGCAATCTTGGTGTTCCATTTGACCCTTTACTGACATCTTAACTCTCACATCAGCACCCCAGTGGTAAAAACACATGTTTTCACCTTTGCAGTATTTTGCGTATCCATGCATCACTTTCCATGAAGAATGCAAAAACACTTCATAACTTCTCATCTTAACGCCTGCAATGGTCCATCCTTCGATCTCCCAACACAACTCATAGTCAGGCTTCAGGATGTGCAATACTCAGCAGCTTGTGGTCTGTGCCTTTCTCCATGAGCTTAAATACCTGGTTTACAGTAACCCCAGATCAGCATTCATGGATTCAGTCTAACGCTACATTTTTCTGAGAACCGAACTGTATTACCTCCAACAGTCCAGCGGTGGCAGTAATACACTGACAAGTTTTCAACGGAAGAAGAAGCTGCTGCAGCATGTAGCATGACTGCTCCGTGTCTTGTCCTCGTATTTTTGTGTTTTCAACTTTTCCCCTCTCAATTTTCACCAGTTATCTCAGTTTATTTAGTATTAGTAAGCTGTGCCCTGTCTAAACATAGAGAGTTATTTAAACCTTTCTTTTGTGTACGAGTCTTTGCATGCTGCTAATGCTAACTGCTAATGCTAAAGTTTTTTTAAGCAATAAAATTTTCTGATTCTAATTATTTATTTAGCTTTTTTTCCATTTTCTTTAAGGGTGATGCATTAAACTTTAAAATAAAATTTAAAGTGTTCTGGGAGCAGATTTGGGGGCAGCATTAGGGTTTACATTATAAAAATAGGCATTTTTAGGCATTTTTTCCCACTATACACGGATGCTCTTGGAAAATAACCCCTACAAAAAGCAGGGGGGTTACTGTATTACTTTTATTCTATATTCATGTGGTTGCTTTAATTAGTTTACTTTTCTTTTTATGGTTTTTATACATATAACATTTAACTCTGAAAAGAACTCCAAATTCCCTCTTGGTAATAATGTGCTTTAAAATAAAATTGCTTGCAATGCCTCCAGAGACTCAGTTGTTTGTTATTCATAATCGTAGTATCAGTCTCTGGAGTACTGATATCACAGAAGACTGTGATATGCAAATAAGCTTCTAACCAATCACAGTATTTCTGAAAGGCTGACCAATCACAGCTCCAGGTGAGTTACTGGGTGTTCTGATGAATGGAGGTCTTTGTGTGTAGTGTGACACTGGATTATTGTAGGTGTAGTGTATAAGTGGTGTTCAGCGTTCGCAGCTTCTGTCATTGACAGATTTTTATTTGGAACCGAACTAATAATTGTTTGTTTGTGTTCCAAACCAGCAGTTTTTCAGGCAGCAGTGATCCTGTGGACAGAAACTGGGCTCTGATAAACACAATAGGCTCCTGATAAAGTGTGTATTCCTGCTGTGTACAGATGTTTCTAACGAGGAGGACAGTCGGTGCATAAAAACTCTGTTCTCAGAGCTGCTTTGAACAGTAAGATCTCTGCGAGATTCCTTTGCGACGGGCGCCACTTTACCAGAATCCGAGCATGTCTGAAAATGAGTGTAACTCGCTCTGACAGTGCATTAGATAACACTTTTACTTCTGCACCTTTAAGCTACATCTAAAACGCAGCAGGAGTTGATGATTTATTCACATTTATGCTGTGATTAGTGCTCCTCAAAGCTGGGGGTGTTTTGAACGAGGAAGGCACTGCTGCATTCCCCATGGGCCTTCCAGTCAACTGTACTTTCTAAGGTGACCAGACAGTTTCTTTAGATAATTTCTTTATGTTTATTTCTTATTTACTGGAAATTTTAGCTCGATCTAGTGGTTCAGGAGTGAGTAGTTCTGACATGGTGGATTAAAAAAACTAATGTAAAAGAAAAACTAAATTAATTGAACTGTTTAATTGTATTATTATTGTTATGTCTAATTGTACTCATTAGGGACATAAAGTATCCCCACAGTAACATGTAAACTGCAAATATCTTCCACCTTTTTTTACTTTTTTTGTGGCAATAAATATATTTTTCTGGATGTTTTCACAAAATGGGACTTTTCACACAAGACTGTAGCCGACCTGGAAGCACTTTTGTCTTTGCGAGAAATTTAAAATAAAAGAATGTAAAATACGGGTTTACCTTTACATTTTTTTTAAGGGTAATGCATTAAACTGAAATGAAAATGAAATGAAAGTGTTCTGTGAGCAGATTTGAGGGCATATTTAGGGTTTGCACTATAAAAATGGGCATTTTAGGCTTTTTTTTTTTTTTTTTTTTAAACCAAAACACAACACGGTTTTTCACTATATGCAGGTGCTCTTGGAAGGTAGCTCAGCGGGTAGGATACTTGCACCCAGACCAAGAGGTCGTGGGTTTGAATCCTACCTTTGTTCCAGACTGTCCCCTGTAGTTAGAGAATGGAAGTCACTTTGGATAAAAGCGTCTGATAAATGCCGTAAATGTAAACAGCTGGGGATTACTGTATATGGATTCCGGCAACCACTTCTTAGGTGACATCATATTGTGTCTTGGGCATCTTGTTGCTTGGCCATATCAGCGTCACTGTCTGGCTTCATCTATGTTTGTTGACTGATGATCATTGTGAAAATGTATATGGCCTCTGTTACAAGCAGCAGATGGCGCTATACACCATACGAAGCTACAAAAATAAGGCAAAATACAGCAGGTCCTCGAGTTACGCCATAGATCTAGAATACGAAAACATGACTAAGCTACAGAAAAAGGAAACAGAAAACCAAACTAGTTCCCTCGCTTAGTCCATAAGTACGAGGCTAATGGTGTAACCTGAGTACGACTGGGTGTCAGCGCCGTAAACTCAATGCACGTCGAAACTGTTGTAACTCAAGCACCCGCTGTAACACATACAAAAGAAAGCAGAGCACATTAATAACAGCACATCATGGGCTTCACAACAAAGAGGACCAGAAAGCATGCAAAACAGCAGCACTGGGTTGATTTTCCCCTTCATCCCGCTGTAAAAACAACCTTATTTACTTCAGTTCACCTGTCCCAGGCCAGGATGTCATCATGACGAACACCAGAATGATCACTTGTTTAAATGTAAAGTTACATTTGTTCATTATTTGTGTATTTATTCACGCTATATTTGGTTGATGTCAGCTGGTTCTGAAACTCTAGCACTATTAGCATGCTAGCAGATAGAACACGGTTTTGTTCTTATTTTTACCCTCTAGAGAGAAAAATGACATTTGTGGTATTACTTAACTGTCACTTTAAATGCTGTCACTTTCAGCACACACTGTAAATATATTTTAATATTTATTGTTATTACTAACGTTTTGAATTGAGTGAGTATCCTCCCTGGTCTCTAATCTCTAAACTCTGCCCGAGAGCAGCCCATCATGCCAGCAGGAGCTGGGAGCAGGTCTTCGGGCCGGAATCCAGGCGGCTCCTGTGGGAGCCAGTATGTTCCTGTAATCCAGTGTTAAACTCCCTCATATTGACTGTGTTGGTCTGAAGTGATTCGCTGGTTTATAGTGACTCAGTGCTGCCGCTGCTTGTGAGTTTTTGGATAAACGGTAAACATGTTCTGCACTGTTTTACCACAGAGGCCTCCAGAACTGAATCTATGTGAGATCCCACCATAAGAACAGCAACTCTGTATCAGACCAATATCTTTTCTTTTTTTGATATTTGCTTTATACATTTTACACTTATAGTTACAAGAGAAAAGAAAATGGTTTGCTCGTCCTTTTCGAATTCCTCGTCCACTGAAACAGTAGCCCAGCATTAAAAACTGTCCTTAGGCCTTTTTATGGTTTTTCAAATCTTCAGTGTCTAACCATAAAGAATCAATCAATACAATTTTTTTTCTTAACCTGTTTTCCTTTATAATGAAGGACCTTGTGCTCAAATAATAAAATGCACTTCTGCTTAAATGGAACATTAACAATAGAAGATACATTTGAATGAAGAGCAAATAAATAAGACTATGAATAAATACGACTATGAATGTATGAATTAATGAATGAATGAATTATTTTTCTGTTGTTTTGTGTAATTGATCTGTGTTAGTATTAAAAAACTTCATATCTTTCTAAACACCCCCACCCCTACCCTGCCGAAGGGTTTAGTTATTGCTGTGTTTTTCCTCTCATTAGAACCCCAATTTGTGAGTCCTCTCAGTTCGACAGGAACACCTGCACCTCATTATCCTGCGGAGACGCGTCCCGACCAGGTTTATGCTAATGCTCCTCCCTGTCCCGCCCAGCGAGGGACCTCATCTGCATCCTCCGAGCTCACAGGACATCAGAGGAGGCTTTTCAGAGACACACCTCGACCCCTCCCCCACCCCCAGCCAGCCCCCCAGCCCCCCGAGAACCAGCAGCTGCTGGGCCCAGCGATGACCGGCTGCTCTCAGATCCAATGGCCGCTGGAGGAAATCGCGGAGCTCCTTTGATGTGTGTTAACAGGACTTTCCTCTCGCCTGTGCTCCTCACTGCTTGCGGAGAGGTGAAGAATCACCAGAGAGTCGTTGTTACACATCATACATGTACTGTTGTGATAATTCCTGACCTCTGAGGAACTCGGAGGGGATCATGGACTTCTGATACAAATCAAGTCAAATCAAGCAGGTTTATTGTCATTTCAGCCAGAAACACAGGGCCGATTGTTCCTCCAAGACCACAACGTTCCTCTAGGGCCACGATGTTCCTCCAGGACTAAAAAGTTCCTCCATGACCTAAATGTTCCTCCAGGACCGAAACATTCCTCCAGGACCCCAATTTTCCTCCAGGATTGGAACGTTCTTCCAGGATCACCACCACAATACTTCATCTGTGCAGACAGAACCCACAAACGGAAAAGAGAGACCGGGAGAGAGACGGAAAATAGAAGAGCAACAAAACAACAGGACACAGCCTTTAGTGCAGCCGACGTCTGAATTAATGCAGTTTTTATGACAAACCCTGAATTCTAGCAGTGTTAGGCACTCGTTAGATGGTAAAAAAAATGCAGATTGGAGGTAGAAAAGGAATAAATAATCATTGTGCTAATAATGGCAGCAGTAGGACACGGCATGTGCAAAGTTTTGTGTAAATTTTAATAGTTACCAAGAAATGGTGCCGAATTTAAAAAACTTCAATCTTTAGGGTTTTGTTGTTTTAAAATGTTTCAGAATTATACAAATTTGTTTATTTCCAGATTTAAACGGAAAAGGAATGCAGGTCTTTATATTGAATGGGAAGAAATAAATTATATAAAATAATCATTAGCTCACAGCCTGTCATGGAAATTAAGAAACGCTTCACCACTCGCCGGGCAAATGGAGATCAGGAAATTAGGAGCGTTAGATGAGCTGATTTAGTCCATTCTGAGGCGTGAACTCATCAACGGACTGATTGTGAACAGAGAACAATAAACGCTGTGTATTAACACTAATGGGCTGTGGAAGGGGGGAGGGGGGGGGGGGGGGGTTGGGTGCAGTGCCTGTCTTAAGTAAACCCCAATGTTCCAATACTAATCTCCCATAATGAAATAAATTTGCATTATTAATTTTAATAGTTGTCTTTCTTGCTCATTCTTCCTCCATCATGTTCCTGAATTCAGATAAGATAAGATAAACCTTCCTTGGTCCCACAAGTGGGAAATTTGTTTTCAGTCACAGCAGAAAGTTGACAGTACAAAGTGGAGGAGTAAAATTAAGAAAAACAATAGAATAGAATAGAATAGAATAGAATAAAATAGAACAAAATACTATGTCACAGCACAGTATACAATAAAATGTTCAAATGTCTTTAAAATAAATAAATAAAAATGTACAGTACAGTATAATATCCGTATAAAAATGAACAGTATAAAATCTAGGAGTATAAATATGCACACCTGTATAGCAAAAATATACATATGTGTGTAAGTTTAATGTTTCAAATTTTTTTTATTTGATATTTCATTTTAATACGTTATTTTTTTTAGTCGTAATTTTAATGTTATTTTGTTCATTATACAGGCAGCAAAGCTGGCAAAGCATTTTTAATCATTTAAAAATGTTTTACCAACACATTTAATAAACACAACCTTAGTCTTGCCTTGTAATTATGTTCACCTGTGTCTTGTTCTCGTCTACAGCATTCAGCACCACCAGTATACTGATCACCGCCTGATCATCTGGAATCATCTGCTCCTGGTTCTTCACTGGTTC
>JBBPDB010000108.1:22845227-22855235 GCA_037974465.1 Brachypetersius altus | reverse complement strand
ATTACATCACTGACAGTACGAGTGTTTGATGTTTCTGTGTGCTATTACATCACTGACAGTACGAGTGTTTGATGTTTTTGTGTGCTATTACATCACTGACAGTACGAGTGCATGATGTTTCTGTGTGCTATTACATCACTGACAGTACGAGTGTTTGATGTTTCTGTGTTGCCGTTGCTTTGTATTTTGTTCTGTGTTTGTGTGGCTGGTTCTTGTTTTACTGATGAGGACTTTGGAATTATTAGTCAGCGACTGCAGTCTTCCTCTGGGACCTTCAACCTCTTCAACCTCTTTTTTTTTTTTTTTTAAATTATTATTATTATTTATTTCAAGCCCCACTTGGCAAAGCAAAGGTGTCTGGCACACGAAGGCACCCAGCTTCATGATCTGTTTGCTAAGATGCCAGACATGACAGGTTTAAAAAAAAAAAAAATGCCTCAGTGGTGCCACTAGCAGTCTTGGGATTTGAACGCACAACTTTATGATTTCTGGGGCAACACTCTAAACCACAAACCCACCAATCCTTTATTTCTTCATTTTTTTGGTACGGAGGTTTTTTTAAACCCATGTGGCCCAAATTTCTGGCCTGTAGTGGATCTGCAAAGGCCTGAAGAGGCTGATATGGTTTATCAGCATGAGAATAAGGGCAGAATTCTTGTATTCCACTCCTCCACACCTCCTACAGCCCCCCCCCCCTCCACACACACACACACACACACACACACACACACACACTCTCTTTCTGAGCATCAGATGTGAGCTTCTGACAAGGCCTCTCCAGGGGAACAGCAAGGTGCTGAAGCATTACAAGCATTCGCGCTCCTCCATCATCTTCTGCATCTCAGGGACTGTCGGAAATCTGTCTATGTCTATATATTTCTGCATGGAGAGCAATATTTCAGTGGAAATGAGTGGAAATTCACATGATTAATTAAAATGATTCAGACTTTTTTCTAACAGTGTTCTCTGTTGGTCTTGTCTAACCTCCTGTCCTACATTTTCCTTCTTTTTTATTTCATTTTTCCCCCATTTACAATCAATTTTTCTTTTTAATTCCTTTCTAGAGACCCATATCTGTGGTACAAATACATAAAAATGGTCTAAACCTACAGTTCACTCACAAATGGGCAAAGTTGTGAAAAATGCTTCCCACTACAAGAGCAAGCAGTGACAGTGCGAGAATGTAATTCCATTTGTAAATAATATTTAGTTTGATGATAAATCAGAATTCCATCCCTACTTTGAGTGTCTGTATCAGACTCAGATCCTCAGTTCTGGTCTGATATGGGAAATCGTAAGATTTGGCCGACAACAAGGCCTTCCAAGACTTTTTTAAATGCATGAGATGGGTGATGATCTGTTTGGCTGAGAAATTTAAATCAGTAACATTAGTAGTTTATGAGCCTGCCAGTTGAAGGCACTGACTGGCCTGCTTAGTGTTTTATTATATATAATTATTCAGACATCAATGATTTAAACACATGGAAAATATCTTGTTGCTTTTGAAAATAATCCTTACGTTTGCTTACATCTCACGAGGAAGCAACAGAAATGTCAAAACAATCTGAAGCTATCAGTAAATGACACCCACAGGTCAGATTGAACAGAGGAAAGAAAACCTGGGACACATATTTTAGGCATTATTGGATGCATCATCTGGTTCAACTGGTAAAAATAGCCTATGCCCCTCCCTCTCTCAGCAAAGCAACAAAATCTTTAGTACCCACGTTGTTTCACTTGCTATAAGAAATTGTTTTGGACCCCTGTTTTGGACACCGCCACCAACAGGTCATAAGGCTGAATAAGAATTGTCTAAGATGGCGCTGATTTATAACTAGCTGTCATGACAGGGGGGGTTGAGTCCCCTGTCGTGATTTACCTTGGGAATAACGGGGACAGGCATGCAGGCTTCCATGCTGGTGCTTGGTTTATTTACACATGAAAAACAGGGAAACCAGGCACGGTGGCCGTCAGGGCAAACAGGATAAGGGCAAAAATAAGGCGATGGACACATGAGGATAGACACACAAAGGCAAACTAAATACTGGGCTAAATCAAAGGGGAAACACAAGGCAGCTGGAAACAAAGGAGACACCTGATACATACAGAAATGTCAAAATAAAAGCCCTCCAGAATACAGAACATAAAACAAAGGCAAAAAACAGAAAACAGTGGCCTCTAGCGGCCACCGACCATGACAGGAATGTCAAATACTGAGAAGAAAAAAATAAGCATCTGTAATTTATTTTATATGTTCAACATACTTGTGTTAATCACTGTGTCTATTGTAATGATATTTTATTGTTAAGATCTAGTTGGAAACAAAATTGTTAAAAATGTAATGAAATGTATATGAATTTCAAGTGAGGATTTTCCCCTCTATAATTTTTTGGTACCTTTTCTAAAATGATATATCTTCAGGAACTAATGTAAAGGCCTTACACTGGAATCACCCAATCATGTATTGATTTCCAAAGACTGGAACTTATTTTCGGAGATATAATAAACATAACTTTTATAGCAGGATCCTAGTCCTGGAGATCTAGTACTCAGGATACCTAAGCTGGCTCTATCAAGATACTTTATTTGAAATATATTCACAAAGTGAATATATATATTCACTTTGCAGGGTGGTAGGACCAGGAATTGGGAACCTTGTTCTATAGGTTTTCTCAGCTTGGTGCTGGACTGCATAATGAGATCAACAACTGGCATGGTGCATTGCTCACCATTTTTTCACACTCAAGCAAGTTGACTGAAATTTTTGTCGCCCTTTTATTTGGATAGCCTCCTGTAGTCTGCATCATATGCCAAACTGCTGTTAAGGAAGGTTCAGGGAGAAAAAAATAAGGTAAATTTAAGGGATATTTTAACTAAATGCTAATTAAATGCAAGGTAACCATTTACAAAGTTAGCAAAATTTCAGAACAATGAACTATATTTGTTATCCACCAGCTACATGAGCTGAGGGACAAACCGATGACAATAGAACCTAGATCTCATTGACTAGGTCCTTACATCACTGTCTACAAATAGGAGATAGGAGCCGTAGCCTAACCACTTTATGATGCTAAAAGATATGTGAGTGTGTGTATGTATGTATGTATGTATGTATCGCCGTTATCGGCGTTAACGTGCTGCATTAATGTGAGACTCTTATCGCGCGGTACTACATAAGCTATGATGACTTTCACCTTGATATTTTAGCGCAGATTTACTCTCTCTCTGTCTGTCTCTCTCTTTCTCTCTCTCTCTCTCTCTCTCTCTCTATGGCTCTCTCTCTTTTGTGACTTTTCCGGATCGCGCCCGTTTTAAACCTGTCTCGCTCTCTCTGTCGCTCTCTCTCTCTTGCTCTCTTACTCTCTCTCTCGTTCGTGACTTTTCCAGAGCATGCGGATCATCTCTCTCTCTCGCTCTCTCTGTCTCTCTCTGTCTGTCTCTCTCTCTCTTTCTCTCTTTTACTCTCTCTCGCTCTCCCTTACTCTTTCTCTCTTTCTCTCTCTCGCTCTCTCTTACTCTCTCTGTCTCTCTCTCGTTCCTGACTTTTCCGTATTTAAACCTCAGGTTTATATTTACATTTTCTTTTAAGGGTAATGTATTAAACCGAGTTCAAAATGAAATTAAAGTGATCTGGGAGAACATTTGGAGACACAACAACGTGATTTTTCACTATAGGCGGGTGCTCTTGTAACATACCCACGCAAAAAACGGGGAATTACTGTATACCTACTTTGAAACAGGGATGTCTCTAGGATGAAAAACAAGGGGGGCTTAGCCTTAGCCCCCAGGGTTGCAGGAACGAATTAGTGTGTATAGAGGGCTGAAAACTTTTCACCAAACCTTTCCTTTCACTTAAGGAAACAATAAATGTTAAGCAGTGAACAGTTATGGACACTGGTAGTATTGTAGTGTTGAACTGAGTACAAACGGCGCTACCAGAGAAATATTACTGAACAGGCTCTGGTTGCTACTGGCAGCTCTGTTTAGCTCCGCCTGGGTCCTAATGCCCGCTTGTATATATGATTGTGTGAGTGTGTGTGTGTGTGTGTGTGTGTGTGTGTGTGTGTGTGTGTGATAGCTATGCAGTCACAGTGACATTTTTCATGCACAATTTATTTATTTACATATTATTAATATATGATGTACCCTAAGGTGTTCCCTGTCCATGTTTTATAGTTAAACTCAGTGAGAAAAATCACAGTAACTGCATTAAAATGTGTCTTTAGGGTGTTTGTGCTCATTTAAACTAGTTTGACCAGGGGTGCCCTAACTTTTGCACACTTTATGCTGAAACGAGATCCTGGTTCTCTCTCTGCAGGAAGTGGATCTGTACAGGACCAACATCCAGGACAAGCTGGGCCTGACTGTGTGCTACAGGACCGACGACGAGGATGAGACCGGCATCTACGTCAGCGAGGTGGGCACCAAAACAGGGCATCATGGGTAAATTATGTCTAGCTGTCTTCCCTCCGTCTCCGTCACCATCCATAACGATCCGTTTCCGAGTTTTATCCGTCTGCCGAACATCCCTGCCGTCGTATTTGGAGACAGACGGCGGGGGGAAATAATGGGGACTATTTCTGGAGCTTCATTCATTATTCCATTACTCCCATAACTACCAGCATCTTTCTGAATTAGGCAGGGAAAATGTACCGACAAGAGATTTGTTTGTGCCGTATTAGTGTCTGCAGATCGCTCCGTATCTTCAAGATTAGGATCATTACGTCTGGAAAGTGCTCGCTTGGAAAATTAAGGTCTCGTGCTACATGATCAAAGGAAAAAAAAACAAAACAACAAGAAGAGATCAAGAGTCTCTGTTTCTGTGTAATTGTATATAATTGAGTGACCTGCTCCCTTCTCTCGGCAGATTGATCCGAACAGCATCGCTGCGCGAGACGGGCGAATCAGGGAGGGGGACCGGATCATCCAGGTTTGTTCTGGGACTTAAAACGTCCACTTTATATGGGTGCCAAAACTTTTGGCTGGCAGTGAAAACTGTCCCTCTGTCTCCTCTCCAGATCAATGGTGTGGAGGTTCAGAATCGGGAGGAGGCCGTGGCTCTTCTTACCAGCGAGGAGAACCAGAACGTGTGTCTATTAGTGGCCCGGCCAGAGATACAGGTAACAACGACGTCACACACAGTGTCCAGAACACACGCTAATAACGGTTTTCAAGGTGTCGTTGGAAAGGGGTCACTGAGCCCAATCAAACTGTGGAGTTTCACATTTAGAGTGAGAGACATATTTTTCATATTTAACATTTAGATTTAAGATCATTTAAGGCAAATGTTGGTGAGGGCATATCACAGCACACAGCCCCACCCCCTGCTAAGTAACATCCAATTGGAATCGTGGGGCATGGCCAATGAGCACATCTTTTAAACATTTAGAGCTCAACATTTACAGCTAAAAAAATCCCACATTTAGAGTCGCCGTTTGTAGACTTGAGACTTAACTTTGACTATTTTGAATGATATTAAGAGCTAGCCATGATAAAGGAGAGCCTCCACACAACGGGGTTAGTCACTAATAAGCCTCCTAAAGTTAACAGTAAAAGAGGTCCATTTCCCCTCATATATACATCTATTTTTTTAGATGTTTTATTCACAGGTTAACTCTTAATGTTATGTTGAATATTAATATTAATATTAATTGGTTATGCTTTCTTTAATGTGTTTTGTGTTCTTAAAGGTAAAGTTGACCTATTTCCACTAATTGTTTTTTTACAAAGATAATTCCACCTGTTTTGACTGGTTCGAGAATAGAACTGTGTTGAATTAATTAATAAATGATGGAATAGCTACTGTTAAAACAAATTTCTACTCTCTGCCAATTCCAGCACATTCATACATGGTCATTGTAATGTTTGTAATGTTGTAATGTTCTTCTCTCTGGCGTCCCCAAAAAGACTGTTATACCGACACAGCTTATTAAAAATGCCACTGCCGAAGATTAAAAATGCCACTGCTGAAAAGAACCAAGAAAAGAGATCACATAACTCTCACAGTCGGATACAGAATGGAGTTTAAAGGATTGATCATCGTTAATGTCACCCAGTAGTTTAGGTCCTAAATACAAGAGACGCTGCAATTAATTTTTAAATCAGCGTCTCTGAGTGTGAATCCATTCCAGTCCAGTGTCTGTTAAATTCCTACACAAGCACCTCATTTTGATTTATGAGGGACTGATTAGTGATCAGTTGAAGCACATCTTATTTAGTGAGGAAAAGTATAAAACACAGCTGTTATCGACAATCGACAGTTCAAAGGCCAGGCTGTTCGGTTCAATACTTGTAGCTATAAAAGATAAAACCTGAGAAACTGAACGTATTAGGAACTGGTGAGCTAGTAATGTGACAGAATACAGAACCAACTGGATATGGCACAGAAGAACTCAGAGATATCTGGTAAAAAAAATAAAAGTCTTCATGCTCATTGACCAAAGAGCCACTGAAGGATGTGGTGAGGAGCTGAAAACACTGCAGGTTCAGCGTCTGCTCAAAGACTGAAACTTAGAATTTGTGGAGAGCTTGAGAGAGTCAACCTGTCCCAATTCTTTTCTGCTACAGCTTGACGAGGGATGGATGGACGACGACAGAAATGATTTCCTGGACGACCTGCACATGGACATGCTGGAGGAACAGCATCATCAGGCCATGCAGTTCACCGCCAGCATGCTAGAACAGGTAAGGAAGTCCATCACATCTGTCCTAGTCATCAAACAGTCCGTCACCGAGGATCCATTCGGTCGCCTGGAGTGTCAGTCAGTCATGTTTTAAAATGTCGCTGTCATTCATCTGTTGACAAGGCACTGAGGCCATGTCAACCATTCAAGCATATCCTGTGGTCCTGTTCATACACTTTGGTATCCATGGACTGGGCGGAAAAATGGTTGAGTTCATGTCTTCCGGGTCATCAGTGCTAGGTCATGTGTAGAATGATATGCTTTCTCCTTCTAGAGTATCAGCTGGTTGAATATGTCACAGAGGAAGCACCTAGTTAGTTGGGCCCTCTTTTGGCAAGTGGGTACTGAAAGGTGTTTAGAAAAATTGGCAGGGAAACATAGCCTTTTGTGCTAGAGAGCCTGTTTCCCTAAGACTGGTTGTTGATGGGCTGCAACTGTCCATGATTATTGTTGGCATGAACTTCTGTCAAGACATACTTTCAGAATATCTTGTATCTTGGTTGTCTTCTTGCTCATAATGACAGGATTTGTGTCTTGTTTGTTGTCAGAAGAAGCACGAGGAAGATGGAGGTACGACGGACACGGCCACGTTGCTGTCGCAGCGCCATGAGAAGGACAGTGGAGTGGGCCGCACAGATGAGAGCACCCGTAACGATGAGAGCTCTGAGCAAGAGAACCTCTGCGATGACCACACCATCGCCTCCACCACTCTGGGTAGTCGCAGACGCCTGGCCTACAGCCAGGACACACTGGGCAGCAGCGACCTTCCCTTCAGCAGTGAGTCGTTTATCTCAGCCGACTATCCTGATGCTGATTTCTTGGGCGACTTCCCGGCAGACGAATGCGAGCGCTTCCGTGAGCTGCTGGAGCTCAAATGCCAGGTTAGGAGTGGCAGCAGTGGTTCTCACCAGGGCCTGGGCTGGCCCAACATTGCCTTGGTTGGTGGGCAAGAGATAGAAGGTGCAGGAGAAGAAGGAGTGGACAAGGAGCTTGAGCTCCTCAACGAAGAGCTGCGCAGCATTGAGCTGGAGTGCTTGAGCATTGTACGGGCACACCGCATGCAGCAGCCATGGATGCTGCACAACAGTGGCTTCCGCAACTACAACACCAGCGTGGACGCGTCACGGCGCCACGAGCTGGCCGACATCAGCGAGCTGCCTGAGAAGTCAGACAAGGACAGCTCCAGTGCCTACAACACGGGTGAGAGCTGTCGCAGCACGCCACTCACCCTGGAACTTTCACCAGACAATTCCCTACGACGGGCTGGCGAAGGACCAGCGGAAGCTTGCACAGGAGGTGCCGGACTGGGTTCCAGAATCCAAAAGCCCCTGCTGTCGCCCGTCCAAGAGGTGTCCAAGAGCCGCCACACACCCCTCGAAGAGGCCGAAGCTGGACCCCAGCCTGGGACCAAGGAGCGCAAGGCCCAGCCTCGCTCACCTTACAAGCATGCCCACATCCCAGCACATGCCCGGCACTACCAGAGCTACATGCAGCTGATCCAACAGAAGTCAGCCGTGGAGTACGGCCAGAGCCAGATGAGCCTAGCTAGTGTGTGCCGGGACCCGGTTCAGGAGCTGGAACCCAAGATGGAATGGAAGGTGAAGATCCGCAGTGATGGCACCCGCTATATCACCAAGCGACCCGTGCGTGACCGTCTGCTGAGGGAACGCGCCCTGCGCATCCGCGAGGAACGTAGCGGCGGCATGACCACAGACGATGATGCTGTCAGCGAGTTGAAGATGGGCCGCTACTGGAGCAAGGAGGAGCGCAAGCAGCACGCAGTCCGCGCCAAGGAGCAGCGCCAGCGCCGCGAGTTCATGAAGCAGAGCCGCATGGACTGCCTTAAGGAGCAGCAGGTCGCCACCGACGATAAGAAAGAGCTCAACATCATTGAACTAAGCCACAAGAAGATGATGAAAAAGCGCAACAAGAAGATCTTTGACAACTGGATGACTATCCAGGAACTGCTCACCCATGGGACGAAGTCACCGGACGGCACACGGGTGTACAACTCGCTACTGTCGGTGACTACGGTGTGAACTCCTGCTGGCTGTACATAGGACACTACCGATTGGGGTAGAGTATCCTGCCTCGTTCAATGCGGCAACGTTTGTAAATAAGGACATGGCAATGCTTCCTCTGAAGGAACTTTGCGACTGGCATTTGAAAGAAATGGGATCTCGGAGATGGACGAAGGATGTGTTTAAAAAAGAAAGACGAATGGGTTTTCATACACTCCAAGGCTTTCTACCTTGCTTGCTTTTTGAGTAATATGTTATAAAGAAACTATTTTAAAGATGAGAACAGCACAAAACCGTGTGCCATACGTAAACATACGCCAGCATTTTTGTTTGTTTTTGATTATCGGTCATGTTTATCAGTATTTTCAGTTTATCGATTATCACACATACATCTTGCTTACGAGTTTTTAGCCTCGGGGTCCACACAGAGTACTTTGAGAAGTTACTTTTACACATTTTAAAGCGACTTTGTTTTACAGGTTCTAAAGAAAGGGTGCTGTTTTTCTACGTTTTACAACTCAGCTGTCGTGTGTTCCAGCTGGTCAATAGGTCAAGATTTACGTATCATCTGAGAGCAAGTTCTCAACTTGTTGGACTGTAAATTTGTTTGTGTTGTCTTTAAGAGGTACATTCTGTCTTTTTTTAAAAAAAACAAAATTATGACCCCAGCACTGTAGCTGAAATCACTTAAAGGAATGCTGTTATCTGTTCTCCTCAGATGCTGCAAAAAGCAGCAACCGAAAAAAGAAAAAACATTACAGCTTTGAATCCCATTGTAGTCCGAAATCCTTTTGTACCTTTTGTATAGGATTCCATGTATCAGAGAAAAATAACACAGCCTAACAAATCTATAGCTAGCAACACAATTTGATGTCTTGTACAATGAGATAAATAATAAATTATTGTTTTATATTTGACAAGCTTTGCTGATGACTTGAGTTTTTTTTCTGTAAAGAGTAGTTTTTGCAAGAATGGAATCTTTTTTCTGGGTTTTTTCAGCTTCTTTATCCTGTTGTTCTAACCTTTTAACCTTTCGTAATTTTAGCACCACCCACCAATGAACCCACCCCCGTTGACAAACACCCAACTCCCCCTAAGTTTAGGACAACAAAACACCCCCACCCCCCTTCAAATGACAAAAAGACCCCACCCCCATCGACAAACATCCAAGCAACCCATCCCCCACTAAGTCTAGGACAACAAAACACCCCTACCCCACTTCAAATGACAAAAAAAATCCCACCCCCATCAACAAACATCCACCCAACCCAACTCCCCCTAAATCGAGGAAAAAAAAAAAAACA
>JBBPDB010000108.1:22640584-22653084 GCA_037974465.1 Brachypetersius altus | reverse complement strand
TATTATCTTTGCTATTTTTATTATTATTATTATTGTTGTTGTTGTTGTTGTTGTTGTTGTTATTGTTATTCCAGTGTTTGAGTCTCCTCCCCCCTGTAGGGGTCCTCGGTCCTCAGGCAATGTGTCGCGTCCGTGGTGTCGCCAGGAATCCTCGTCAGAAATCTGACCTTTTCACTGTCCGGCCTTTTATTTTCCCCTTTTTTCTTCTTTTTTTCTTTTAGTTTGTTTCTTTCGCGGCTTGTTGAGTCAAAGCCAGTATAATTAGATCACCAATTAGCGTTTAATTAATTTCTGTCTGAAGTCTCCCTCTCTTTTTCCTCTCTGGAAACGGTGAAGAAACAAAGAGGCCGTCGCGGCTGCCTGGCCTTTTGTGGGGCTGCTCGCGTGTAGAAGGAACACGTGCGTGCGTGTGTGCGCGCGCGCGTGTGTGTGTGTCAGAAGTGATGCGCTCTTAGAAAAGCTTTAGTTCTGTTGACTTTCTAGGTGTAAATAAGAACATGTTTGGCCACAATTTGCTGTTAATTTGCTTTTTAACCTTAAAAATAAATAAATTAAGTTATTAATTAATTAATGACGTGTGACTGGTGCGAAACATTTGACACCTTTTCTACCTCAGGTAATGAGAAGTAGTCTTTTCCTCGTACGGGAGGTGCAAATACAAAAAAAATGTGATAAGACCCGCCAGCAGTGTGTGTGTGTGTGTGTGTGTGTGTGTGTGTGTGTGTGGGGTAAATAAATGTGACTTCTTTTTTAAGCCCATCATTTTCCTCCAAAAACAACAAGAAAAAATGTAAAGTGGAGAATGTCTTCCGGAGCAGAGAAGGAGAAAAGGCCGGCGGGACCCGCTAACCCTCTCCGAGATGCTCGGGGACATGGCAGGATCAGGCGTCGCAGAGTCAAGGTTGAGTCACTCGTCAGTGGCGCCTTTATTACATACCTGTCCGTCAAGCGGAGCAAGCGGCCGGTAATGAGTGTTAATAGGCTGCGTGTACTTGTGCAGGCCGTACGGCGCTGGAGGAAGTGTTCGGGGCGGGGGGTGTATCTATCTGGTGTGTGCGTGGGGGGGGGGGTTTACATGTTAAACACTGTCTGTCAGGCTTTCACCTGCTCGGCCCCTCGTCTGCGCTGTCAACAGCGTCATTATCGTGCAAAATTAGACCCCCGATACCTCCGGAGCCCCGACAGCCTGGCGCTCATTAATCTGTTGCCACAATTTGTGGCCCGTTGTGTTTTTTTTTCTTTCTTTCTTTTTCTTCCCCCCTCCTCCACCACCCCTCCTTCTCCGACCGCACAAAAATCGTGTTTAATTTGAAAACTTGGCCTCCTTTGGCAAATTAGCAATTAGAACAATTTGGCGGGGGCGGAGGGAGGCGGCGGGGGGGTGTATTTGTGTCATCAGCGGTGGGGTCTCTTACACACACACAAACACACACACACACACAGACTGGAGCACTGCTTAACAAGTTTACGTTTATAGCCAAACCCCCCCCCCCTCTCCGGTTTTCAGTGATGACCCTCTGCCTGTTCCTCTTGTCCTGCTGAGGGTCACTCAGACTCAGGATCACCTCCAGAAGTGTCCACTAATCACAGCCCCTCTAATTCAGTTCCAGCCTGTAATTAGTCTGGTTCGGCCTCTTCGTCTCCGGATTATTAGGAACCTCTCAGAGCCGGGACCAGAGAGAGAGAGAGAGACAGTGTGAGAGAGAGAGAGAGACAGACAGAGAGACCCAGGGAGAGAGAGATAGTGAGAGAGACAGAGACAGAGAGACTGAGAGAGAGGGAAGGGAAACAGAAGAGACAACAGGGAAGATGTTTCTGCACCTGTCCTATAAGCAGTCTAAAGAGAAAGAGGGGAGGGGAGTGAGATTTAGAGAGAAGGGCGAGAGACTTAGGAAAAGACTGCACTCACTGCAGGGAGTGAGAAAAAGAAAAAGAGAGGAAAAGAGAGAGGCAGGTTAGAAAGACAAATAAAGAGAAACGGGAGAGATGGATAGAGAGAGAGAAAGGAAAGGTGAGAGAGGGTCCGCCCCTGTTACCCTGTTGGTGTGACACCAGGCTCCTCTGATCATTTGATTGAATCTGTGTCTCTGACGTCTCGCCTGTTTCTCTTCCAGCTCAATCTGGTCTCCAAGTCGGTGCCCGAGGCCTCGCCGCCCCTCAGCCTGCCCCAGACGCCCACCACGCCCACAGCGCCACTCACGCCCCTCTCGCAGGCCCACCCCGTCATCACGCCCACCAGCCTGCACAGCGTGGGCCCCATCCGCCGCCGCTACTCCGACAAGTACAACATGCCCATTTCTCCAGGTACCCCCACACTCACACCCTCCGCACCCCGGGGTCTCTCACCAACACCGGCTCTCATAAACCTCACACGTTTACCGCCAGTCTGGACCTCAGAGTGTGTTTATGTGTGTATTCTGTGTGCTTATCAAACTGAACCAAATATCAGAATAACATATTAAAGGACCCATTGCATCTTTTTTCTGGACTTTAAAGTAAGTGGTGCATTTACTCCCCCCCCCATCCATACAGTCCATATATGAAAAATATGCTACAAAAACAGTCCACTTCTGTGATGTCACAAAACCACACACTTAAAAACACCTTATTCTAGCTACGGCTGTTCATGCTCTGATCATAACCTAAATCAATGTTGTCGCCCGACAGATATCGTCCAGAACAAGGAGTTCTACATGAACGCGGATGTGCGCCCGCCGTTCACGTACGCCTCGTTAATACGGCAGGTAAGCCCCACCCCCTTCACTTTCAGCTGAAATATCCAGCACACACTCTTTTTTTTATTATTTTTCCATATTTTTCCCTTTTTTTTCTTGCTCAAACCAAATTTCAAATACAATTTAGCCCCGAAACACATGACTGCCCATCAGCGCAGGGGCGCGAGAGCGGCGGCAGAAAAAAAGGAAAAGGCTCGGATGTAACAATTGGCTGTGATGGAGCGCTGCGGCCGATGTGATTATTACGAAATTCATTTCACACAACAGCGCGGCCGCGGCGTCTCTGGGACGCCTGGTCAATTATCAGAGCCGGCCCCGCTAATCTGGCATCGCGCGAGTATTAATCTGGGCAGGGATAATTGGCGCGCTGTAATCTGGCCCCCGACGAAATAGTTTTCGCTTGTTCTGGTCGCTTAGCGGAAAAGGATGTATTCAAATACCCGCATTTGAATGAGGATTCGGTAAACAAAGCGGTGCGAGCGGATCAGCGCCGCTGCTTTACATGAACCACTCAGGAGAACACGGCCTGCACACACACACACACACACACACACACACACACACACACACATACACACATATATCCCTTTGTTTAAGCTGGGGCTTTGAAACGGAAGTGGAAAATGAATTGTCGCTTATCAGCACAATTGTGTGTGTGTGTGTGTGTGTGTGTGTGTGTGTTTTCCAGGCGATACTGGAGTCACCGGAAAAACAGCTAACACTAAACGAGATCTATAACTGGTTCACGCGAATGTTTGCATATTTCAGACGGAACGCGGCCACATGGAAGGTACTATCTCTCTCTCTCTCTTTCACTGTCTCTCTCTCACTCTCTCTCTCACTGTCTCTCTCTCACTCTCTCTTTCTGTCTTTCTCTCTCTTTCTTTGTCTCTCTCTCTACCTTTAATACACCTTAATCGGAACACACACACACACACACTCATCTGCTTATTGACCCCACCTCACCCCACCCCCACAACACACACATATTAAGAGATGGAGTTTGTGGGGTCCTTGGCAAAGAAAGGTTCTAAAGTGGTTCTTCACTTTTGGCACCTGAGTAGAACATTTACCAAAAGCTGGAAACACACACACACACACACACACACACACACTCTCATACATTCACATACACACACACCTTCCACTGGACCACACACACAAACAGACAGAGTGAATCCAGATGGAGATGAAGGAGCGGAGTGTGGAATTAAGATGTGAAAGAGAGAGAGAGAGTGAGAGTATCTCGCTCCGCTCCGGCGGGCACCGACAGCTCCTCCGCAGGGGCACATCTCAGTAATAAACACTCTCTCTCTCTCACACACACACACACACTCGGAAAACTCTCCTACTCTACTCAAAGATGTACGGAGTGTTAACGGGCCGCCGTCTCCGAACCCAAACAGAGATCTGCTGACGGCCTTTTTCCACTTTCACATCCTCCCGGAGAAACAGGGCTTTTTTAGCGTAACCCGGAGCAGCTCCAGCCGGGTGGTGTGGGGACAGAGGGGTTCTGCTCCTTTTCCCACCGCAGCATTTACACATAGCTCCACACACACCCCACACACCTCCTACACACCACACACACCAAGCATCCCAAACAACGAACATTTCCATGGTATAATGAATGATTTATATATTAATTTTACATTTTCTCCAAACATTGGGTTGGTTTGGAATGTTGAATCCAGTGTTGGTCAATAGTGTATGAAACAATAGTGACCTGCACATTTTACACACACACACACACACACACACACTCCCACTCCCACACACACACACACTACACATGCAATAACCAGAAAAAATGATGCGTGTCTTTATTTTCCATGGCTGTGTGACTCACTCACAATCAGATTCCTGCTCTCTGTTTTCACTGAGATTTTCCACATCAGCACGTTACTCACTTACTAAAACACTCAGAATGCTTTACTATCAAATACATTTACAGGATTTTCACCTTTATTAACCAGAAACTTTCTGTCAGCCACCTAATGATAATGAGGATCTCCAGACCAATGTTAGATATTTATGGAGCTATTAAGTGCTGAAACAGTAACGAGTGCATTTAAAGTTAAAGAACAGTCTAGAATTTGACTCTGTATCACCAACAACCAGTTAATAGGAGTCAGACCTGCACTGTTACAGATTCTCTCATCTTAGAAAGGAAACTGGCTTTATTTCACACATTTTTCCAGAGTTTAAGAAATCTGCAGTTTGAGATAAATTTGTTAGCAAATGTGGAATTTTTATACACAGATGCAACATGTGTAATATTTCTGGAGGTTAAAACACCTTTTGTACTGAATTTCTTCATTTTCTTTCTGGTTTAGAGTTTAAGTTTATAGTTTATTTCTGTATCTTTTGTGCTGTGTTAAATCTGCCCAAACTGCACAAAATCCATAATATATGGGAATGAACTTCAAAAACAGCTTCTTCAAATCTTAGTTTTTGTGATGTCACAAACCCCCCACATATCTCCTTATTCTGGATACATCATTTTAGCCCCACCCACTTCTCCAACAACTTTAACAATCAGACTTTTGTTGGATTTCATGAAGACCTCGATTCATCAAAACACTGAACACCGTGATCAAAGGAAAAGCATATTGTGGATCTTTTCTTTTATTTATTTTTATCATGATGTAATTATTCTGTATCTTAATTATTGTATTAATGAGTGAGCTGCTGGATATCTGAGCTGCTGGATATCTGAGTAAAGCTGGTATCTTCTCTCCTCTCCTCTGGCCCCCGCCCTGCTGCAGAACGCGGTCCGGCATAATCTTAGTCTTCACAAGTGTTTTGTGCGAGTAGAAAACGTGAAAGGCGCTGTCTGGACCGTCGACGAGCTAGAATTCCAAAAGAGACGGCCTCAGAAGATCAGCGGGTAGGTCCCAGCCCCCCTGCCCTGCTGCTGAATGCTGGGATGCAGTTCCATGTGGTCATATTGTGCTGTGCTGCCCCCCACCCTGCTAGAGCTGCTTGCTGCATCATGTGATCCTGTCTCACGTGTCCATTTTCTGTCTGCCTGTCTGTCTGTCTGTCTGTCTGATCATTGCATCTGGCTGCTTCCCTCTCCCTCTCCACCTCGCTTGGTGCCCCCCTCTCCCAGGGTGCCATTCGCACCAACCTCTCCCTGCATAAGTGCTTTATAAGGGTGGAGGATGACTTTGGGTCCTTTTGGACCGTAGACGACGGAGAGTTTAAACGGGGCCGCCACGTGCAGCGAGGTCGTCCGCGTAAACACCTCGCCGCTGCCGACGACGCCAACCTGCTTGTACAGTAAGCACCGCCCCCATCCCGCCCCCCTCCAGCATTAGCCCTGCACGTTTTGCTTCTCTGTGCTCATCCTGTGTGTGTGTGTGTGTGTGTGTTGCTCTGAAATGATTCCTGGGGTTTAATGTGGGTAATCTGGGAAGCATGAATCTGTTAATGCATAGTCATTCGTTCACAAGCCTTTTATTGGACATTGTTATCAAAATAACAGAGACAACAGTCCTCACATTAACTGTGTTATGATTTATTAAGATTTATTGAAGCGTTCTCAGGGTGCTCATGACTCAGAGCGGGTTTACTGAACTGTGTGTGTGTGTGTGTGTGTGTGTGTGTGTGTGATTTCTGCAGAAGTCCAGCCCTAGTGAAGAATATTCAGACCAGTTTGGGATACGGCCCCGCCCTCTCAGCCGCTTTCCAGGTAAGATTCCAGATGATCCGGCGGTGATCAGTATACTGGTGGTGCTGAATGCTGAGTGGGTGGAGCTCCTTTATCTAGGCTCCTTGTATCTTTAGACACTTTGCAGTCTGTCAGTAAAACATTTGTTCTTTCATTTAATCTCCTCAGTGTGATAAAGATCAGACAATCTGACAGAAAATAGGAGCTCTACATCAACAATAAGATTCAAGGCAAAATATTAGGAAATGAAAAGGGGCTCAAGACTTTTGCACAGTACTGAAAGTTACATCAAGTAGATGTTTGTCATTTCAACCCTCTGTACAGAACACAGTGAAACTAAACAGAGTTCCTGCAGGACAATAGAGGCAGACGATTGATAATTGTACAAAAATAGCTTTCACTGGGAACGGCAGGTCCGAGAACGTGCAGTATATCATAAATAAAGGGGTTTAAAATAAAGTTTTCAGTGGCAGTTGTTTGTTTATGGTTGGACAGTGTTTACTGTGTTTATGCAGTGTGTTTGGGGAAAGGAAGAATTTGTGTGTGTGTGTGTGTGTGTGTGTGTTGCGATTATGCTGCTACATATGGCGATTGCAATGCCTTTCAAGATATTAAAGGGCCCATATCATCACTTTTCTGGACTTTTTTTCTGGGCTGTAAATCTGAGTTTTATGATGTCACAAAACTAACAAATTATTCATACATTATTCACACATCAGTTTAGCCCCGCCCATTCATGCTGGAGTTCTAAGGAGTGTTTTTGTGCTCTTTTTGCTGCTGTACAGGGCAGCCAATCAGAAATAAGCTCATTTACATATATCACTTTTGAAGGCACAGTAACAAAAACCGTCTGTTTACTTCTGAGGGATGAGTAGAGGCCGGGGGATGGTTTTGCAAGAATGAAGTATAATGACATATAAAATTGTTTACATTTTATTTATTTATTTACTTTTTGTTCTCAAACCTGCACTAACGACAGCTTTAAACACTTCAGCCTATCAGGGGCTTTAATGGTTAAAGGTGCAAATTGATTTCTGTTGGTTCACATGAAGACATTGATTCATCAGTAACTCACCTGGATCAGTGATTGGCCAGCCTGTCTGATTGGTTAGAGGCTCATTTGCATATTGCAGCATTTCGTGAAATCAGTATTGCAGTGACTGATATTGTGATAACGATTAACAGACGACATATCGTGCAGCACTAAGTATGAGCGAGTTTTTAGTGTGTGTGTGTGTGTGTGTGTGTGTGTGTGTGTGTGCGCGAAGTGAGGCCAGTAGGACATTTTATCATCATCATCATCTTCTTCAGGTCAGGGCTCAGTTAACTCTAATAGTTGTCCTACACACACATTCAGATGTCAGCAGATCTCTATAGGTGTGACATATTAGCACCTATTAATAACCCTGCGCTGTTCTCATTTCAGCAGCTCTGTTATCTCCTGAGCCGCCCCCCCGCCTTTCCTAAAGCAAACACGGGCTGATCAGTGGGCCTGCAGGGGCGGAAGCGACTGGCAGGTTCTGAACAGGTTGAATGGGTGAAGGTAAGCCGGCCATAATCCCTGACCTTTGGAGTCCATCTGCTGCCTCTAGCAGGGTGGGCCAGCCTGACCGAGAACCGCAGAGAACCCGCTGCGGTGCCGCCTTAAGAGCTGAAACCGGTTCTGTTCAGCACAAAGTTTGGGACGAACCAAGAATCAAAATCAAATAAATCATTTTTTAATTTTATATCTCATACACAGCAGTTTAATTGCATTATGTCATATTGTGTGTGTGTGTGTGTGTGTGTGTGTGTGTGTGGACGCTGGACATGCATGTGTTTATGTAAAGTACCTTTTAAACTCAGTCGGACACTCGAGAGCACAAACAGACAAAGACACAGACCTGCCATCTATAATAAATCCTGTCAGTTTCCAAACTACTGAACCCCGTCGGACGTCCGAGTCTTTATAAACCGTTCCAGCCTTTAGAAACCGTCTTTATCCGGAATTTATCTTCTCATTCGCTCAGCTCTGATCGTCCTGACGAACGAGCGAACGCCTCACTGACAAGAATATATTTAGAAAATTAACATCTTTATTTTTTAAACAGCAAAGAGATGCCAGGCACTGCATCACCACCGTCACGTATATGTACACCGTCGTGTAATGAGGTGTGTCCAGACTTTTGACTGGTCGTGTTTATGGCTGGGCTGACAGTAAAGCTCTACTTGAGCTGACAGTCCAGCCAGAAGAATGGGATTAATGATTGTTGTTGAGCGTGTGCTGTTCTTAAGGCTTTGTGGATCTTTTGTGGCTCTCTGGGCTGAAATATTTATCAACAGTTTCGCCCCGCCACCTCCGAACAACAGCCCTGCGCCAAGACGGGACACGTGAGCCGCTCGGGGGACGCCTGCGGGACTGTTGGTCCAGGAGCAGTGTCCCACCCTGCACTAACAATCACCACGGCAACACAGACAGGTCCTGGATCAGTGTCCCACCCTGCACTAACAATCACCATGGCCACACAGACAGGTTCTGGATCAGTGTCCCACCCTGCACTGATAATCACCACAGACAGGTCCCACTCTGCACTAACAATCACCACGGCAACACAGACAGGTCCTGGATCAGTGTCCCACCCTGCACTAACAATCACCACGGCCACACAGACAGGTCCTGGATCAGTGTCCCACCCTGCACTAACAATCACCACGGCCACACAGACAGGTCCTAGATCAGTGTCCCACCCTGCACTAACAATCACCACGGTCACACAGACAGGTCCTGGATCAGTGTCCCACCCTGCACTAATAATCACCACAGACAGGTCCCACTCTGCACTAACAGGTCCTGGATCCACTACAAAACGAAACCCCTTAATTTTTCCCCTTAAAATGACCTTAATTTTGACCAGATTAAGGTGATTAAACTACTGAACTAAACTACTGAATTTCCTCTTACTTTTTAAACGTTTCCCCTTAAATAATAGAACCAACTTAAACTTAAATTTAAGAGTAAGGGGTTTCACACTCAGGCCTTAAATCCACTTTTAAGGTCAAATTAAGGGATTGGTTCACAAATGAATGGCCACTTAATTCAGATGAAGGGTTTTGGTGTATTTTCAGGGTTAGTTAAGGCAGAGTTAAGCACATTTTCAGTACATTGTGTTCAGTGTCCTGACTCCCGAACCCCCTCGAGCCTCTCGTTCTCATCCCCCCGTCTCTCTTGTCAGCATTCCCCAGCGCCGCCTCTGTTCTCCTCAGAGTTGGAGAGTCTAATCGACGGACCCTGTTTCCGCTCGGCGACGCGCAGGCGGTCAGTCATTATTCTTTTTCATGGTGTGTTTTTTATTTATTTATTTTCCCTCTGGCCTGCGCTTTTAAAGTGCTCAATTAAGGCCGCGGCGGAGAGAAGAAGAGGCTCATAGGCGGGAAAAGAGCTGGGATACTTTCTGGAGGCCAATTAAAAAGTTTGGGCTGCTGGCTGGAGAGAATGGAGCTGAAGGACGAAGCTGAAACGGCTGACTCAGCGAAACCCGCAGCTGCACTTTAGCACTGCAGCACAAACTGAGTCAACATATATGTCCTCCACGCCTCCCCCACCCCTCCCAAACACCCTTTAACACACACAATGTACACGCGTGCCCACAGAGAGCTACATATATATTTCCACACGCGTGTGCAGGTGCGGTGCCAGAGGCGCCTGCTGAGGGTAATTAATGGGCCTGTGTGCGTTTTCCCTTGCCTCCGCGGACACGCGCTGCTCGGTCACACCATCCGACTTATTTTTGCTGCATCCGACTTATTTTCTGCGACGCTTTGATTTTCAGCTCCTTCCACCTGCTGGGCGAAGGAATACATTCACAATTACAATATTTTCCAGATGGACCAGAGTGTGGAGTGACGCCTGGTCGCTGTGCTGGACTGTTCAAAGCCCTGCTCCATGTTAAATATACAAAATGTCCTACAAGTCTGACCCACAGTTACATCAGAGGGGACAGCAGAGGGTTTAAACGTTAACCAGTGTTTCTGTGTGTGTGTGTGTGTGTGTGTGTGTGTGTGTGTGTGTTTATACCAGAGAGGTTTACAAGCCATTTTTACCAAGTCTCAAGTCTTTGAGTGGCTGTGTTTACAAACGGCGACTCTAAATGTGAGATGTTTGTGCTGTAAATGTTGAGCTCTAAATGTTTAGCAGATGCTAATTGGCCACGCCCCACGATTACAATTGGCTGTTACTTAGCAGGTGGAGGGGCTTTGTGCAGTGATATGCCCTCAACCCTCTCCAAACTCTCTGCTCTTCTCTGGACTGGAGAGAATTCTGGAGCAGTTCTGAAGGAGTTTGGGATCGTGATCCTGCTGAAGCAGGAAATTTAGTCCAGAGATCCGTAAACCAGGAGGAACTGTGTGATGTTGAAGAACTGGTTGACATGTAAACTGTGGGCTTTTTCTGGTGTCTGGTATTTTTATGTCCATATTCAATGAACGTTTACAGTTGATATCGATCCAGATAGAGGTTGACCAATACAGGTTTTTCTAAAGCCGATAGCTGATATATGCTGCCGATATGTAGCATATATCAACTGCTGATATATGCTGCTGCCAGTAATTAGACATTTCCTCCCTGTTTGTGTAGTAACCTATCACACTAATAATAAAGGATACACGAAATTTAAGAAAACTACTGCTACGTTAGCATTACCGGTTAGCATTTGCAGCGTGCAAAGACTTGTACACAAAAGAACAAGACAGCTCTCTGTGCTGATGCTCAGTTAAGTCAGGGACAAGGTAAGAAATATTGGTTTGTGTGTGTGTGTGTGTGTGTGTGTGAGAGAGAGAGAGAGAATGAGTGGGTGTGTGTGAGATGGAGAGAGACACTGTTAGCATTAGCAGTTAGCATTGACAGCATGCAAAGACTCGCACACAAAAACATTGAAATAACTCTCTGTACTCTCTCCACTCTCTATGTTTAGACAGGGCACAGCTTATTAATACTAAATAAAGTTTAAAGCACTAAAATAGGACAAGATACAGAGCAGGCATGCTGCAGCGAGCTTCTTCTTCCACTTTTTCTCAAAAAAAGGCAGGGATATTGTGGGGATTTCCACATAAAATGATGAGTTTGGTTCTTTAAAAATATCCACGTGACTGGATCCTCATCCATGTAAAACTGGGGGATTACTGTATGCATGTGTGTCTGTATGTATATATATATATATGTGTGTGTGTGTGTGTGTGTATATATATATATGTGTGTGTGTGTGTGTATGTGTGTGTAAAATTGTCACAGATGTATTACTGATGAAGTAGTGCTGTTCTGCATCATTAGAAATGTGAGAGAGAGGCTCACATAAAGAAACTGGCAGATCTCATTAAAACCTCTAAATGTGCTCTAAATACACTCCGGGTCGTAAGCTGACACTGCAGATGCTCGTTATGCTCATTTTATTGGTCAGGGTTGCGTTTCCTAGCAGCAGATGGTTCTGGCCTTGCTTTAGAGTCTAAAAAAGTCCCCTAAAAGCAGAAAACTGGGGTACTTTCCTCCTGGGATGAACTTGTGATCTGTGCCTTGATGACATGGAGAATCTAAATTTACTGCGGTTGAGAGGCCGCTGTTTTCAAGCGTAAGTGGGGGAAAAAGTAGGTGCTGCATTAATATGAGAGGTATCATGATTACAGTCAATGTAACTCATTACTACTCATCATCTGCAAAACACAATCAGATCAGAACACGGCTGCCTGGAGACTGTTGTGGAGATATGGGTAATTATTTGCTTCCTTTCATTTTAGAGCACGAGCTGCATTTTGGCTGAGCGGATATTTGTTCTGTGACTGCAGCATGTAAAACAGAAAGAGAGTGCTCTCATCCTGCGTAGCGCTTTTTAGTCAGTGGCCTCTGAAGGCTTTACCTATTTTCGTCTTTATTCTTTATCAGAGAACACATTCATTTATCAAGGCCACTGGCATGCAGCAATGCTGTATAATGGAGCAAAAAATAATAACAGGAATATTAATTAGTATATTAATAACAGGAATATTAATTAGTATATTAATTTAGCTTACCCATTTGCACATACCGTAGATCCATAGATTACTATATTGTGACGAGCCGGCAG
>JBBPDB010000108.1:22559234-22569582 GCA_037974465.1 Brachypetersius altus | reverse complement strand
GTTGTGAACCTTGAGTTTACGGGGGCCCATGGCCACTGCTTGTGCATAGGGCCCAGAAATTGGTGCTACGCCCCTGAATACAGCAGTTTTATTTTTCATAAAAATGTAACAATTAGAATCACAATTTTATTTATCACTATAGAAGATTTAGCTCATTTTAGTCACTTGCTTATTTTATTAAGTTATTTGGCTAATTGGCTGTTTTCATGGACAACATCCGACACAGTGATATAGAGCCTAAATTAAACCAGTGCTAAAATATTTTTATATTTTACAATATAATGAGTATCCCAGCCCTCTTACTGACCCTCACAGATGAAGTATGCTGTAGATCAAGACACTGATTTTGTAGCTGGAAAAAAAGAACAAGCTTCTGTTCACTAAATGCTGACGAATACTAGTGTAATATTCAAATTATTGGTACCTGCGTAAACCATTTAAAAGAAAAAACATAACCATTTAAAAGTAAGACTAGATGTATGCTTGGGCAGGTTGTATGCATGTACACAGTGAGTATATGTGTATAAGTGTATACAGAGTGGATGTATAAGTTAGATCACTATAGATATATAGATATATAGACACACACACACACACACACACACACAGGTACACAATGGATTGACAGGCCTTAACAGTAACTTAGTATTAGAGCTCCGAGTCACATGTGATTCACAAGCGCCAGTATATCTGTGTACAGCGTCTGTGTGAAGTAAACCCCGAGGGAGAAGATCTAAATAAAATCACAACAGCGGCGAATAATATAATAATAACGAGAGAATCCTGTTATTGCATTTGAGCGCGCTGCGAACATTCATAACTGTTACAGCACTTTCCTAAACACGAAAACACACCCAGTCCATTTAAAACCAGTGTGTTGTACACTGAGCAGGTCTCGCAACCCTGAACTCTGACGCTCCTTTTCTTCTTTGTGGCCAGTCTGACACGCACAATTTGTACCAATACATATTTTAATCTGGAATAAATGAATATTCTAATCAGATTAGTGCTCCCAGCAGCCGGGCCGCTCCTGCACTCCTACAGCCCAAATAAAAACGTTTCATCTCCAGATGAATCTGCCTTTGAAATGATCTCTCCAGAAGAATGAGTGGCGCCGAATGGCTGTAGAATGTTAATGAAGGCTCCTTCGGACGTGCATAAATTAAGTGATGAGGTGCCGGTTGTGAGGAGCCACTGATAATAGAAAGAATTTCAAACAGGGTCTTATTTACGACTGGCGTCCGCGGCTCGTCCTGTGGGGCGCCGGGGCTCAGAGACGTGATCTGGCTGAACAGATTTACAGTGAAGTCGATTGCTTTCAGAGGAACAGCAACATTATTGTATGTGTATTTGCTACACACACACATGCACACATACAGATGGGTGTAGATATCTATAGCAGTGTTGTATGTGTATGTGTGTGTATGAGTTTGTATATCTATATGATATCTACCTATATATGTATGTAGAGTAATCTTTCCAAGAGCACCCATCTATAGTGAAAAAAACGGGTTGTTATGTTTTGGTAAAAAAATGCCAATTTTTATAGTGTAAACCTTAAATCTGCCCCCAAATCAGCTCCCAGAACACTTTAATTTTGTGTTAAACTCAGTTTAATGTATTACCCTTAAAGAACATGTAAGGGTAAATAAATAATTAGATTCAGAAAACTATATTACTTAAGAATGCTAGCATTAGCGGTTAGCATTAAAGTGAAAGTGACCATTTGTCATACGTGAACACACCACAGCACACAGTGTGAACAATATGAAATTCAACCTCTGCATTTAACCCATTCACCAAGTGAAGCAGGGGGCAGCTATGAACACAGCTCCCGGGGAGCAGTGTGTGGGGACGGTACCTTGCTCAGGGTACCTCAGCTGTGCCTAGTGGTCTTGGGAATCAAACCCGGACTATGTGGTCGCAGGGCAAATGCCCTAACCACTAGGCTACCATAAAGAAGACGCGTTTAAATAACTCTCTACCCACATGTTTAGACAGGGCACAGCGTACTAATACTAAATAAACTGAGATAACTGTTGAAAATGGGGGGGTGGGGGGGGTTAAAACACTAAAAAATGAGGACAAGACACGGAGCAGTCATGCTACATGCTGCAGCTTCTTCTTCTTCTTCTTTTTATGGCGGTCGACAACTTTTCAGTGTATTACTGCCACCACTGGACTGGTGGAGGTAACACATTTTGGTTCTCAGAAAAAATCTGCATTAGACTGAATGCTGATCCACGTAAAACTGTATATTACAATTATATACATATATCTTTAGACACTTTGCAGCCTGTCAGTAAAACATTTTTTCACATTTCTTTCACTTAATCTCCAAAAGAACAGACAGTCTGACAGAAAATATTTTCACCAACAATGTATTTATACATACTGTTGGTGCAAATATATACATATATTCATATACATACAAACACACTCCAAGTGCTTTATTTCCCCTGTAATCCAGTTTCTGGAGTTTGGCTCATCTTGTGTTCTTGTGTACTCCTCAAAACCCTCAGGGACCCGTAATTTCCACCTTACTCCATGTTTTGAAGAGACTAAACTCTTCCACGCCACACGAGTCGACTTTTTCAATTCATCATATCGGCGCGTCCCGCACATCCCACTCCCAGCTGGATTCGCCCCCGAGGAACAAACGTGTCAGTTTAAAAACAAGTATACCAACAGAGTGTTAGGCAATCAGACCAGCTCATTAATCACCATGACTTATCGCCGGGCCGCTTCCCAAACTTTCCCTCTCAGAGTTCCTCCCAACCAGGAGAGGGGGCGGTGGGAACATGCCTGTGCACAGTTTTAATGAAATAACGCTGGAATTAATGTCGTCCAGGAGAAATATATAAATATGTATGGCTTTTAAATCAGTGAACATTGCGGCCGCGCCTGGCGGTCAGCAGAAAAGAGCCAGGCGTATCGGTGAGTCGCGCCTCATAATAGAGTCAAATATCAGTAATTCATGAAGCCAAACCATCCTGCACACGTAGAGAAAGTGAGGTTGTGAGGAAAGGTGCAGTACTGAGGACGCTGCATCAATAATGCACACCTGAGCGTCCGGTTCACCGCCGCTGTTTGAACATAATCCTGTCGCTCGGCGCGGGCTGACAAAACGTCACCCTTTTCATTATTTACGGTAAATGCTGCATTTCTGAACTGCTGTCTGTCAGCAGGTGAGCCTGATCTGAACAAACCGTCATCAATAAGCCATGAGATCACAAACAGGCCGTAAACAAACCGACGCTCGGCCTGTTAGGCTGTTCAGGCACCGGAAACGCTCAAGCTCGTCGTCACGGTCTGTCAAAATCCGCAAAGATCATCACAACCTCACCAGAGTTCTTCAGAGTTCTCCTCAGAGTGGACACAGGAACACTGGTCAGTCAGAGGTTCCCCTTCTGAGTTCTTTATTGATGATATTAAATTAAATTCTAAATTGAACACTGGTGTGTATTTAAGTGATTTTTTTTTCTCAGATCCACACCAGAGTTCTTCTGAGTTCTCCTGATGGTGGACTCTGCAGACTCTCGGAAGGCTGGTGTTTGGAGGCCTCTGTGTTTGAAGCTTTGAAAAGCTTTGAAAAAAAGTGCAAATGTGTCTATAAACACGGAATCTATAAACAACCAATAAACCCACTCATAATCATTCATTAACCAAACACACACACACACCGGCAGACTAGTATCTCCACTTGCACAACTTTGGACTACGGGAAGAACCTGGTGTAAACCCGGTGTAAACACACACAAAAAGAACCTGCTGGGAAGGGATCCCTGAACATTCTAACAGCACCATCCAGTCAAAACAATGTTCATCTTTATTCAAATCATTCAAATGAGTCTTTCATGTGTTTTTGGGGTCACAGTAAATCAGCTGTTTTTTTATATTATAATGAAAGTAACAACATCTGTGGAAGGATTTCAGTAAATTAGCATTTTCAAACTGTTATTGCTAAATTTAACTGATCAGTCATAATCAACATTTACACTGAAAAATAGAGAGAGAGAGAGAGATACAGAGACATAGAGAAAGGAAGAGATAGAGAGAGAGACAGAGACAGAAAGAGAGGAAGAGAGAGACAGAGAGAGAAATGGAGGGAGAGAGACAGAGAGAGAGAGACACACACACACAGACAGACAGACAGAGATAGAGAGACAGAGAGAGAAAGAGGTAGAGCGACAGAGAGAAAGAGAGAGAGAGAGAGACAGAGAGAGACAGACAGACAGAAATAGAGATAGAGAGACAGAGAGAGAGAGAGAGAGGGAGACAGAGAGAGAGAGAGATAGACAGATAGAGAGACAGAGAGAGAGAAAGAGGTAGAGAGACAAAGAGAGAGAGAGAGACAGAGAGATACAGACAGACAGAAATAGAGATAGAGAGACAGAGAGAGAGAGCGAGAGGGGAAGAGAGAGAGGAAGAGAGAAGTGCCATTTCCTCTGAAGGCCTGTTTAGCAGATCGGGTGGTGGGCTCGGCCCACGCTCCTGACGGTAATTGCGGCACAAGGAGGTCGTCAATAATGTATTCGAGATCACTTATAGCTCACACGCCGGGCGGGAAGAGTCAGGCTTTTCCCAAAAAAGAAAAAAACAGAACAGGCCTGACTTGCCAAAAACAGGAACGCTGCGACCTGGGCGCCGCGTTTACTCACAGTTAGCTCAGTGGGTAGGATACTTGCCTCAGGACCAAGAGGACATGGTTCGAATCCTACCTTCAGGGAACCGCCGCGTTTACTCACCGCCTCGACCTGGGTACCGTTACGTACTCCCAGTCACGCTCTCATAGCTCATTTACAGAATCCCCCACCATCTAACATCCATCCTGTTCTCCTCGCTCTGTACACTATAAACACACTTCAGGCTCACGTGTGTGAAAATAAATGTTTTACATGTATTTACTGTGGAGTTCTTTTACGTGTAAAATTCCATTAACTGACATGGCATTTTTGGAGGTCAAAAAAGGTGACAAAATGGCAGTGACTCTACACCTAAACCCAAATCTAAACCTGACCTTTAACCTCAGTAACCAAAAAAACTCTTTCTGCTCTTTTAGTTTTTCTTAAAAATTGTCAGCGAAAAACAGGACTGGCAGAATGTCCGCACTTTTACAGATTCTCCAGTATTCCTATCTGTTTGGGGACATTTGGTCCTTACAAAGACATAAACACACACACACACACACACACACACACACTGTGTGTGGTTTATTAAATATATATAACTGTCACTGTGACAAATGTCTTTACGCTACATCGAACTGTCACTAATGTTCTACTTCATCTCTCCCTCTGTCACACACACACACACACACATATTGTTGGTTAAAAAAAACACTTTTCTGTCAGACTGTCTGATCTCTGTCACACTGAGGTGATTAAATGAAAGAAATGTGAACAAATGTTTTACTGACAGACTGCAGTGTCTAAAGATACACAGTGTGTAAATGTGTGTGTGTGTGTGTGTGTATTTATAAACTGGTGCTCGTATATTTCCAGTCAATATCAGAAAAGTAAAAGTAGTATCAGTAGAGTTGCTGTGTTCACATCTTCTGAATCTTCATTAATCTACACAGGAACAAAGACAGATTTCATGCCGCCATGTTGTTTAAAGCTGGATGTTTAAAGAGAAACTCGATTCTTTCTGTCCCCTTGCGTCCAGAAGCTCCTCGGCTGCGGCAGCAGGGAGGAGGGGGTGTGATCGAGAGGCCCACACTGATCCGTAACACTTGAGAAGAAAACGTGGAGTGGTCCAGCAGGCTGGCTGCAGACTGCCCCTTGGTGGACACACGCGGCACTGCGTGGGGCCGACGCCGGAGACAGACCTGGACATTAACGAGGACAATCGCGTTAAAATCGCCTGATTTGTGCCTTGTCTGAGGAACGGCTGTGAAGAACGAGCGTCTCTTTTTCCTCTACAGGCGTGGGATTTGATAGACAGCCGGCCGCTCGTTCGGACAAATTTGTAATCGGCCTAACGTAATAATGGACCTCTTCAGCGCCGGCCTCCTAATTTCCCGTCCTCATTATGTAAATACGTGGCCCTGCTAACGCGGCTGATGGCGTGAAATTGTGGATCAGTGCCGTCCTATTGCATTACTAATGGCACTAATTGGACACTCCTTTGGAATAATTGCAGTGGCCGGGGTCAAGTTCTCCGCCGGCCTCTCCTTTCAAGTATTGTTTTTGGCGCATATAAACATAGCGGAGAGCGGCGGAGGGAGCGCCGAGAGAGGCTCTCATGCAGCCGCTCAGGAGGGGCCGCGGTGAAAGAGAGATGAGTAGAGGTGGACAGGAGGACACAGAGAGGACGTATGAGAGAGAGGGAGGGGTGGGGGGTTGGCTGCATGTGGAGTCCTGGCTCAGTAACAGCACAACACCGCTGTCATTTCATGTCCCCTGTCCTGGTGAGGACACAATATGAGAAACGGTTGCTGAGCTTTTATGCTGACTGAGCCCATTTTCCACAACAGTTCAGTCTCAGTGTGTCTTATATAGCTTTACCAGGGCCAGAACCACGGCTCCAGACCTAAAACCAGCCCGAATGGAACCTCATCTGTCCTCAGAGTCCAGTTTTCGGTCTGAAATTGTCCTGCCGTCAGCTAAAGTTTTGAATTAAACCTCACAGGACAGCGAGGAAAAAAGTCATAGATCACAGACAAGATCATATATAAATATCATGCAATAAGAAAATAATCAGCTGGTCATACAACCACTTATTTATCTGCAAATTTATCTGTGATTTCAAATCCCACAGTATCGACACTTAATTTTCTATTGTCAAACGTACTTAAAAAGAAAAAAATTAATGAATGAATATCCTACATTTATAGGATATATATATATATATATATATAATGTATTACAATATGTTTTAACACAATATCAATATAGAGGCACCAAGTATCAATATTTACTAAATTAAAATCATTTTTTTATTTATAAGGCTGTTATTCTGTTACTTTGATGTCATTCCTCCTGAAGTCCACAAGGTGGCGCTGGTCCTAGCTGTTCTATGGTAAAAAAGGTTAGAGACTCCGGGACTGAACCGTCCATCTGATTTATACCGGAACAAACAATAATATAAATTAACTTCTTCTATTTTAGTCTGGACTAAACAAAAAGACAATCAGATCCGTAATTGTGATTATTTATACTATTATACCAAACAATTCGGACTATTCTAATTCTATTGTATTATGCAACATTTTATATTTTAATTTAGACAAATGTCAGCAAATATGGTGAAATTCTCATTTTAATTTATTTGTGTGTGAATGTATCTGTTACGTAAACACTTTATGATGGATGGACTAATAAAAACGTGTTGTGCAAAAGTTTTGGCGCACATGTCTAGTGTTACACCCCAAAAAACCTAGAATCCCAGCAAACAAATCAGCAAACACTGAACATACATACGTTTACTTCCAGTAGGGACTCTCAAAAACTTTACCCTGTCACTCTATATCTTTTACTAACTGGAATAAATGAGGTTTAATGGAGGCACTGATGCTAGTTTACTCACTGGGCTTTAACCCAGCTCCTAACTGAGAAGTGAAGAGCTGTGGAGGTGCGGAGAGGAGCGTTTATTAGTCAAACGTAAAGGAGAATGTCTCTGATAAAGACGCAGTGGTGAACCAGTAATCCACACATAGTGCTTCGCTGGGCCCAGTACTGATTACAGCCCTAATCAGGAGGTGCTGAGGCTGCAGCATTGCCACCTCATCAGGTTTCTAACAGAGTGAATGATAAACGTACATAATTCATGTTTTACTGGCTGCAGTGTTGTATGAAATCCTGTGTTTCTCCAGCTTCAGCAAGTCCTCGCGGGGCTTTAAAGGAAGAACACCAGCGCAGTGGCGTTTACACTGTGTGATCCGACACGGAGTACAAATGCAGGCCTATTAATGTCATTTGACATTCACTTAATAAGCCTTTCTATACATTCAGCGACACTACACTTTATAGGCTAAAATTAAAGGTATTGTTTGGCCAATTTTGCAACAATGTTCTACCTCCTCAGAAGTGGTCGAGCAGTCGAGATGAGTTTGGTTCGAAATTTCTCTTCTTCAGTTCAGAACTGGAGCTACGAAGCTAACGTCGTTAACTGCAGACGTCAATAGTCACCCAAATCTTTTGGATGAGGTTTAGGACACACTGTGACTTACTGTGCGCTATAAAAATGAACTGAACTCCGTTGTTAAGGTGATCAGACTAGTGGGCATGGTTTAGGATGCAGTATGACTTACTGTGAGTTGTAAAACTGAACTGAACTTCTTCATTAGGTCCCAAACCACGTCCACTAGTCTGATCACCTTAATGAAGAGTTGGATATGGCTTGAAGTTCCAGATAAGTTTTGGGTTTTGTTTACAGCAAAAGTTTTGGGTGATGATTGACTCCTAGTGTTAGCAGTGTTAGCCTCGTAGCTCCATTTGTAAAGTAAAGAAGGAAAATCTGGTCTTGGCTGACTTTGAACATCTGAGCTGAGAGGAGGTTGACTTTTCGTCCTCCTATCCCTTTCACTGAAAAAAACTTTTTACTGTTTTTAAAATTTGAATAGATGAAAAGTAATTAGTTTCAAACTATTCATGATCGAACCACCGCACATGCACAGAGCAGCTGGCTTGTCTGTGTAATGTATTTATTCATCTTTCTGACAGATTTGGAAAATGCCGCCTATGTTGATGCAGTGACTAAATTAAATTAAATGGCCCGACAGAAATGGTTCAAAATTACTTCCCTTCTCAAAATCTGAACCTGTTTTCAGCTTCAAACAGGTTCACTGAACTATTCCTTTAAGAACTCATTTATAGACTTTACTAAATCTAAAATATGATCCTAATAAGAGTTAATATTTACTATAATATTTACTGTAATTACACTCAATGTTCTTTACTAACAAATTCTCTCAAGATTTACAGATTCTCTCATCCTAGAAAGGAAACTGGCTTTATTTCACACATTTTCATTTAGAGTTCAACCAACACCTTTCAGTTTAACCAGAATAAAGACCTACAGGTTCTGCAATAAATGGATCAGTGTGAAAAACTAGTGGGGCGTAAAACTATTGACTGGTGGTGTAAATAATATATTTAGTATAGAATTTTTTAATTCTGACTATATATATATATTAGTGGTAGGCCGTTAACAGCGTTAATGCGTGACTCTTATCACGCGATTAAAAAAATATCGCGTTAATCTATTCACAAAGTTGAGTTGGGAGCTGGGTCTATACTACACAAGCTATGATGACTTTCACCTTGATATTTTAGCGCAGATGTATACCTAGCCGAATTGCACTGTAAAAACGAGTCTTCGAACCTGGCGAGAACGGGTCTTCGAATGAGTCTTCGAACGAGTCTTCGACTGCATTCTGATCTTCATTCAGCTCCATAATCTGCTGACACACACTGCATTCTGATAATATATACACTCGAAACGCCTGTTATATCGTTAAGATTTAACTGTTTTGCAGCACACCGTTTGCAGCACAACTGTTTTATAGAAACACCGTTTCTAGCCGACTATCCCATTAGCACCGCTAGCCGATTCGATTAGATTAGCCCATCTACAACAAGTTTGCTTGCGTTTTTTCTTCACCAATTACCTCTGTTTTTTGTAAACACCATGCCGGTTGTGTCTTTGACTCTGAGTGCAGGTGAGAATACTTTGGAGCTGTACTCGGGTGGCCTCGGTGGATTTGAAGCTGGAGGCCATGGAGAAGCAAATCTGTGACACACAGGCGAAGCTGGCCCGGCTACAACAGCGGAAAGCCACACTGGAATCTCCACGGACCAACACTCTCCTGTCCCAGGTAAATTCTCGGCGTGACACAAACTCTCCAATAACCTCAACCTTTCCCTGTCCAGGTCCATCACACCAAGGACGTGGCCCGGTCTGGTTTACGTCACGCCGGCGCCGGGATACCACGAGACCTGGATGCAGCAGCGGCCGAGGAAACGTGCCTGGCCCCGGGCGAGGAACTCTCCCCCTCCGCCGCCACCCGTCTTCGAGATCGTGACCCATAACTGCTTCTCCCCTCTTCGCGAGACGGCACACGACACGCTGATCATCGGAGACTCCATTGTCCGGCACGTCCGTGCTACCACGGCTAAAGGTAAGGTGCACACTCGCTGTTTATCGCTGTTTACTCGCTGTTAAACTTTTTTTTTTTCCTAGAGTGTGCTAGTACTAGACTATAAGGTTATGGGAGTTACGTGAATGCCAGATTAAAGAAATGTGTCTTGAGTCTACTTTTAAACTGTGAAACTGTGTCTGAGCCTCGAACACTGACTGGAAGTCTATTCCACAGTTTGGGAGCTAAATATGAAAAAGCCCTACC
>JBBPDB010000108.1:22515923-22537366 GCA_037974465.1 Brachypetersius altus | reverse complement strand
CTGAGTGGGTGGAGCTCCTTTATCTAGACTCCTTGTATCTTTAGACACTTTGCAGCCTGTCAGTAAAACATTTGTTCACATTTCTGTAATTTAATTTCCTCAGTGTGACACAGATCAAAGTATTTTTGCACCAACAAGCATATTCAAGACTTTTGCATAGTACTGCAAATATTCCACTGATAAAATACATTTTGAGATTGAGGCGTTTGAGGGATGGAGGCCTTCTTTAGAGGGAGAGCCCCGTTTGAAATTGAAAGAAAGAAAAGAGAAGCTCTGGTTCCTCTTACAGGAGTTCAGGCCTCCTTGAGCGCTGCTATTTTGAAATCTCCCTTTTTTTATTCCTCCTTTTTTCGAGCCTGCAAGAAGCATAATCTGAACCGCCGCGGACGGGTCACAGGCTCGTCACTGTTCCACGCAAGACTGGCGTTACTGTGACATTCCGAGCGTTTCCCGACTCCTGGAATTGGAGGAATCGGGTTCCTATTGTTTTTTTTTGTTTTGTTTCTTTTTAGAAACACAGGCTTCTATAAAAAGAAAATGTTCTGTGGAAACAAATATTTTTCCTTAGCTCCACGCTGAAGCTGTTTTCAGGAACTGGCAGGAGTCTGGAGAAAATACCTCCCTGCCGGAATTCTGAAACAAAGCCCAGTGTTTGTGTGAAGGGGACGGAGGGAAATTCCAGCGTGTTCCAGTGCCCAGCAGGTCTGGGAGGCGTGGCCAGGTTCATTTATGAAGCGCTTTATACAATCAGTGTTGTCGTAAATCCGCTTTACAGAAGAGTCGGAGCGTCTAGTGAGACAGACAGAGGAACCTGGAGGCAAGATCCTCAGGAGGAACCCAGACGCGTCCTGTTTGGCTCTGGTCGAGAGTAAAAGAGTCTCTTTGGAGAGAAATAGTGAGGCCTTCATGCCAGAAGTGCAAAAAATACTTTTCGTCATGCGGTTAAACGACTCTTTATATGGAAGTTCCCTCGGTGTGTGTTGGTTCTCAAGGTGTCTGACGTCATGCTGAGCTTTGTTTGGTGGTTCTGTGTCACGTAGAACCAAGGTTACTGTAATTTTAACACATGTAATAATAAAAACCACCACTGGGGTTAAAACCGGCGTCACACACAAATGAACATAAAGAACAAAAATGCTTTTGTTTTAGGTTCTAGAAACAAACAAAAAACACACAAACCCGGAGAACTTTCAGGATAGTCTCCGACCACAAGTGAGAGGGGAAAACCGGCAGGATGGTGGAGCTCAGTAGCAGCCGAGTGAAAGAGCAGCAAACGACGAGCGTTAAGGAGAACCAGCACCGGTTCCAAACTGTTTTACACCGGTTATATTTACTGAAATCAAAGTTTACTGATACACTTGGAGTTCTGAGGGTTCTGTAAAAAGGGCAGAACCACGGGGTCTCATAGTCTCGAGAGCACCTGAGACCCTGGCACACTAACACTGTGTGTAAGAGATGGAGTGTGTGCGTATATGACTGCGTGCGCGAGGGTGTGTGTGAGTGTCTGTATATGAGTGCGTGTGTGTGTGTGCGTGTGCATCGGGGGTTAACTGAAATGTTCCGAGTCTGGTGGTGTAATGAGGATTACAGTGTATCGGTGCTTGCGGATGGGAACAAAGTTTCCTCACTGATGAATAAACCCGTGGGTAAACGTGGCTGAAATCTGAGCCAGATGCTTTGGAGAACCGGTGCATGAATGGGCGTAGCTAAACAGCTGTTTATAGCTTATATGGACTGTATGAATGGGGGCAGGGGCCTAAAGGTACCATTTGAAACAATATTTGCAGACTTTAAGCTTTTTTAATTCCAGAAACGTTATGATATTGGCCCTTTAATGTATTGGAAGAAATCCACAGTTTGTTTATTGCAGCCTATTGTGAATTCAGTGTTGCAGAGGTGGGTTTGGAAATGACCCTCAATTCTGAGTCTCCAGTCCTTTAATCTTAATGATGTAACTGATGTGGTAGAAGATTTGATATAACCAGGGGGGAGGGGGAGGGGGAGGGGGAGGGGTCGTTACCATGGAGATAGAGACTTGTTTCTATGATATTGATGCTTCTACACTTATGGGAAGGAACATTGGAACATTGCTGTGAGGATTGGATGTTGGAGGATCGGTTCTGGGTGGAGCTCCATCGCTCCAGAGACTCCAGGACGTTCTAGTAGCCGAACCCTCTTCTTTCCAGCCTGTCTGATCTGTTCTGGAACTGCAGAAGATCATGAGTGTCTCTAGACTGCAGCCAATTACAGTGTGTTGAAATACCGTCACTGTCTGAACACCAGTTATTTATTAGTGTGCGCGTCTGTCTGTGTTTCTGTGTGTGTGTGTGTGTGTGTGTGTGTGTGTGTGTATAATCTCCCTCTCTTGTCTGTGCAGGTGGAGTGTGTGTGTGTATAATCTCCCTCTCTTGTCTGTGCAGGCGGAGGCTGTGTGTGTGTTTGTGTTTGTGTGTGTATATAAGATCTCCCTCTCTTGTTCGTGCAGGCGGAGGCTGTGTGTATGTGTGTGTGTGAGTGTGTATAAGATCTCCCTCTCTTGTCTGTGCAGGCGGTGTGTGTGTGTGTCTGTGTGAGTGTGTATAAGATCTCCCTCTCTTGTCTGTGCAGGCGGAGGGTGGGTGGGGGTGGGTGTGTGTGTGTGTGTGTTTGTGTGTGTGTGTGTAAGATCTCCCTCTGTTGTCTGTGCAGGCGGAGGCTGATTTCTCAGCGCTCCTCGCTGGAGACCCTGGAGGACATTGAGGAGAATGCTCCTCTTCGCAGGTACGATCTGTGGAGTTCTGACTGGGTTTAAATGTCATTCAAAGTGTTTAGGGCAGTTTAGTAACTGGAGCACACATTTCTACACACACAGCACAGCAGGCTTTAGTGCAAACTGAGGAAAGAGATTTTATTCTGTCGTTTTTGAACATTGAAACACTCTCTCTCTGTCTCCCTCTCAGATGCCGAACCTTGTCTGGTTCACCCCGACCAAAGAGCTTCAAGAAGGTCCACTTTATCAAGAACATGAGGCAGCATGACATCCGCAACGGAAGGTACCGGCATTCTGTAAATACGTTCCGTAAACACGTTCTGTAAACAACTCGCGTTCTCCGTGAATGTTGCAGATCGGCTCCTCAGTTCAGTCAGGAAACGAGTTACGCCATTTAATCCCACAGTCTAAACGTTCTCCATCAGCTGGGTTCTCATGGTTACCATGCCGTCCAGAACAGCAGGGAGCTGTGTCCACGTCAGGATCCAGCGGGGGTGTTGAGAGCAGAACGTTGTCGGAGTTTAGTGTAAATAGTAGCTAGAGCCCCCCACAACCCCACCCTCACAACACCGTCCTCACAACACCTTCCTAACTCAACACACATACACACACACACTACCAGCACAGGTCCAGTTTCAGCGCAGCTGTTTTTGATGTGTTCACCCCTTTCACGAACATAAACCTTTAAAATAGATTTTTAAACTGAGGTTCTTCCATTCCAAAATGATCCGATCTTAAATATCGTGTTTGCTGGGCTCAGAAACGGACCAGTTTATGGTCCGTTCGATTTTAAATCAGATACACAAAGAACCTGTTTGATGAAAAAGCTTGTTTTTTTCTTTTGAATTGTAATATAATTTGTAAACATTGTCTGTTAATGGACTAAAGCAGACCTGTAGATCCACCCATTCACTGTAAGAGAATCTGTTTAATAAGGATGGAAAAAGGTCATATGGATAGTTTCTGGTGTAGAAAATAGGAAGAGGAGGGGATGTTATTGGTTCTGTGTTGTTTCAAGGTATTAAAGCATCAAATTTGATTTTAAAACACACACTTGCTTTAGATGAGTGTGGAAACCTGGCGTTCAAAACTTTTGCCCAGTACTGTAATTAAATCATGTAGTTATACACTGGGCGTGGTGCGGTGCTGCCCGCTGGTCAGGGAGGCGGATGGAGCGGATCAGTATTGGTGGGGTCGGCCCTGGAACCAGAAGAGCCGTTAGTATGCCGGCTCACACTTTACTCTCCGGATCCTGTAGATCATCCACAGGTACTTTAATCATTAAGAGACTGGTGAAGCCGAGTGGAGCAGGAACAGCCTGTGGGTCGGGTTCAGCTTCAGCCGCATTTATCAGATCTTTATCAGAACTTCAGTTAAAACCAGGACGAACGTCTACAGAACATCCACAGGAGCCACACACTCACAGCATAAACTGCTTTTTTAATGAATGCAGCCAATCAGTACCTCATTTACATATTCACTGTAAGAGAAAATGTTTAATAATAAAAAGAGAGGCAGGAAAAAAACATTTGAATAGTTTTGGTGTATACAAATGTTCTTTACAGAAATAGAATAAGAAATAGAATAAAATGTAACAGAAGAAAATCACTAAAAGGACTTTGACAGTGCAGTAGAACAGAGTGTAACTGCAGAAGCGATACACTGATTCTGTGTCCTACAGCATTTCCTCCGTTTGACGTGTTCAGTGCTGCGGGATATGAAGCACTGGCCCTTCAGAGTCCAGTCGAGGCAGGAAGCTGAAGATGAGTAGCTCAGCATGGCAAATTGCATTGATATAAAAGCATAAACACATCAAAAACAGCTGCTGGACATCAGTGTGTGGCACGAGGGTGGTTGTGTCTGACAGTCTGTGTGTGTGGTGGGTGGATGTGTGAGGTGGGTGTATGTGTGTGTGTAGTGAAATACAGGTCTGGGTTGTCTACCTTGTCCAAAATTTCAGAAAGTGACTCTTGTTAGAGTAAGTCTTAACAGTGCACCATATACAGCACTGTGCAAAAGTCTTGAGCCCCCTTCATTTCCCCATATTTTGCTGTAAAACTCCTCTGTTTCATGTCAGACTGTCTGATCTCTGTCACACTGAGGAGATTAAATTACAGAAATGGGAACAAATGTTTTACTGACAGGCTGCAAAGTGTCTAAAGATACAAGTAGCCTAGATAAAGGAGCTCCACCCACTCAACATTCGGCACCACCAGTATACTGATCACCACCTGATCATCTACAATCATCTGCTCCTATTACATATATATAGTGTATGTTAAAGATGATAGAAAAATGTGGAAATTGCAATGTTTTTTGTGTGTTATGGTAACAAAACAGCAGTGCCAAATATCTATTTATTTTGGGATTTTTTACAATTACTTAATAGACTTTTATTTTGCCATGGACATCTACTCTCATCTCCTAAGACATCCACTAATAAATATAATACAGTAATGTTGTATTTATAAAGTGGTTATGTACCAGTTCAAGTGTTTTTTTTCGTGTTCACACAAGAAAGCACAGCTAGACGTTATAATAACTCTGGTGTTTTAATAAACCCGGAGCTTAAACAATAACCCAGTCCGTCCTGCACCGGAGAGCTGCTGGGGCTTTAGTTGGTCTCCACCGCACACACGCACATACACACACACACACACACATACATACATACGTACATACATACACACACACAGACATGTACATCACACACACACACACTCACAGACAGGGTTATTGGAAGCATGAGGCAGGGAATGATGTGGCCTTTAAAGGGAACCTCAGCAGGCCTGACTGTCTTCATGCTCTGTGACCTGATTTGTATATTTGATTAAACTGGGATGATGCATTTTTTTGCTGTTTTGTTGTCATTTCCTTTAATTATCGTTAAAGCAGTCTCCCTCACTGCCCTCTTTTCTGCATGTTTTGCAGTGTGAGGGGTCCTCCGTACCCTCTGCCAGCGCTTGGACCCCCCCAGGATGCTTCAGTCCGAGGCGGTGCAGCTGCTGTGCCTGACGGCGGCCAGCGGGGTCCCCCTGTTTTCCCGTGGCTCCTCCAGACAGCTCCCCTTCTCCATCATCGGCTCTCTGAATGGTGTCCATATGTTCGGGGCGGGGCAGGGCACAGTGCTGTCCAGCTGCGAGACGGAGCACGGCGGCCGGGTGGTCTGGAGGGTCTTTCAGGACAGCCTCATGCTCATAGCTGTTAGCGGCGGCAGTGGGGGCGGTGCTGTCAGCGAGCTGCACCTGCGCCGCCTGCTGGAGAACACATGGAACTGCATGGTTCTGGTCCTGGGGCAGGACGAACTGGCCAGCGTGCGGAATGTGGAGCGACTGAAGAGGGAGCTGCGTTCCTGCTACCGCCTCATGGACCGGCTACTGGCGTGCGGGGCAGAGGACCACGGCTTCATGGGCGACCTGACGCACTGTGCCGACTGCCTGCTGCCTCCGCAGCCCGGGGTCCTGCAGGAGGCGCTGGACTCCTTCAGCCAGGCCGCCAACAGCGAGTTCGGCTGCCTGCTCGTCCGGGGGCGGGTGGCGGCAGCCACTGAGAAGTGGTGGCGTCTGGCTCCCCAGGAGGTGGTCCTACTGTCCACCCTGGTGAACCTGCTGTCAGGGGTGAGTTCCTGTGACTACCCGGTCTTCCTGCCCCAGGGCAGCCCCACGGTGGCCCACCGGCTGCTGTGTTTCCAGCTGCTCCCTGGCGCCGTGGTGTGTGTGCTGTGCGGACCCACTCCCTCCCTGCACCGGGTGGAGAGCGAGCTGGTGGGCTGCTTCTGGTCCCCTGTGGTGGGGACCCTGCGGGGCTGCCTGGAGCAGGCGGAGCGCTCCACCCTGCCCCCCTCCGTCAGTCTCCGCTGGGATGTCCGAGCCCTGCTGCTCATCAACGTCGAGACACGCCGCTTGCTGACGGCCCGCCCTCATTCGCGCAGCCACGCCACCTCAGAGGCTCTGCCTCTTTTTTCTCCAGCTCGCTGCTGGGAGCTGCTGCGACACTTCTACACCTTCGCAGTGACTCACTATTTTACCTCAGAGGAGACGCCCACCGCGCCCTCCTCACCCGCCGCACCCTCCTCGCCCGCCCGTGACTCGCTCCACGAGGAATTCGGCGCCGGTTTCACACACCAGCCCATGCAGTGCTACCTGGTGACGGATGAGTGTAAGTTCTTCGGCCTGCAGACGCCTCAGCACCAGCTCTTCCTCCTCACAGACCTCTCGGTGCCCACCTTTGCCCTGCGCTCCGTCGCCACGCACACCCTCAGCGCCATCACTGCGGCAACCCGTTTCTAGGGCTACCAAATAATCAGTCTGATTGATCATTATCTTTTAAACGTCATTATCCACTGAACTGAGCCCCTCAGCATCCTGACCAATCACAGTTCTGTGTTTATTTATGCCACGTTAGTGTTGGGGTGCATTTGCAGTCATTCGCAACACACATCACTGTTACATTAAGCAGCTTCATGATGTTATTATTATTATTAATAGTATAGTTATTACTAGTCTATACTGTGCAGCCCTGATACACACTGTAGATTCTGTTCTGCACTGAGGGTTGGAGAGCTTTGATTATTGTCAGACTCAATGAAATATTATTATTATTATTATTATTATTAATTGACAGTTACTGTATGTCTTGTTAGGCACTTTTTTTGTGAGAAAACCAGACACTGGGCCACATTTTTTGTATATTTTGAAAATGACCGAAAATGTATGTATTTCTACAGAGGACCTTTGACCTTTCCCTCAGGTGGTCCTCCAGGTGCTGCTCAGGGGTTTTGACCTCCCAGTTCTGCTGAATGTTGGAACTGCACAACGGCTCACTGTGGGCGGCTTTTAAACATACTGCATTTGTTAATAGGGATGATTTCTACTGATTTTGATTGATCCTCTTCTCCAAAATAAAGTCTCCTGAGAAGCTGCAGAAGCTCAGCAGTGATTTTATTGAGGTGTTTTGGAGAAATAAGGATCTAAATGTTCTGATCAACAGAGCGACGCTCCGTCCTCCACTGATCCAATCCAGCATCCACCGTCTGAAAACGCAGCTGTGTGAGAAAGTATTAACACCCACAGCAGCCCCGTCTGAACAGGAGACTCTCCAGGGTTCAGCAGGAACCAGGCAGGAACCTGGACCAGATTAGGTCCAGATTAGGTCCAGTTTAGGACCAGTTTAGGACCAGTTTAGGACTAGTTCTTGGTTCCCCTTCCTTTTGATGAGGGATGTATACATATTTAAAATTTCAGATCACACTGTTCACTCTCTGGTCCTTACAGCACGTTACAGTAACTATAAAAAGCCTGTTTCCAAATATCCTCCAGATTCAGTCTACTACAACAGTTAGCTCCGCCCATACTTAACAGCGAATCAGAACAGAGCACATTTATATACAGTCATCTTAAAGCAAAGTAACAGAAAACAGCCTGTTTAAGCAAAAGGTCACATAGAAATCAATTATGTTTTAATACATAAAAACCAAAAAAAATACCAAAAAAAGTAAATTATGGACCTTTTTTAAGAGGAAAAAAGAAAAGGAATTATAAAATAAACCCAATTACATCACATTTGTTGGAGAATTGAAATGTTGTTATAGTTGTTTTAACTAGGAAGGCCTCAGAATGGAGTAAAGTGGGAGGGGCTGCAGGCGTGGGCTTCTGAAGGCCTTTCCTCACTCTCTGATTTTATTGAGACAGGAAGAGAACCGATTGTTCTGGGACCTCCGGGTTCTCTGTAATGACTGGAACTCTCCTGAGGTGCTGACTCATCACTGTCTCAAACAAACAAACCCTTTAAATGTTACATTTATGTTATTTATATTATTCCCTCGAAAGACGGAGCCTCTGGAATAATTTCTGTATCCTTTTACTATCGACCGCATCCTCCCTTCAGCGCCGCTCTGCTCGGATCTCATAACGGCCGGAGGTTAAAGACTCCAGAGGGCTGGCAGCTGGGCATTAAAGTGTTTATGCGTTCTGCAGGAGATCCAGAGCTCATATTGTTAGATGGACTCTGGCTCTGGATTCTGGGGGTTGCAATAACTCTGGGGGCCTCGTATGATCTGTAATCAATACTTTCACGCCAATTTCGATAATCTCCCCAGAAAACGCACCATCTGCAATACTATTAACCAGACGAGAACCCTCAGGGTCCTCCTAGGCCTTCAGAGAAGATCTCATGATTTCTGTAGTATTAAATAATGCAGGTCTGGGTTTCAGGTTTATCCAGTTGAATCATGCTTGTGTTTTGGTTGGAAATATTAGAGTCAAATTTTTAAATCAGTCAAAAAGAAAAATGTTCAATCAGGAGGCTCCTCTCTGTGGTCTCTAGGTAGATGTATCTAAGCAAGCTCTTCCATTGGTCAGGCCTGCATTGGGTGGGGCCAGTTTTGTGAGCGAGAACGATCTAGACTAGGGTAGCTCTGTTTTGACCCGCCCTGGCCTAACCTTCTGGAATCCTTGAACATCAGATGCCCTGAGATCTTTATCTCTATAAACCTCCTTTCAACAGCAAGCATTTTACACTCATGTTCACTCTAAGTTCTCTCACTGGTGGGATCTGCTGCTTCAGGGACTGCATTCTAAGTTTGAAAAAGAGTAGGAACTGTGTTTTAAGCTTCTACCTCCATGGTTTTCTGCCTGTTTACACATGACTGGAAAACCACATATACCCTCCTGAGGGTGTGGAGAAGTCTGCAGCCAGGAGGCCAGCCATGGTTCTTCAGCTCGTTTCTGCCGATACCTGCATTACTCTTCCTTACAGTTCTCAAATCACTGAGTGATACCAGTGTCTGGCCCCAGTAATCTGAATAATCACTTTGTGAACGGTGCTGGTCACTATGTGGATGGTGATGGTCACTATGTGGACGGTGATGGTCACTATGTGAACGGTGATGATCACTATGTGGACGGTGATGGAGAGCTGCTTTAGTTCAGATGACCACATCTCTCTGTCTCGTCTCAGAGGGTAGAAACACTGTGGTGGGTTTTGTACAAAAATGGGAGTTTTAACACCCAGAGCCGTGTTACCCAGAGGTTGGTGTGAAGAAATGGCGCGTTTGAAGACAGCGAGACTAATCCCTTACCTGCTCGTCTTTGGGGAGGGGGTGTCAAACCAGGAGCTCAGAGATTCAGATCTGAACACCAGCTTCTTTTGTAAACGACTAAAATCCTGATAGTCATAAATAAAATATTAACTTTAACACATCAACATTGCAGCCTTGCTGACTCAGTGGCTTTTTAACAAAAGCTAACTGTGGCTTCTACAGCAGCACACCGTGTATAAACAGCTGACAGATAATCAGGTAAAATACTTGTTTTGGTTCATTATAAAATGTAAAATTACTATTTAGGTTTTTGGAATAGGGGTTTAAATGACTAAGATTTTTATATTCAGTATCTGTAGTCAGAGCCCTGGGATGTGCCCTCATGCCTATCCTGCTGGGTCCATGTGGTAGTTACTGTAACCTGAGCCCAGGGGAAACAGAAAACACTGCTTCAAACTGGGCAACTTCGTGTGAGGAGCTTTAGGAGGAAGGTGTCTGGTTTCAATCTCCACTGTGAAAACTTCTGTTTGCATCTTCACCACTTTATATTAAAGAAATATTGTAATTTTGACCCTTCAAGTGTTAAGGCTGGAGAGTTATTCATTTCAAACCCCAGATGAATGTCAGAGGGTCTGTAGATAAATGTGCTGAATATTCATTTCAGGATATTTATATGTACAATAAGTCACAGCCCCACTCTCAGAGGACAGTAGGTGTCTGAGCAGTTGCTGTTTCTTGGCTGCTGCCTTGTTGTGTCACTAATTAATATACAGGAGAGATCAGAAAATGTTGCATTTTTGTCTGTTGCCGCTCAAACCGAGGACCAGAGAGGCAAGAAGGTTGGCTGAGCAGTAAATGATGAGGTTAAATCATGTGAAACATACTGGAAATGTAACCAAGCTGTGGTCTAAAAGCCTGTTGGAAGCTTTGTTGTGGATCAGAAGGTCTAATGATTTCTGTAATGCCTGTAATTCGTAGTTCTGATTGTATTTAGACTCTCACTGGAAACTGTAGGATTAATACACCTTGCGAGAAATGACCCAATCAGGACGTTTCGCTCTGTGGTATCTGGGTAGCTGCATCTAAACAAGCTCTCTGATTGGTCAGGCCTTCAGGAGCTGGACTGAAGTCCTACTGTGTCAGATTAACCGTCAATATCATCAGGAAGAGGAATCTGCCAATCACGCTCCGATCTACAGTGAGCTATTGTTGCTAAATATTGTTTTTACTCTCATCCACACAAGCATCACGATTTGCACTCTAGTGCAGATGAGGCTTAGTGTGGCATCAGGAAACTGTTTTGTTAATGTTTGCCTTTGCAGTTTGGTAACTCGCAGCTGTATTTCGGGACGGGTTATCAGAGTTATCCAGAACGAACATAATTTAAACTCCTAAGAGGGCTGAGAGTGTGATCAGCGTCCGAGCCAGAACCTCCCAACAGTCCAGCAGAAAACAACTCGGTGTTCGGACTCGCGGCGTCCAACTAAAACCATCATGAGCATGAAAATTAAAGAAGTTGTTTTCATAACATGACTGAGCCTCATACCCCCCCACCCCCACCCCCGAGACAGAACTGTAAGTTGGCATTTCCTGCAGGGGGCGGGGCTGTGCCTCCGCAGGGGGCGGGGCTGCATCTCACTCTCAGATACCAGATGTTTCTAAAAGCGGCAGCAGATTTTCATGCCTGTCGTTTCTGATTTAAGGTGGAGGGACATAAAGGGGGTCGGACTGGGCACCGGGCGCCACGCTCTTCGTACCGGCGACCAGCTTAACGAGGCCTGATTGGCGTGAATAACAGCTCATTTGCTCTGACAGGAGAAGACAGACTCTGGCGGTTCTTACTGTGTTTACAGGTGCCTTTGGTTCTCTGGCCGAGTCGAGACTAAACTAAACTCTGGTGAATCTGGCCACTGGGACACTAGCTAAACTCAACTCTTCAACTAATTAGACATTAATTAGACTTTTGGTCAAGACCATGTTTTTAAATCACCGGTTGTACTACTGCATGTTTAAAATGACCAGGGACTACACCAGTGGACAGACTAGCGTTTATGACTGCCGTAACAGATGGTCCTATAGCAGGGAAAACTTCCTTAAATAATTTAGGAGGGGTGCCAGAGGGCTTCAAACGATCAACAATCTCCTGTACTAAAAGACAATGTCACAGGCTCAAAATGGTCAAAAACAGCCGAGCAAGAGACAGAGATTGAGGGGTCATAAGCAGGAGAGGAAATTGAGGTCCTCGTAAAAGAAACCTCGTCAATAAATGATTTAAGGAAGCTTTCAAAAACAGTAGTCGAAGCATCCATACAGACTTTTTGTGGGGCGTTAAGAACAGTATTAATAGTCTTAAATAAAACACAGGGATTGTGGCAGTTAGTTACAATGATGTTTTCTTTTAGCATCCCTTACAATTGTCTGGTACCGACGCCAGGAGTCCCATAACATTTGAATAGACACCTGTAATCAATCTTTCTTCCACTTGCGATCCGCTCTACGGCAGTCACGTCTGACAGTATGAGTTAAATCATTTAGCCAGGGCACAACTTTAGTTTTAATACAGGCATATGATCATTCTCTTGTAGTGAGAAATAGTGATGACATTTGAGGTGGTCGCTGAAACGGCTGGTTCTAATCCAGCACGGACCTGAAGATTAATCATCTGGAGATGTTCGCTTGCCCTACATGATCTTAGATGAAATGATCTCTGAGTTTTTATCCTTCTTAGCGTGAAGGTTTTGGGGCGTCTGCTCTGTTAAATACGACCAATCTGAGATTAACCTCGATCTGGGTGGAGACGACCTGTGGCCTGATGGAGCTGCAGAATGTGGAACATCGTTTAGAACCTAATCAGCAGGGAGTCGGGCCGCGAGAGCTCACCACCTCACGGGACTTTAGAGTCCGAATTCCTCTCCAGCTGGGAGCGAGGAAGGATTCATTTCTGCAGCTCTGGGAACGCGGATGGTTCCCAATAGTACCACAGCCTGAGGTTCTAGACAGGTTTAGAGCAGTCAGCACATGAGGAGCACTCGGTTCGCCTCCAGTAACACTTCAGTTACTCTGGGACAGGATTATGGGTTTCTGTGGTTGATTCACACAGATTTGAGTGTTAAAAGTTTCATTTAGCCGTTATTTCTTGAGCCTCACCATCCTGCTGCTTTAGGGAACACAGATAAAATACGAGAACAATCAGACGGATCGCTTGGATTGGTCCCGTAGTGGCACAGTTAAAAAATGAACAGACAATAAACACGTTAATTACAAATAGCAATTAGAAAACGTGTACACAAGCGTAACTTTACACCTGGGGTAAAGTAATACACTTTACTGCACAAATATTTACTGCACCTGAGAAAAGGTAGAATTAACAAGCGCATAGATGAGTAAATAAATAGGTTTATAGATCACTGCACTGTGAGTTATTGTTTTGGGGGAAGAGGGCAACAAACAAACACATAAATTATAGATACATAGAAAGCTGCTAAAGAAGCGTTAAAAGACTGCTCTGCTGCTGGGTTCCTGTTCTGAGAGAATTAATAAGCATTAAATGAGGAGCAGGTAACCAGATTATAGATGTCATAATTACAGGTACAGAGGGGTTATAGATGTCGTTGCTGCAGGTAGAGTGGGTTATAGATGTTATTATTGCAGGTAGAGTGGGGTTATAGATGTTATTATTGCAGGTAGAGTGGGTTATAGATGTTATTATTGCAGGTAGAGTGGGTTATAGATGTTATTATTGCAGGTAGAGTGGGGTTATAGATGTCATTGCTGCAGTTAGGGTGGGGTTATAGATGTCATTGCTGCAGGTAGAGTGGGTTATAGATGTTATTATTGCAAGTAGAGTGGGTTATAGATGTTATTATTGCAGGTAGAGTGGGGTTGTAGGTGTTATTATTGCAGGTAGGGTGGGGTTATAGATGTTGTTATTGCAGGTAGGGTGGGGTTATAGATGTTGTTATTGCAGGTAGGATGGGGTTATAGATGTTTTTATTGCAGGTAGAGTGGAGTTATAGGTGTTATTATTGCAGGTGTGATGATGTTATAGATGTTATTATTGCACATACAGCTGCATTATAGTTCTAGTTCCAGCTACAATCTGCAGCACCTGCTCTAGCTAACGAACTTCTTCAGAAGTCCCTGATTGGCTGGAGCATTAATAAGGGGCCAGAGGTCCACCCACCAGGTATTTCATTCAGTTAGCAGCGAGGATGGTGTGGAGTGTAGAACCATCAGAACCATCTGATTGTTGGTAACAGTAAACTCACCTAAATGTTCCAAACCATCCAGAACCGGAAGATCCTGCTGAGGAGTGCATGATTAACCCTGCTACCCAAACCGCCCCCACCCTGGCTCTCTCCTGAACCCCCCCACTCCCCACTGCACCTGACCTTGTGTTGTGTTAACACTTCATGGCGAATCGCCCACTAAAATGGTCTAAAGTTACGATGGATATTTAAAGTGATGATTGCTTTTTCTTTTAAATCTGTGTTAAAACACAGAAAATAGGAACATGATTCAGAAAGGCAGAGCTATTAAGATTAAAAACCTTTGAGGAAATGTTGGCAGCGTGTCTCTCTTCAGTTCAGATGATTGTAGGGATATAAATGTTTTAATTGTGCTTTGGACGGTGCTGGGATGGACTTCAGTGGAAGCAGTTGTTTGTTCTTCCCACTCGCAGCATGTGGCTGGTTCTAAATCTCCTGGCCTTCAGCTTTAAGCTCGTGCTGCTGGTGTGATTGAGTCAGCAGTTGCACCATATGGGCCAGCAGATGCCCCTGTTCTCAGTTCAGGTGCTGCTCTGTCTGAGACGTGATAACGCTGGAAGCTTCCCCCAGTCTTCAGGTTGACATGGAGGCTTGCATGTTTTCTCCCTCACTGCTTTCATTCCGAGGATCAAAATATCCCGGGGCTCTTTCAGCCTCGGCCATGTAGGACAGCCCAACCAGGCCTGCCTGCGCCGCCCGGCCCGCCCCCTCCGCTCAAACCCCCACATGCCCCCCTCCGAGACCGGTGAGATTTGACCTGGAGGCTTTTTTATTATTTTCAAGGCAGAAAAATGTGCTTTAGGAAAACATGCAGAAAACATGGAATTAGAAAGAATTAAACAATTATATTTATTTGCAGATGTTTTAAACAGCTGTTCCGGCCTCTGGAACTCCGGATACAGCCATTAATCATTCTGTAACTGCTTAAAGACAAACATTTCCCTTCCTGCAGCTTCTCCTGTCTCTCCTCTCATTAGATCAGCCTTGTTGAGCTTGTCAAATTACCTGAAATGAAATCCAGCAGCTGGAGAGGTGTGGAGCGTTTTCTCACGTCCTTTATTTTTAGAACAGCAGGAAGTTGGAGCTTTAGTTCCTCGTTTCTCTGAGAGCGAGAACACAGAGGAGCCTGTGTAGTGCTGTGCGCTGTATTGATGATACTCTGCAGCATCAGTCTAGGAGGACATAGCAAACAGTGTGGAGGTTCTTCAAACACACCTTTTTGTGAGAGGAAAGAAAGACTGCAGCTTTTATAACTGAAGGGCAGTTCTTGAGATTGTGGTCTGAGGTGTTTCTGTTTTTTGTTCTTTATGTTGCACCGTGATCTTAAAGGATCGCTGTGGTTCTCAAGGAACGTTGTGGTCCTGGTGGAACATTGTGGTTCTGCAGGAACGTTGTGGTCCTGGTGGAACCCTGTTTTATTCTGCTGTGGACTCTGTATATGACTTTGATAAAACTACTTGATGACAAAAGAATGACAAACACATTTTTGGATGACTTTGATAAAAGGAGCAGCTGACGTATGAAGGACTTTGTTTTATTATCTTAACATTGATATTTTATTTATGTGTCAATCATACTTCCAGTGATGTGTCTTATTCTAAAAAATCCATCACTGTTCACACTGCTCAACCTTTTCCAAAACAGGTCTCCTTGATCTTGTTTTGAGAATAATATACTATGAAAGAGCAGATTAATGTTTCCAAGTGTAAAAATCTTACTACATTCACAGATCATTTCACTTATTTTTAGTGTAAAGATTCTTTGAAATAGGAAAAAGTAGCTTCAGACAATCTTAATATACTATATAAGAGCAAACAATCTGCTCTTATATAGTACATTATTCTCAAAACAAGATCAAGAAGACATTTGGGCTAGAAATAAGACTGTAAGTCTTGGCAAGATCAGGAGATTTTGCAGTGAGAACCTTCACCTTTAGAAAAAAAAGGGTTTTTAATGTTGAATGGACTGCAGTTACATGGCTGTCATTGCAAACAAAGACTAGATGTCAACAGTCACATTGTTTTCTTAAAACAATATCACTAAAACTGCTCAGATCATCTCCTGCTCTTCATTAAGGCAGATTAAGTGCGATTCTTTGGTGTTTACAATAAGGAAGACGTCTTCTGTTTATTCAGATCCAACTTTTTAGAATAGTTACGATACACAGGACACATTTTAATAAGTCAGAATAATAGTCATCAGCATTCTCCTCACAAGCACTTTTCAGTCTCTACAGTTTTTATTATTGTAATATATCTAAATCAACTTACAGCCTAAACCCAGTCCAGACTAGCAGGAGCCGTCGTTATGGGTGCTGTAACAGCGGGTGTTAGTGCCTGAGCATCCTTAATGATGCTCGGAGAAGCTACTGATCTGCTCTTCATGGGCCCATAGGATGAAAGCACTCTGATCGAATTTGATCTCTGTCCAAGCTCTTCCTCTCCTGTTTTGTATTTCAGTCATATAAAAGTCTTTGGATTTAGTGTTTGAAGTCATTCCATATGTAAATCCATTTAGTCGCTTTTTAGATTTACTTTATGACCAAATTCCCATGCAATACATCAAAAAATGTAAAAAAACAGTAATAACTCCTCAGTCCTGTAATGTTCCTCATTCTTACAGTTGTTTTGGTGTTTTTGTTTTTCAGACCTACTCCTTCATTCCTGATCTCAAACTGTGAGTCAGATCGAGCCCCACTGGATATCAACTCCTTTGAACATCTCTGAAGTTCTTTGACTCCGCGGCTCAACTTCTCAGAAGGATAAAAGGTTTCTCAAGCTACGCCTCTGAACACTTGATGAGGATCTCACCACACGATCCCAGGCTCTTTGCTTCTGTGAAAATCCAGACTATCGCGGATCTGAGAGGTTAAGACTGACAGTAAAAATGTCTGGAGGGAGGGCGTTCTGTGTTGCACAGAGCTTTTTTCTGCTGGCAGCACTAGCGCTGTCCTCTGTGGAGGCTACAGAGTGTCCTCAGTTGTGCGTGTGCGAAATCCGACCTTGGTTCACACCCCAGTCTACCTACAGGGAAGCTACGACTGTGGACTGCAATGACCTTCGCCTTACACGCATCCCTGGTAACCTCTCAAGTGACACTCAGGTTTTGCTTCTGCAGAGTAACTACATTGCCAGGACCAGCGAGGAACTGGAACAGCTCCTGAACCTGACTGAGCTGGATCTTTCCCAGAACAACTTCAGCAACATCCGAGACATAGGGCTGATTAACATGTCGCAGCTCACCACACTCCATCTGGAGGAAAATCAAATTGTCGAGATGCCAGATTACAGCCTGCAGGACCTCACAAATCTTCAAGAGCTTTACATCAACCACAATCAGATCAGCTTCATTGCACCCAATGCATTCGCAGGTCTGCGCAACTTGCTGAGGCTCCACCTGAACTCGAACAGGCTCAAGGCTATCGATAGTCGTTGGTTTCAATCAACGGCGAACCTCGAGATCCTCATGATCGGGGAAAATCCTGTGGTTGGCATTCTGGATTTAAACTTTAAGCCTCTTGTTAATCTGAGAAGTTTGGTACTGGCCGGGATGGAACTCACGGACATACCAGCCAATGCTTTTGTTGGACTGGACAATCTTGAGAGCCTCTCCTTCTATGACAACAAACTTGTGAGGGTGCCTCAAAATGCTCTGCAGAAACTCCCAAACTTGAAATTCCTGGATTTGAACAAGAACCCTGTCCACAAAATTCAGGAGGGAGACTTTAAAAACATGTTACGGCTGAAAGAACTTGGAATTAATAACATGGGGGAGCTCGTCTCCATAGATCGGTTTGCACTGGATAATCTCCCAGAACTGACCAAACTTGAGGCCACTAACAACCCAAAGCTCTCATACATCAGCCGGTTAGCCTTTCGAGATGTGCCGTCTCTCGAGAGCCTCATGCTTAACAACAATGCTCTGAACTCCCTCTACCTGGCAACGGTTGAATCTCTGCCCAACCTGCGCGAGATCAGCATCCACAGCAACCCACTGCGCTGCGACTGCGTCATCCAGTGGTTGAGCTCGAATAAGACCTCCATTCGATTCATGGAGCCTCTTTCCATGTACTGTGCAATGCCTCCTGAGGTGAGAGGACAGCGTGTGAGAGAAGTTCTTTCTCGTGAATCTGCTGACCAGTGCCTGCCCATGATCTCCCATGACACCTTCCCCAACCACCTTAACCTGGACATCGGTATGGCAGTAGACCTGGACTGCCGCGCCATGGCTGAACCTGAACCAGAGATTTACTGGGTGACTCCTTTTGGCAACAAGGTCATGATGGATACCGTGTCTGACAAGTACCATCTCAACAGTGCTGGAACCCTGCACATATCTAACATTCAGGTGGATGACTCTGGTCACTACACATGTATTGCTCAGAATACAGAGGGGGCCGACACTCGCGTGACCGCAATCCGGGTCAATGGCACCCTCTTGGACAGCACTCAGCTCATGAAGATCTATGTGAAGCACACAGAGTCCCACTCCATCCTGGTGTCCTGGAAGGTCAATTCCAACGTGATGACATCCAACTTGAAGTGGTCCTCTGCCACCATGAAGATCGACAACCCCCACATCACCTACACGGCCAGAGTCCCCGTCGATGTCCATGAGTACAACCTCACACACCTTCAACCTGCCACCGAGTACGAGGTCTGCCTCTCTGTCTCCAACATCCACCAGCAGACCCAGAAGTCTTGCGTCAACGTCACAACCAAACACGCCACCTTCGCTGTGGAGATTTCCGACCAGGGCGCGAACACGGCTCTCGCAGCCGTCATGGGTACGATCCTGGCCATCATCAGCCTGGGCTCCATCACTGTCTACATCGCCAAGAGATGGAAGAGGAAAAACTACCACCATTCCCTCAAGAAGTACATGCAGAAAACCTCCTCCATTCCCCTGAACGAACTCTACCCACCTCTCATCAACCTGTGGGAGGTTGACAGCGAGAAGGACAAAGACTCCTCAGAACCGAGACCCACCCAGGTGGACACGACGAGAAGCTACTACATGTGGTGAAGCCCCTCAGACTGTTCTTTTAGAGCACAAAGACACATCTTTTTGCTTATTTGTGCAGGAAACAAAAAAACTGGATCTTTTTCTCTGCTTTGCTTACAGGAAGTAACCATATAAACTGAACTTTCAGACGTTTTAGTAGAGCGTATTGCCTTTCCCTCTCCTTTAACTCAACTTGGCAGCTTTGTTTAGTTTCTGAGACATATTAGCAGCTGTGCTTTTTTCTGTTCATCATATTTTACCAGCACAGCGCATTGTAGACATTGTCAAAGATGAATATTTTGGGTCGATTGATGCTGTAGCAGTAAGTTTGATCCAGTATTGATATGTCTTTGGCAGTATTCATAGAGAATGCAAAGTTTCTTTCTCTCTTTTGTAAAACAGGTTAACTGTTGTGCACTGAAATATATTAACAATTTTGTCCTTGGACTCCAATGTAAGCTGACAAGGTGAGTTTAGACTTGATACACTGTCTATTGAATAATGTTAGCAATTGTTCTGTAATGTTGTATCAACTATATTTTAACTTTTTTTATTTTATCAAATGTTACACTTTTGATTTAGAACTTAAAGGGATGGTTCAAAGTTTTGAAACATGCACCAAGATTTCTACGTATTCAGGGTCTAATATCAGTAATCATAAATATTATCGAGCTCAAAGGTCATCAATAATGTTTTGACCTCTCTGCATGCAACTCGACGGTCAGAGGCTCCGATTAACCGCTTCACTCTGACACGTTTGTTAAATAAACGGGTAATTTTTTTCTTTGCAATTAATAGTTCATAATTACATTATATTAATTATGTATTAATTGAAATGTGACCATGTTCTATACAATGTCATTGCCTCTCAATAATCTCAGAGACATTGCCTCCTGTCCAAATATTTTCCAGTCACATTTTTCAGCTTTAAATATGAAGTGATGAATAAAACGTAAAAGTTTGTATTTTGTGTAGTTAAAGAACTAACAGAAAACACACAGTGTGGATAATCTGTCATAGTCTGACTCTGGATAAGCGGGAAAATTGGAATTGTTGGCAAAACGTTGAACTGTTGCTTCAAGGTTGCAGGTAAGACGTGTTAACCAGCAATAGAAATGTGAATGTTTAACAATTAGCTGAGTAGAAAATGCTTTTTTTTTAATTATGCAGAGATTTCTTTCTTTTCTTTTTTTTATGCTAGAATCGGTCATTGATCACTTGATTTGTTGGGATTTTCACATGCAGAATATGTTGCATAATAGCTTCAAAGAAAAATAAAATGCAGTTTTGTTCTGATATTTTTTATACAATGATTTTCAAGCAAAGAGTCGTTTTTCCTGTTTGTTTTCCTTGTGTTCTGCATCTCTGGGCGCTGGAGTCAAGGAGAAGGAACGCGAGTTTTAAAGGGTTTTTATACGCTCTGTAAACCAATAACACTGGAGATGGTGTGAAAATGACAGTCTGTCACGTTTACGTATGGATCAGAGATCTGCTGTGGTAATAAATCAGAGACTCCGACCGGGTCGAGGAAAGCAATTTTGAGAGTGAGATTAAAGTCCCGTTTTTCTTCAGTAATCGCCTCGAGGCCAAATTATTCATCAGAGTAACTGTCGTATGAATGATTGGGATTCTTCGAAGACTCATGGATAATTAAAGCTAATGAAATGTTCCTTTTTATGGACGTTAGCTCCACGAGTTGGTGGTTATATATATGACCCATATGGTGGTCCGCCATCTTGCTTAATGTTTAATGACATCAGCTCCTGCTGCTTCTATTTAAAGAATCAGACGTCAGGGATGAAAAGCTGAAGGATGTAAAGAGGAAGATTAACGCAGAGGAACCAACAACTCCAGAACCGCCAATCAGAAACGGAGCAGTTTAGAACCTCGGAGGACACTCGGATACAGGACAGATAAATACATTATAAAGTATAAAAAGTAGAGGTCTGATAATGTATTGGAATATTGTGAGATCACAGTCTGTGCTGTGGAGAACACATGCTCTGCTGATTGTGATATTCGATTTACCTGCACTGATTATAGCACAGGTCAACAGCCCAGTCCAGCACATTCAGCTCATACAGCTGCACTCACACACACAAACTACTGAATTTAAAGGGTAAATTCAGTAGTTTTACCCCTAAATCACCTTCACCTGTGCACTTTTCCCTTACTTCTCCTTCAGTTCCTGTCTGGGAGATTTGTGTGTATTAAGGGGTGAAATAAAGTGTTTGTTATGTAGTGATTCATGTTTGATTTGGAGAAAATCATCCCACTTAAAATGACATTTTACTGAAACCAATTTTCAACAGTTATCTCAGTTTATTTAGTATTAGTACGCTGTGCTCTGTCTAAACATGTGGGTAGAGAGAGTTATTTCAAC
>JBBPDB010000108.1:22468980-22487260 GCA_037974465.1 Brachypetersius altus | reverse complement strand
TACAACATTTCACACTAATCAGTGCAAATTCCTCCTCTGAGAAACAAAAAAAGTCTCACAAATAAAATATCTGTAGGTCTGTGTTCTAAAAACATAGTCCATGAAAAATATAACGCTTTTTACTGATCAGTGTGGCATGAACTGCTTGAGATTGTTTTGCAATTGTGCAATATGCATATTTAAAATGGGAATGCCAGTGAAGTCTGCAGGAACGGACAGTACACAGGGACTTTAACTAGCTTTGGAGCATGTACTCCTAATCACCGGAGTAATTACCCGATTAGTTGAAACATGCGTTTCAGGTAGGACTGGATTTCCTCCACCGCCTGCCGTAAAAGCCTCCTGTTTGAGCCCACACCCACATACGTCATTCTGTACACCGTGACCAGAGTCTCCAGCAGCCAACCCAGAGGATGCAGTGGAGTATCAAACGCCTGAAAAGGTTACAGCATATGAAGTAGAGGCTAAATGCATTTCTGTGTATATGGTAGGTGTGTAAAACAAGTTGTTTACAATGTGGCTTTGACATGTACGGATCATTTTGCCCTCTTGGAGTAACCAATGCATTACAATAAAAATAAAAATGTAATACCGCACAGAGAAACAAACTAACTTGTGTGAATGTCCTTGAATGTAATGCACCATTTTTAAGATCCCGTCTGGGAGGAGTGGCCTCACCTTGACGAGGTAGCGGCGGATGCTGTCATAAGCTTCAGCAGTAACGGGCCCCATGTGCTGAGGAATCACCTCCAGACTCTCCAGCATCTTACACTGTGAGCGGCTCAGAGCACCTGGGCTGCATACACTGACATGAAAACTGTCATTACTTTAAACAGCAGCACAGACAAATTCACTCTCCACATACATGTCAAATGACATGCATTAACATCAAACTACACAGATTCATACAAAGCATTAAAGTACCTTTCCTTCTGCTCTCTGCGGCTGGTTGTCAGAATGACAGCTATGTTCTCCCAGGCTCTCTCGTTCTCTCCCTGTCCTGGAGTTTCACAGCCCAGCTGAGTCCAGCACTCCTCGAACACGGCCCTCCACTTCTGCTCGGCAGGAACGGCGTGAGAACCGGCCTCTCTAGACAGATGGAGAGACACGCATATACGCAGGCACCGAAACGTGCTTTAATCTCGCTGATAATATTAAAAACGTTTAAATAAAACTAAATGTAAAGCTTTGAGTTTTAGTGGAACACTTACGGTGGTTTATTCACCTTCTTCTCAGTCTCATAAAAGTCTGGCTTTATAAAAGTGCCAGCTACCTTCAGTTCAGAGCCCCATTCACCCACAAAGATGCCATCAAAAGAGTCTCCGTTAGGCATGAACAGGACACCCTACACAAAACCACATCAAAGCATACAAGCAGCTGAAGAGCACAGTGAACAACACCATTGCTCTGCATATGGAAAACGACAGCTCAGGAATGCTGCTGTTTTATCACTTCTCTAGATAACAATATCTTCTAAACACATGGATACAAATCAGTCACAATCAATATTGCTTTAGTCTATATTAGGGGTGTAACGGTACACAGATGTCACGGTTCGGTAAAGTTCTAAAGAATGAGGCTTGGTTTGTTTTCGTTTATTTTAAATAAACAGCAGTGTATTCACCAGTAAACACACACTCTTGCTTATATTTTCATGTATGTGTAAGTGTTACACCAGTAGCTGGCACTATTGCACCACACTACGACGCAGGTTTATGATTTACTTGCGCTTTGTGGTCCCTCTGATTCCGTATTACTTTACTGATACCGTGTATTGTCCGAAAGACCTCATGTACCGTTACAGCCTTAGTTTTCAGCGTTGGAAAGGGGTCGCCGAGCCCCATCTAACTGTCCCACCCCCTGTTAAGTAACAGCCAATTGTAGTCATGGGGTGTGGCCATATTTTCTAAACATTAACAGCTCAAAAACCCCACATTTAGAGTCCCCGTTTGTAAACATTGCCACTGGAGACTTGACTTGGACTCGAGAACAAAGACTTGAGACTCGACTTTAATTTAGTATAAATGACTTGTGAACATCTGTGATTTCTGGCTCTGTTTACACAGTGCATGCAGTTGGAACCGAGTCCTCCTTGACTTCAGCTACGCTGCAGAGCTCCAGCTTAACACAAGTGAGATAATATCATTATTAGTAATGTTATTAGTGTTGATTCGTAATGTTATTAGTAATGTGATTAGTGGTTGTGCTCGGTGCTGGTCTGTGGCCCTGTGAGTGGTTAAATGCTGTTCTGTTTCAGGCTGTGCAGGGTGGGAGGTTCTCTGAGGCTCCGGCACTGGAACTCTCTCTCCAGCCTGCGCCACTCCAGGGCGCTCCTCTAGCTGACGCTGCCTCTGCTGATGGAACGGACAACTACGGCTACAGTGAGATTCTGTTGTTTAGCTCATTGGGTTGGGCTCTCAGTAACCAAAGTCTCTATAGGAAATTATAAATCAGAATACTGGATCTGGAGCGGGACCAGTTTGGTTGAACCGATTTATCGTAACTGTGCAGACGACACTCAGGTCTGAATAGATCAGAGGTCCCAACCACCGGGCCACGGTCTGGTGCCAGGCCTCACAGACAGAAATTTAAAAATGTCTGAGAGATCTTTTATTTTGGAAGAAAACGCTGGTCTCGGTCACCGGCTCAAGCACAGGGCTCTCGGAATGGTGAACTGCATTTTTACACACTTTTTTAGTGGTATCTATATCGGTCTGTGATGCAGGTTGGGGACCGCTGGTCTAGATCTTTCACTAAATTGCTTCAGTCCAATAGGCTCCTCATGTTCGTGCCTTAAAGGAAATGACTTGGATGTTAGACAGGTATGGTTCTGGTTGGGAGCAAAGAAGGAACATCTGGAATCCAGGTCTGAACTGCAACCCAGGCCACAACCTTTGGTGTAATCATGGATGAGGATCTTCATTTCAGGGATAACATTAAATCTGTAACTAAATCAACATTCTTGCTTCTGAAGAACATCACAGGTTTTGTGTCCAAAGATTTGGTGAAACTCTTCCAGGCTTTTATATCCTGCAGGCTTGGTGCTCTTTTCACTGACCTCCTCAAAAAGACCGTCAGCCAAATACAGCGCATTCAAAAGCTGCTGCTAGAGATCTGTGAAAAACCAAGAAAAGACCAGCACTCCTCAGGCCCTGACCTCCAGTCAGATACAGAGCTCAGTTCAAAGTGTTGCTAATTGTTAATTTCAGCCTTAAATAATGAAATACATCTCTGAGATGTCTGATGAACCTCAGCCTGGATGTTCTCTGGAGATCTGCTGGAGCTGGTCAGCTACTGTTCTGGTTACATTTATTTCATTTTCTTACTTTTATGCTTATTTTATCTCTGAACCTCAGGCAAGAAAAAAAATCCCACACAGAATTCATTCAATACTGTACAGTAACTGAAGTGCAGCCATCTGGAGTTCCTCCAGGCCCTGTGTTTTCATCAGGCATGTTCTTTATTCATGGGTCGAGTGTTTGGTGGTTAACGTAATGTTTCAGAGACTGAAGCACAAAATTCTGACTGATCTGCGCTTGTGTTTTCTCTCAGCTTCAGACACTCCAGATTTGTCCGCCTTCCTCTACGATGCGACGTCCGGCTTCTACTACGACCCTCAGACCACGCTGTACTACGACCCCAACTCTAGAGTATGTAGGATTGCTTTAGTTATATCATAAAGAATGCTTTGGATTCTCCTTGTATCTGCATGTCCATCATTAAAGACTTTGGTGCTGCTGCTAACCAGAGATCTGATTCATGTTTCATTTATATGTTGAACTGTACAGTGTGTTTTAATGTGGCTGTTCTGCATTGGTGTGTGTGTGTGCAGTATTTCTACAACGCTCAGACCCAGCAGTACCTGTACTGGGACAGCACCTCGAAGACTTACGTCCCAGTGGAAGGGACGGGTTCAGACGCCCAGGAGCCGAGTGCGGAGGGGGCTTTACCCGTGGAGGCGGCTGTTGATCCGGGAGCAGGTTCGTCCGCAGCCGTGTTGGTGGCAGAGGAGGTGAAGGTGACTCCGGAGGGGACGGCAGAGCGGAGGGAGGACGAGGAACCTGCTCCCCGCACAGAGAAGAAGGAGAAAGAGGATAAACCCAGGAGCCTGGCAGCGTTCAAGGTGTGCCTTTAAATCGCTGCTTCACAGTTTCTTGTTGCTGCAGACGGACCTTTTCCATTTATTTAGTGTTGCTGTGTTTTTAAATGTACAAATGCGTGTTTTGCTGTAATTTTGGGGGATGGCAGATCATGAAAGACATGGAGCGCTGGGCCAAAATCCAGAACCGGCAGAAGGAGACGGTTCGCTCTCCTTCTCCCGTCCTGAAGAGCGGGTTTGACGAGAAGAAGACCTCCAAAGCAGCCGACGCCGCCTTCGCTGTCTTTGAAAGGAAGGTCAGAAGACTGTCCTCCTTCGTCTCCTGTTTTCCTTTTTTATTATTTGTACATTTCTGTTGGTTTGAACTGGAATTCTGATTATTTCACCCCACAGGCAACAGGTGTAGACGACTTATTCAAAAAACCGCTCGCTCCTCCAAGGAAAGAAGACAAAGCGTCAAAGGTAAGTTTTGAACACACACACACGCACATTACCTTCCGCACCTCAGCCTCAGTGAAAATTACTTTTACAAGCTTCCCACAGGGTTTTTAAAGTTTTTGAATTTAAGGGAAGCACAATATAAAGCCTTGAAATTTTGAAAATAGACAAAAATGGACACGGGTCACGGAACACGCTTGAATGTCTGTATTTTATTTAAAAACAGAACCTAAAGTATCTTAATGTAAGAAAATCTTTCACTGTATGTCTTGAATTTGATGTTTATGAAGGTGTGGGTGTTCTGCTTTGTAGCAGATTTTTATAGTTTAAAGTTCAGACTCCTCACTTTTCCCTCGTTGGCAGCGGCCCATGGGCTCACTGGGCATGCTGGCAGATGACTACGCAGCAGGCAGCGACGAAGAGGAAGACGAGAAGCAGGATAAGCAGGAAAAGCATGATGATCCCCTGCCTGCCAAAAGCCAGGCTCAGTCCGAGGAGAAGGAGGACAGACTGACTGACTGGAAGAAGATGGCCTGTCTGCTGTGCAGAAGGCAGTTTCCCAACAAAGACGCCCTCATTCGTCACCAGCAGCTCTCAGACCTGCACAAGGTACAACACTGTTCACAACCCTCCATTACCCTCTCCAACCCTCCATAACCCTCTCCAACCCTCCATTACCCTCTCCAACCCTCCATTACCCTCTCCAACCCTCCATTACCCTCTCCAACCCTCCATAACCCTCTCCACATAAACAGTTTCCTCCGGGATAAAGACAGTTTTCTGATTCTGATTCCGATTCCAACCCTCTCCTACCATAACACACCTCCCACATTCATTAAGACTTAAACAAGCAGCAGCAATACTAGAACAACATTTCTTCTCTCTTTTCAAATAGCAAAATATGGAGATCCACCTGAAGATCAAAAGATCAAAGAGAGAACTGGAAGCCTTAGAAAACCAGGAGAAAGAGGTAATGCCCCCTCAGGTGTTTTGTTGGTGCATCTTGTATATATTTCTGTTTATCTTTCTGCTGATCATCTTCAGCTTACTAACTGAAAGTGCTGTTGGAGAGGGAGCACAGAGAGGTTCTGCTGGAGCTTGGAAGTCCTGCTTAGTGAGAATGTTTGGAAGGAACTGTTGGTAGCTCTGAGAGTCTGCCTGTGATGATCTGAAGCAGAAGTAAAGTGGAGTGTGTCTCTGACTGTTCTGTCTGCTTCAGCTGAACATGAAGGAGACCAGCAGCCCGCCTGAAGCCAAGAAGCGGAAACAGCAGAACTGGGGCGGCAGTTCCAGGTAGACTTTAACATTTTATGGGATTAAAAAGTTGAGTTTGCTGAGTGTGAGTGTGCTGCTCACTGATTGCCCTGATCTAACCTCTCTGTTCCTGTTCCTCCAGAGACTCGCAGAAGGTTGGAGACAGACCAGGCTTAGGTCTGGAGACCACAGAGGTGAGCTTCTGACCACAACCCTCAGCGCTGAATGTAGAGGAATGTTCTGCCGTACTCATACTCATCGCTTTCTCTGTCTCTGTCTGTCTCTTTAGCGTAAGAAGAAGGAGCCGGTCGTGTGGAACTCTGCCACGTATAAACAGGCTGTGCGGAAGGCCATGTTTGCCCGTTTTAAGGAGCTGGAATGATTCACAAAGACTGGGAGGAAAAAAAATATATAGACAGTTATCACACACACACAACCAAAACACACACAAACAAAAACTCTCTCTCACTCACACACACACACAGTGAAGAGCATTTCTATTGGCAGCTCATTCCTGACTTTATATTGTATTCTGTAAACAAACTCTTCCTGGTGTGTGTTCCGCTGTTTTTGTTCAGGGCTTTTAAACACTTTTACTTTCCTTGATCACAACTTTGTATCATGTATTTTGTTCCTTTTTTTAAATGCCAAATTGAGTGGGTCGTGTCTGTAACAGCTGTAGATGCCCGAGACTCAATAAACTGTCTGTCCGTCTGATCTCAGGCTTTACTGAAGGCTGCCGTGTGTCTCGATCTGTAGATGTTTCAGCAGCTCAAGAGGCTGCGCTCCAGGACGCTTCTCCCGTCTGGCCGCTGGGTGGCAGTGCAGAGTTGTGTTTGTAGTGCTGCCCTGTGTTGAAGGGACTCGCTGGATCAGCTGTAGGATCGATATAAATATCATCATATTTAAATATCGGGTAATTCTACTTCTCAATGTTCCTGAGGCCCAGTCATGATAAATATAGTTTATGCGTGGCTGCAAGAATGAAGCCCGCCCAGGTGAAAATGGACTGCTCCTGTTGCCACACTGCGATTAAACCGGCATTTCAAAGGTTAGTTACTAATGTTCCTGCAACTGAATGCAATCAAGTCCTCACAGCTATGCCGCCTGGGACCAGAATTAGATGTCCATCATGTTGTTTAAAATAATGTAATCTGTTGTTTCGCAGTGTACTTCCGTTATTGTATATTATAGTACAAGCTCAGACAAGGCAACTGAATGAAAAAGAAAATTACAGTCTTATTAATTCGAGAGGTTCATTTGATGCGTTTTTCTTTGACCTAGACCCGAAAATCCCTCATAACTTCCTCAAACTCCGGTGGAGCATGACAGCCTGCAGTTCAGTCTAAACTCAAAAGTAGAGAGAAAAACACATCTGTGCTGTTTTAGTTGGGTGTTTTTATAAATAGGTTCCAGTTAGAACAGTAATGCAGTGATCGCAGCTCAGCGTGGGGTTAGCTGATCCTGTATTTAGGCCTCGATACACTTTAGTAAGCCTGTAATCTCACATTCGGCAGCTCCATTTCTCCTTTGCTGTGATGGTGAGATGCCGTAGTGATGTGGTAATAATAAACGCTAACGTCATTTTATCGCCTACATTTATTTTGTAGTATGTTAAAGCATGCTTTTAAAAATCCTTTTATTTTGACACTTGCATTTTGTGCTTGTGGGTGCGGCGTATTACCGCCACCAGCCCAGCGGTTCACTAAGATGTTACTGTAAACTGTAATGTAATTCTGAAACAGCACGTGCTCATTCACACACACTGCTAACCTCGGCTTTTCCCCAAAATGCAATACTCCGGTTACAGATTTAAAGGTATTGGAGTTTTTAGTCATACCCATCATTACAGCAGTACTTTAAAAATAAAATTGCGTCATACACCACTTTTGAATTATTTACTTTTGCTTATAACAATATGAGTAAAAATGATTAAATGTCCACTAAAATGATTTAAAATATGATTGTGTCCACTGTAATGCCTGTTAGGTGAAAGCATATTGAGCCCAGACTAAAACCCATATACATGTAAATGATTTGTTAGTGTATTAAACCATGTGAACTATTTAGCTAAAGCTTAGCCTGAATTGCTAAGACAGCCTGTTTTTGCAGAAGAGTGAGGGGTAAACTCAGCCACTGATGCAACCTGAGGTTCTTAAATGTAGAACTTTGATGTTGGATGATATCGAACACGTGCAGAACTGCTCCCGTACGCCAGGTTGCTTTATGAAGTTTTTCTGTTAGCAGTTTCGCCAGACTGAGATCCGGCCTGAGGCGGAGTTTGAGCCGTCCGATCAGGAAGCTGTGGGTTTGATTCCCAAGACTGCTAAACTCCTCTGAGGAGGATACCATCTCCACACACACACACACACACACACACACAAAGTGCTTTGTTCCTGGCTGCTGCTTCCCTTGGTGAAAGGGTTAAACGTAGAGGAAGAATTGGTTGCTGTTCTGTGTCGAGTTCCAAGTTTAACAGAATTTTCACTTCTCAGACCAGCGAACCCACAACACCCATCACTGCTGAGCCGCCTTCATCACGCTCCACACACACCTGTGTTTCACCGGCAGACGTAGATCTGAGTGCCAGTCATGCAGCATTTGAGTCCCAGATGAAATCTTCCCCTCGCCTAAGCGTCTACATCCCAGGCACAAAGAAAGTGAAAGTGTGTGAAGACCAGAATCCGTACAATACACCCGGAATGCAGGTGGCTGAAAGGGTTTGTAAAGAAAGAAAACGGAACAGCAGGGAAAAACAAAAGTAACATCAAAACCAGGAGGAAACTGGCAGGAGCGGCTCTGAGGAGAGACGCGGCTCTACCGGGAGGAACCTGCCAGCTCAGATCTGTTCGTTGTAATATGGCATGACTGAGGAACATGAAGTGGGTGCCGGATTTCTCACTTTTTCTTTCAAGGAAAATGACATGGCACACTTTCCACTATGTGCTGGAGAAGCTGCCTGAACCTCCTAAAGTTCTTTTATGTGTTCCATTGACAGGAGACATTCTGAAATAAAGGTTAAACTTTTCATTTAACTTCTGTATCATTTTTCCTTGCCTAGAGGACAGCACATGTTAAATAACGGCTCAGTTTACATCAGCATGATTCAACAGTCATGTACAAATAACTGAAAGTACAATCAGGTTTTTTTTTAGTCCCCAGAAACCATGAGGTCTTCTCTGAAGCATTTGAAGACCCTGAAGGTTCCCCTCTAATAGCGTAAGGCCATTTGTTCAGGGGTGGGTTCTCTGGGTTCTGGCCTCTGGGTTTCGAGATGTCTGGCTTTAATGAGCAGAGTTCCTCGCTGAAGGTCTCAGGATGGAATCTGATCTTTAAGAAAACAGAGCAGAGCGCTTAGATAAAGATTTGGAGCTCTCACGCCGACTCTGGGCCACATTCTCATTTCCATTTCATCATCCCTCCGTTCCTCGTGCCCTCTGTCTCCCCAGCCAGATGAGTGTCAGCAGCGCTTCTCTAATGATGTCGTATTCGGACTCTGAGAGATCAGGGGGCCGGGGCGAGGGGGTTTGGGGGTTTTGTACCCTTCACACGTGCTGCCTGAGCTCGGAGACAGCAGGGGTGTGTGTGCTGGGGTGCTCATTATCCTCAGTCAAAGCTTCCTTCTTTCTGTGGGGGTGGTGCTGGGGGTGTGGGAGTCCCTGGCCAACCTTGAGCTGGCCCTCAAAAGAACACACAGCCAGAGGCTCCGCAAAACTGCCTCTAAAAAGGAAAGACAACTTCTGATGGCATCAGCTGAAGAACCATTTGAAATGTAAATGTGGCTCTGAGTACACCCCCCCCGCCTACCTCCCTGCATTAATCGGAAAGATGGCAATCGCCATAACGAAGCACATTAAACACTGCTAACACTGTCCTCCTCCGGTGCTCCTCATTCTGCATCTCCTGGTAGAACCGCAGGTTCAAATCAAACCAAAGTGAACTTCACCGTCACCTCGACCGTATTCAGGTTCCACAGTGCACAGATACAGGAGCATCAGGAGCACCGCCTCACACCTGGGTCTAACAAACCGGTTCTACCAGCAGAACTTGCACCGGAACCAGAGTCAGCTGAAGCACTTTTGTTGTGTTGCACCGAGATCCTGGGGGAACGCTGAGGAATATCGTGGGTTTTTTTTGGGGGGGTTCCTGTGTTTTTCGGGGTTCTTGTGTTTTTTATGGTTCCTGTGTTTTTCGGGGGCTCCTGTGTTTTTCGGGGGTTCCTGTGTTTTTTATGGTTCCTGTGTTTTTCGGGGTTCCTGTGTTTTTCGGGGTTCCTGTGTTCTCGTCAGAAGCTGTGAACACCTACACAGTGGTGTGATGTTTCTCCGAAGACCACAGAGCAGTGCAGGTTACAACAGACACAATACAATCAACAAAATAAATAAACGCGACAATGTACCGTAATGCAGCAGCACAGTGAGAACGTGTGACAGAACCTTCCAGAGGACCGTGATGTTTCTGCTTCTGTCTTGCTGGATGTAAAACTGCAGCACTTTTCTGTTACAGTGAATAAAGGGTGAAACGTGTTGGGCTTCAGTCTTCAGTATATTCTGCTTCTGTATTCAGTCGTCTGTGTGTGAGAGAGAGAGAGAGAGTGAGTGTGTGTGTGTGTGTTGGGGGGGGGGGGGTGAGTCTGAGAAACAAAGTATATGTGTGTGTGTGTGTGTGTGTGAAGGAAGGTCTGTAGTTTGTCATGGTGTCACACTGAGAGGGTTTGGGGTTAAACAGGGTCACTGAAACACTTATATCGGTCTGCAGCCCCCGCACCCCCACCCCCGCGGTGGTCCGGACAGCTCTAAGACGTTATCGAAGGTCCGTGTGGCTCCGAGCTGCTGCCAAAGGTCCGGGCGGGTCTGGTACCGGTTTTGAGATGAACACTGACTGAGGGAACTGTAACCTCTGCTCTCCTGAAGACCGTCTTTCAGAGCGTCAGGGTCAGACGGAGGCTGAAGAGGTGAACGTTGTGGCTGAGCTGATCTGCTGTTTGTGGACTTTCTCTCGTTTTTTAATCTGCTGTCAGACTTTCAGGACTCAATTTTCCTGAATGGCTCAAACCTCAGGAGAACCTCACCACAGGTTCCTCTGTTCAGTCCGTCAGAATAGCAGAGTGAGAAGAAAAACTCACTCACTGGCCACTTTATCAGAAACACCTGCCTGGTCGCTCCGCTCTACAGGTGTAGGGTGAAGGAGAGCAGACGCTGTGAGCTCTGGAAGAAAGAAGGATGAAGCTGGAATGATCAGAAGGTCAGAGATTCTGCCTCCACCGTGAGACTGAAGATCTCCATCAGTAGAGTCTCTCTCATCAGACAGGGAACCCCTGGAGAAACATGGGCGATCGTTCATCACACTTCAGCCGCCGCCAGTTAAACGCTGGGCTTGATAAACAATCTAAGCCATACATCCATCTTTGCTGTGTGTGTGTGTCAGTGTGTAACTCCATCTGCAGCTGCACACACTAAACAGAACAAACAGCTGACAGGAGTTTAGAAAATCACTCAGTTAATCACTGCAAATGGAGCAGAATCATACTGTTAACCACCCAAAACACATGACTTCCCAGCGGCTCTCTGCAGAATCGCACACCTTACCACAACTCAGCACACCATAGGAAGTTGGTTCTCTGGGTTCTGTGGTTCTGCCGTTAGCGAGCAGGACCGGTTTGCTCTGATGGGCGGAGCCGACGTGCAGTTTCTCCTTAATTACAGATGATGAGCTCCTATCGGCTTAAAGGTCACACACTAAAATAGAAACACGTCTTAATGAATTCTAATTAATTCTAGAGGCTCTTAATCGAGGCTCATCATTTGTGGCTGAGCATGTAAGAGTGTACAAATGAGGCAGGAACTGTGTGTGTGTGTGTGTGTTGGACTGTGAGTCACTGCAGCTCTGAAGTAAGAGCTGTCTTTGACTGATACACCAGGGGGTGTTTTGTAACACTTGTAATCAGCATCAAAAAGTAACTTCTGGCTTTCAGACACTAAAGGGCGAATAAACTCTGGAGTTAATCTTGATTCTGATGTTTTCTGGAGCATCTTGTCTGCACTTTGAGATGTTTCTCAAAAATTAGGGTTTGATGAAAAAAGTGGCCTCAGTCGACCTGGTCTGATCTGAAAATAAATCACACCAGGTCAGGAGGGCAGACCTGCCAAGCACTAGTGTGTGTGTGTGTGTGTGTGTGTGTGTGTGATGGATTCGCGACTCTGGAGGTGTGGTTGGGGTTAAAGGGGGAAATGGCCGTTTCTCCAGCTCCGCTCTGACCTCCCACTGAGCGAAACCTGACCTGGGCACAGTGAGAGTAACTGCACCCTGGAGGACGACTGTGCCACACAGGGAGCTGCACAATGCCTCTGTGTGTGTGTTGCACTGTCGCTGGAACTCTGGATGAGAGATGTTGGTGTTCCAGGTTATGATTCATGTTAAAGTTCTCCAGAGGGTCGTTTGGCCGTGACCTCATTTCAAGTTCAGCTGGAACACTTTCTATACCAACACAAACCGGCCCTGAAAGACACTTGTACGGGACAAAACTTGCTATAAATAATAATGGCTAATGGTGGTCAATAATAATATTACATAAAAACATATTAATTGCTTTTAAAAGCAACTTAAAAGTTACCAACAGCTCATGCAGAGTCTGTACTGTATGACCCTGCCAGCGCCGTTCTGAGCTCAGTTTTTGTTGAAAAAAGTGATGCCCTCCAGTGCCCCCCCCTCCCTACACTAGTCCCTCAAGGAAGAACAGTTTGGTCCTCCAGCACTGAAAGGAGTTTCTGAAAGGAGGCCTGGCCTGGGGGCTCAGAGTCAGAGCAGCGTAAAGCTGCAGTGAAATAAAGGCTCTGACTTTAAATCTTCTTTATTTTTGATAAAAATCTTTGTTTATTCTGGGATTCAGGATTGACTCTTCCTGAAAGCCCAGGGATCGTCATGGACCATGATCACCAGCGTCCTGCGTTTGGACCCGACTCTGTGGTCCAGGCAGGAGAATCATGTTACAGAGCTTGTCGCCCGGCGTTCTCCTGTCGGCAGGTTGTGTTTAGAACACTCAGCTGTGCCGAAATAAATCAGCGCAGAAACTTGATCAGGCGTCGTGTCGGCAGCACAAGAACTTACTGCGGCTTCAGGGTCTTTTAAACCCACGTGTTCTGTTTCAGACCTCTGAAGGTGACTTCCTCAGAACCCAGCAGAACATTTCAGAACCTTTAAGAACCCACCAGAAGAGGGTGTGTGAGGGAGAAGAGTGTGTGTGTGGGGGGTTTGTGGTAGAACAGGGTGTGTGAGGGAGAGCAGGGTGTGAGGGGTGTGTGAGGGAGAACAGGGTGTGTGAGGAGTGTGTGTGGTAGAACAGGGTGTGTGAGGAGTGTGTGTGGTAGAACAGGGTGCGTGGGGGAGATCAGGATGTGTGTAAGAGGTGTGTGTGGTAGAACAGGGTGTGTGAGGGAGATCAGGATGTGTGTAAGAGGTGTGTGTGGTAGAACAGGGTGTGTGAGGTGCAGCTGTAGGTGTGTCCTGCCCCCCCGCCCATGTGCAGGTCCGTGAGGCCGCTCGGTGCTGTTGGACCAGAGTGTTGGTGTAACCTGTCCTGTTGTCGCGCTGCTGCTCCTCCGCGGCCTAAAGTCTCTCATTATGTTCCTATTGTGTGAATATGAATCTCCTCAGTGGTTCTGCGTGAGTAATCCTGTTCTGACACTGCGCCCAAATTGCTCCGCACTTCACTTCACAGCAATTTAGGCGTCAACTGTCATCGCTGGAGACGGCGCCGGGCGCGGCCGAGGCCCTTAATTACCGCCATCATCCTCCCGGAGCCAACCGGTTCGGCGCTTTGTGGAGTGTGTGTGTGTGTGTGTGAAGGCTGGAGGACTTCAGCGCCTGAGGTTCGAACCGGAGAGGAGAGACTTCAGAAGCTCCGTCACAAATCTGCTTCTGGATTTAACATCTCTGAATGAGGAGCTGCTGGGTCCCACTGGGACGAGGTTCAGGAGAGAAAGAGCAGGTTTTCTCTCTTTAGCACAAAGGATCCGGATAAAAATACGGCGTTCTCTCGCTCCTGCGTTCTCTCTTCCACAGAACAAACTCCTTCATCTCCTTCACAGCAGCACAGGCAGACGAGCAAAACCTCCAGATCCCGTTCCTGATGAAATCCTTTAGTGTTATTCTGACGACGTGAACTGAGTTAGAAACTGCAGCTTAAAGTAAAAGAAGATTAAAGTAAAGGATTTCTATCAGTCTCTTCTCTCTCTCACACTCTCTCTCTCCTCCCTCTCTCTCTCTCTCTCTCTCTCTCTCTTTCTCTCTCTCCTCCCTCTCTCTCTCTCTCTCTATCTCTCTCTTTCTCTCTCTCTCTCTATCTCTCTCTTTCTATCTCTCTGTCCTCTCTCTCTCTTTCTCTCTGTCCTCTCTCTCTCTCTCTCTCTCTCTCTCTCTTTCTCTCTTTCTCTCTCTTCTCTCTCTATCTCTCTTTCTACCTCTCTCTCTATATCTCTCTTTCTATCTCTCTCTCCTCTCCATCTCCTAACAGTTAGTACTAATTGCTTTTAGGTTGAAAACACATAAATCCCCGCTGTTTGTTTTAGTACTTGTCTCTCTATGTGTGTGTGTGTGTGTGTGTGTGTGTGTGTGTGTGTGTGTGTGTGTACACACAGCTCATTAGTGTAGTTGCTGACAGACGCGATGGGGCCATTAATGTATTCCACCCACTCTGTCACCACCCAAGGTCAACAACTGGGCACTAAGAGTTGACAGAAGGACTGTAATACATACATACACACACAAAAGCACAACTTTCAGTGACAGTCTACATCTTTTTTTTTTCAAACTTTTTTCTATCTTGACGGTTAACATGAAGTTCTCGAGCTGATTATGTATTTAATTATTCATGTATATTAATTAGCATTCATTTAGAAACCCTGTGCTGGTGACCCCACAGCTCCAAGCAGAGTCAATCCCAGTAGGAGAGATCACAGGGAGTCTGTAATAAATCTAATTAAATTCAGACACCAGTTAATACTCAGTTAGTGCTCAGGTAAGGATCAGACCAGCTCCTTGTGCTGCTGCCGGTAGTATTTTCTGTGAACTTGATTCTTTCTGTCTCTGTGGTTGGTCATTATTTGCAGGAAAATTAAAAGCTGAAATTGTGGATTTGTGAAAATAACGTGAACGTTTTATAACTGCAGGACCTCACTGTCCAAACCACATTCATCTTGTTTCTCCTGCTTACAGGAGCAGCTGGTAGCCTAGTGGTTAGGGCATCAATTCCCAAGACCGCTAGGCACTGCTGAGGTACCCTGAGCAAGATACCATCCCCACACACTGCTCCCCGGGCAGAATTTCGTGCCATTCGCACTGTTTGCTGTGGTGTGTTCATGTATGACAAATGGTCACTTTCACTTTCACTGGTCATCGATTGTTTCCCGGTTCAGGAAGTGTTTAATATGGATTTGTGCACCAGAAGACCAAATTCAGAGTGCTGGTGGCTGATTAAGAAATGGCAGGTTAGCGTTAGGGCACCTGGAAAGAGTAAATCTGAGTATGACCTTTTGTTGTTCTCTGTGTCATAAACTTTATATATTCCAGCGGTTCCTTTACTTCCTTTACTTCCACAGATCCAGTTCATCTCTGTCTGACCATCTCACCTCACTGTGAAAGTGACAATTCAATCATTCATGAACTCACCACAGCACACAGTGTGAACAGCGCAAAATACATCCTCTGCATTTAACCCAGCTACGAACACAGCTCCCGGGGAGCAGTGTGTGGTGACAATACCTTGCTCAGGGTACCTCAGAGGAATCAAACCTGCGACTTCCTGATCACAGGGCAAGTGCCCTAACCACTAGGCCAGCTGACTGTCGGACTGCCTCACTGACCGTCTGACCGTCTGACCATCTGCTAAAATCAAAAGCGTCTTCTGTCTGCCAGACATTCATTGGTCTGTTCCCTCGACACTTCCTCTCTGTGCCGTTTGGCTGCAGACACCGCCGCGCCGCCGCCTGGTGAGGGACGTCAGTATCTCCGTGATAACGATGCGGTTCAGACCCGGTTTCTGGCCGTGCCTCCTGGCCGGATCTACATGTGCAGCACAGATGTGTCCTCGGGAAGCGCTGCCGCGATGGGACCCTTGTTATGTCTGAGTTGTCGCCCGGGGCGAAGTCCTTCAGAACGGGGAGACCAGTTTTCCTGCGGCATGAAGACACAGAACATGCAGAGGATATTAGCCCAAAATTAGCCCCGGCCCCACAGGGACCTCCGAAATTAAGCCTGAGCTGATCATTTCAGGATTGAAATGCTTTGATGAAAACAAAAATCTTCAGTTCTGCTCCACCAGTGGAGAACATGCAAAACGTAAAGGGACCTAAAGAATAACAGTATTTAGAGAGACAGTTCCCCTACAGGAGAAAAGGTCTAATGTGCTTAAACTGGACCAGATTCACCTGATTGTAGGCTGGTGTTTGTGGTCGTTCATTTGGTAATCCAATATTTTGTTGGGTTGAGAGACCCATATCATCACTTTAACGACCAAACATATAAAACAGTTATAATTTGGTGCCTGATATTTCAGAGACGGTCTCACTCACTCATTTAGTCTGTAAGGTGGAAGGACACAAGCATCTCCATGTTCTCCAGTTTTCCATGACGTTCCAATCAGGTCAGAATTTATGTTTCTAAGGCACAACTTTATCCCACACAAAGGTGTTGTGTTTCATTTCTGCCACCTGTACAGGTTAGACACAGGGTGATCGGCTCCAGTGATCAGCTTTATCTCAGCTAATGTTCTCCCTCTCACAGTTCCACCTCCCTCTTCTGGCAGCTTTGCTGTTTTAGTGAAAAAGCTCTTCCAGTCTCCAGCAGGTTGCAGGGAGAAAACTGTAGAAACTGTGAGGACTTCACTGTGTAAACTCTGACGGATGTGTGTCAGAGCAGATCTTGAGTAGATCCATGACCTCAGTGAAAGTGTTTTCTCCCAAGCCGAGCAAACAAATCTTTCCTGGCTTCTTACCTTTCCTTCGCCCTCATTTTTGGCCTAAACTGAGGCAAGACCTCCATCTGGACAATATCAGCTCGAGAGAAGAGCGAAGAGCTGACAGGAGGGTCAGCCCATGAGGGGAATTAAGGAAGCCGCTGTTTGATTCCCTCGCAACCTCTCTCACCTCTCACCACCTCTGATGTTCATGCAAAGGAATCCAGACGGCTCTGTGGTCGTTTAAGACCTACAAAGACTTTTTCCTGAAGGCCATTCAGAGAGTAATCGCTGTGGGCGGGGGGGTTCTGTGGTAAACACACAACAGCATGAAACCATAACTGGCTGCACAGTACCTGTTCTACAGGAGTCCGCTGTCTCCGAGGCTTGTCCCAATTATGAAATGCCCCATCTAACTCAGTCCAGATGATGCTCCCCGCACTAGGGCTTCGTCTTTGTTCACAGGTTTACATAAACCGTCTCATTCTATGAATTCTTCGTGAGATCAGTGTGTGCGTTTCAAAATCATCTTCTGCAAAACTACACAAGGCTCCTCAAACTGCGACCTGAAGGCCACCTGTTTAGGTGAAACACAATACGGAGAAGACTCAGGAGTCTGGGGTTTTACAACAGCATACAAACATGTCTCCTCTAACACCTTAGAACAAAAACATTGACACCGTTTTTCTGTTTCAGCCTCAGACAGTGCTGGCATTCATTCATCCAGCTGAGGCCTGGGATGGAGAAGTAATCGTGTTCACAGAAACATCTGGCTTCTCTTTGCTTCTTCTTCTCAATCCCCTCTGGAGGCTTCCATCAGTGTTTCAAAGTATCGGCGCTTCCCAAAGCGTCCCGGTCACCTCTGCCCCGGCGCATTAGAGAAAATTGAAGCACAAAATGGAAAATGTGCTCCCGGAGGACCTAGACACCTCAGAAGTAGTTTATCTCACTTTTTAGTCTGTCCTGCTCTTCAACACCTCAGGCTGATGTTTCAGCTGTGAAGGTTTGGTTCCAGTGAACCTGCTGCCAGAGAGGAGGTGAACAAACAACACTTCACTGTCTCTGCGGATGGATCTCCAGTGCTATTCGTGTCTGGGTTTCTTCTCTGGCTCCTGCTGTCTGTCACACTTTGCTGGTTCTCCTGCTGGTTAATGGAACTCCAGTCTCAATTCCACCTCTCTGAGTTTACATTTACGGCATTAAGCTGACGCTCTTATCCAGAGCGACAAACATCAGTGCTAACCCTAACCCTAACTCTTTCTTAAACATGTAAAGCAACTTAAATACTGAAATACTGCACATTCAGTGCATATGAACAACACGAGTCACAGAAGAGTCAGGGGTTAAGACGTGAGTAGGGAAGGTTTTTTTTTTTTAAGAAATAAGCAAGCAGAGTGAGAGACGTAGTTAGTCACCAAGGTGCTATTTGAAGTGGTGGGTCTTCAGGCAACGCTTGAAGACAGCGAAGGACTCCGCAGATCTGATCAGAAGAGGCAGTTCGTTCTACCACTGTGTGGCGAGACTGAGAAGAGTCTTGA
>JBBPDB010000108.1:22452292-22466616 GCA_037974465.1 Brachypetersius altus | reverse complement strand
CGGGTTTGTCTGAGACGGATCTGTTTGAGACGGGTCTGTCTGAGAGGGGTTTGTTTGAGACGGGTTTGTTTGAGACGGGTCTGTTTGAGACGGGTCTGTCTGAGACAGGTCTGTTTTGGATGGGTTTGTTTGAGACGGGTTTGTCTGAGACGGATCTGTTTGAGACGGGTCTGTCTGAGAGGGGTTTGTTTGAGACGGGTTTGTTTGAGACGAGTCTGTCTGAGATGGGTCTGTTTTGGATGGGTTTGTTTGAGACGAGTCTGTCTGAGACGGGTCTGTTTGAGACAGGTTTGTTTGAGACGGGTTTGTCTGAGACAGGTCTGTTTTGGATGGGTTTGTTTGAGACGAGTCTGAGACGGGTTTGTCTGAGACAGGTCTGTTTGAGACAGGTTTGTCTGAGACAGGTCTGTTTGAGACGGGTTTATCTGAGACAGGTTTGTTTGAGACGGGTTTGTCTGAGACAGGTTTGTCTGAGACAGGTTTGTTTGAGACGGGTTTGTCTGAGACAGGTTTGTTTGAGACGGGTCTGTCTGAAACAGGTCTGTTTGAGACGGGTCTGTTTTGGATGGGTTTGTTTGAGACGGGTCTGTCTGAGACGGGTCTGTTTTGGATGGGTTTGTTTGAGACGAGTCTGAGACGGGTTTGTCTGAGACAGGTCTGTTTGAGACGGGTTTGTCTGAGACAGGTCTGTTCGAGACGGGTTTGTCTGAGACAGGTCTGTTTAAGACAGGTCTGTTTGAGACGGGTTTGTCTGAGACAGGTTTGTTTGAGACGGGTTTGTCTGAGACGGGTTTGTCTGAGACAGGTTTGTTTGAGACGGGTTTGTCTGAGACAGGTTTGTTTGAGACGGGTTTGTCTGAAACAGGTCTGTTTGAGACAGGTTTGTCGGAGACGGGTCTGTTTTGGACTCTGTTTGGCCGTTACGTGGTTTGAGGTTAAATGGTTCTTGCTGGATGAACATCACCCCTTTGTGCTCCAGTGAAACCCGATCGGCAGATGGAGGGTGAAGCAGAGCCTCAGTGTCAGTAACAGCCAGCTGTTGTTATTTCTGTATCTTTTTGATTGCAGCAGCTGTCAAGAGAACTTGGAGCTGTTAAAGTCTAAACGAGGACAGGAGCCAAGAGCCATCTGCCTGCTGGACGGGCTGCAGGAATGAGAAGTGATGTTTTTGGGGAGGGGGTGACACTGTCTGCTGATATGATTTGGTTTTCATCTGTATTGGTTTCATTGGAATACGTTTCATGTAACTGGTTGATGATCAGTAAGTTTGTCTCCTGAAATGCTTTACGGTTGATGTGATGTAAGCTAGGTGCTCCAGAGCTGCTAACTCCTCTTTTATAGATGTGAGGAAAGGCGAACTGTGGTTTCTCCTCAGCATAATGGACCTCCTTGGTGGAGCAGTTGGTTTGATGTCTTCAGGACATCTCTATAATCCAGACAGTCCCAAACAAGAACACTCGCCTCCAAAGTCCCTTCCTGATTCTGCTCTGACTTTTCCCAAGTAGTTACTCCTTCACTCCTGACCTGAGTGAAGGTCAGGAGGACTATTGATCTGTCTTCACTTCTTCTGCATTGACTTCAGCCTGAGCCCTGCATTTAGTTTTTTAAGGAGATATTGATTGTTCCACAGCTTTATGATTATAAATGTTTCTCTAAATCTTCTCTGTGAAATTGATGGTCTTCAGAAAAGACCACAGATGAATAAACACTCTGTAACCTCTACTTTAATATGGATCTGCTGGTACTGAGTTGGTTACCTGATGGGAAAATGTTAATGGCACCAGATTAGTTTGAGACTGGTTTGTTTGAGACTGGTTTGTTTGAGATGTGTTTGTTTTTAACAGGTTTGTTTGAGACGGGTTTGTTTGAGACAGGTTTGTTTGAGACGGGTTTGTTTGAGATGTGTTTGTTTTTAACAGGTTTGTTTGAGACGGGTTTGTTTGAGACTGGTTTGTTTGAGACGGGTTTGTTTGAGACGGGTTTGTTTGAGACGGGTTTGTTTGAGACGGGTTTGTTTGAGACGGGTTTGTTTGAGACTGGTTTGTTTGAGATGTGTTTGTTTTTAACAGGTTTGTTTGAGACAGGATTGTTTGAGACGGGTTTGGTTTGTAGTTCATTACCAGGCCGCTACTTGTTAAAGTGACAGGAAGGTGTGTGTGTGTGTGTGTGTGTGTGTGTGAGCGTCTCCAGGCTCTGCGGCTCATTGGTTCAGGGCTTGTGTGTCTGTTCAGGATTCCAGAGTTTATTTAGTAGCATGAAGGCGTTGCTCTGAAACTCGAGTCTGTTTGTGGATCTGAACTCATTTTCAAAGCCGACTAGGCTACCATTGATCAGGAACCCTGAGTTTGAGCCCCCACCTGACGGCACCCCCGCAACGAAGATGGCCATCGGAATTCTCTGAGAAGTTATCAAGGAACCCTTCCGCCCACGAATGCTCTTTCTGGCAGTTTCCTTATAAATGGAATAATGGAATTACTGTGATTCCTTATTACTATGGTTCCTTATGTCTGTGATTCTTTATGACTGTGATTCCTGATGACTGTGATTCTTTATTACTGTGATTCCCGTTGATGTCTTTTAGCCCTGGAGGTCTGGGTGTAGTAATCCAGTAACCCTGTACTTGTCCCAGTGTCTTGTCTCTCTGTTGGTGGGTTTCTCCATGTTCTTCTCCCACTATCGCACCCCTTAGTCCATCCATCTAATTTCCCGGAGCTGGGGTTTCAGAGGCGCCGCCGGCGAGGCGCTGACAGGCCCGTTCGCACTTCTGTTTGAAGCTGAAAGCAGATCAGAGTGCTGGAATGTACAGAAGAGTCCCTGCATGCAGTCGTGTCTCCAGAAACCTGAGGAGGAATGAGGAGCTCATTCTGTCCATCACACTTCCCTGCCCGTCTCACCCTGTCTCAGGCCTCTCCTCTTACTCTTTCTTTCTTTCTCTTTTTCTTTCTTTCTTTCTTTCTTTTTTGAATCCATAGCGTTCTCTTCCCCTGATCGCTCACTGGGGATCAGAGATCTGGACTGTTATGAAATGGTTATTGGTTCCTAATCTCCAGCAGAACAGAATGGCCTGGCATCATCTTCACAGCATAGTGCTGCATCTTCTGTATCTTCTGTTTCTTCTGTATCTTATGTGTCGGCTGAGAGAGAGACAGAGACAAAGAGAGGGAGACAGTGAGAGGGAGACAGTGTGTGTGTGTGAGAGAGAGAGAGAGGGAGATAGTGAGAGAGAGACAGTGTGAGAGAGAGAGAGGGAGATAGTGAGAGAGAGAGAGATGTGTGACGTCTTTAAAAAATCATATCACAGTACTCAGGATCCTGTCAGAGAACATCTACATGAAAGACCATGAGGTTCTCCTCAGCCCTTCACCCAGCCTCCAAACACAGCAATAAACTGATCCATTTTTTATATTACTCAATATGAATTTGATGAAAATGTTTTATTGTACTGGAAGATCCAAACAAACAAAACCTGGAACCTCAGAAAAGAAACTTCATGGATGTCTAACACTGGCTGAGGAAGAGATCAAACAAAGTCAAGTAGAAGTTTGTTGTGACATCCACCACGCAGATTTTTTTGAGAAACAAACTCAAAAATCCCAACAATAACTGAGTTTAAACTGAAATTAAAGTGTTCTAGGAGCAGATTTAAGGTTTACACTATAAACATAGGCATGTTTAGGCATTTTTTAAAAACCAAAACACAACAACGTGTTTTTTCACTACATGCGATTGCTCTTGGAATGGGATTACTGTACACACTGTAACCACAAAACATTACTCCAGGACCACAATGTTCCTCCAGGGCTTCAGCTTTTCTCCAGAAATACAATGCTGCTGGAGAAATTATGTAGTCCTGGAGGATCACAGCATTCCTGCACAAGAACAAAAGCAGCATTTGTTGATGGTAAGCAGAAGCTCTGCTGAAGCTCGGCCTCTGAGTGAATGATCTGAGGAGTTTAGAGGAGTGTCTAATTCGGAGGTTTGGTCGTATCTGAGGGAGATGTGATAACCTGTTGCGTGACTTCAGGCAGAGATATCAGCCCAGCGTCATCAAAACACAGCTTTCCTCCATGGCTGCTTCTCACGGCAACAATAACATCGCGGTCACGCAACGGAGAGACCAGGCGATCAGGAGATCAGGAGACCAGGAGACAATGAGATCAGGGCTGATTTTGTGTTAGTGATGTTTGATTTCATTCAGATATTCAGTCTCTGTTGCTTCTAGACTGATTTAAACCCTGAACTGATCAGTTTCTGCTTTGATTCAGGGTTTCTTCAGCTGGTTCTGTTTGATGGGTCTTGATGTCCAGTGACTGTCCTGTTCTGGGTAATGTTTTTGACATTAGACGAGTCCATCAGAGTTTGCCTCAGCTCCAGCACCCCCATCTCACCCACATCTCTCCGGAGGTTCCCAGTATCTCCAAAGCAAGAGTCATCAGCTCATCTCCAGGCCTCTGGCGGGGCGGACATGGTGAGCAGGCAGAGTGTGAGAGGCCTGGAGATGAGCTGATGCTAGCTGTGTTTTAGATACACGCCTGCTTTGAAATCTGAGAGCTGGTCCTGAGGAGGAAAGATAAAGAGTAAATGACTCGGCCTAAAGACAAAAACCATGCAGGTCGCGATTCGTTTATTTTCATAACAGATTCGTTTATTTTCATGCGTCTTCCACATGCGCTGCCGTGTGCCGGATCTGCGGTGAGAAACACGTCTGGAGGATCGCTGTAAGTGTGGCTGCCCTGGTGATTCTCGCTGAATGCTGCGAGTTCTACTAAACGTCTAATGTCAGACTGTTTTTTCTGACCAGGTTTATTGAGCTGTTTGCTCGGCTGTGCCTGCGGTGACTGTTTGTCTCTAAGCAGCTCGTGATCCTTTGGTGATTTTAGGATAAATTTTCTCACTCAGAACTCAAAATCCTGCGCATGTGTAAACTTTCATAACTCCCAACGCTTGAAAATGCAGACTGCCTTAATGAACCCTCGTCCTTACATGGAATTAAAGTGCCAAGCTGGGGGAATTTTCACATTCCCAGGAAATAAATGTGTTGTTGCATAACACCTAACCCCTAAACCCTAACCCCTAACCCCTAAACCCTAACCCCTAACCCCTAAACCAGTCAAATTTACAGAACAACAAACATCTCACTTTATTATTTCATTTTTAGAGCAGTGATCTCTAATGGCACCTTGATCCCAAAGCTCTTCCCATTCTAAAGGTTTCTCTGGAATAAAAGCTGCACTTATAATCTTTTCTCAGCTCTGATCCAGTGTAATGTGTTTTATGAGCTGCTGAGAAGAGTTTCAAACATTTATTTTTTAGCCAAATATTCCTGTAATGGCCCTTAGAAGGAATTTTGGGTTATCAAGTGCCCCTTTGTGTGTGTGTGTGTGTGTGTGTGTCTTTCAGATGAAGACGAAAGAATATCTAGGCAATCCTCTCACGTTCACCACAAATCCAGATGATCTCCTCCATCGCTGGAGAAGAACAGCAGAGAGAGATCGAATGTGAAGAACATGATGAGCTCTTGATGGGTTTCTTGTCTCTGACATATCCAATCATTCTTCACTAATCACCAGGCTTGTGTCCTGGAGTCCTGCAGCACATGGAGCCCGGCGGCCCCCCGGCAGCCCCCCGCCTAGGCCCACGCTTCACTGGCCTGTTATTGGAGAAGAAATGAAATTAAAGCTGGATCGCCCGAGTCTACAGCTAGTAATTATCGCTGAATTTCCCCTGTGGTCGCCTTCAGCTCACAAACTACAGCTCTGATTCCCAACTTAACAACAAGGTGAGGAACGCTCTGACAAGCAAGGTCAGCTTCAGCTCGTCTCTGGTGACCGCAGAAGACACTGTGGACAGTCCCATCACTCAGACCGAGAGAGGACAGACCAATGAACCTGCAGACGATGCGTGATGTTCTCCGTTCGTTCAGGGCTGGGTTTGAAACCTTCGAGTGTTGGCTTTTTGGGGGGTTCTGGTGTTTTAGGCGTGCTGACAGCAGATCTCTGTGTTTATCGGATCCTTCAGGCCCAGTAAGATGTTTCTGTCACATTAGGTTCTTCTCTGGTTCTTCTCTGCTCTCTCTTAGTATTACAGTAGTCAGTCCCAGACACACACACACACACACTACTACATGCGTATACAAGAGCAGTCAGTGGTCTGCAGTATCTCCTGCCCTGGATACATGGACTCCCAGCCTGGAACGCCTTACAGGAGTCCTGGTGATATTAAAGGACCAGAGCTGAATGTCCAAGGCATTCCAGGCTGTGAGGAACATCTCTGGGTGTCCCTGCTGTGATGTTCGGCTTTCTGGCCTGATGGGGACTCTCTCTTCGAGAGGCTTGTAATGAATCACCCATTTCCTTCACCTCTATAGAAATGAGGCCAAGTTGGAGACACAAAGCGAAGGAAACCTGGATCTGCAGCTCCTCAGATGGCTGTGCCTCTTAAACGCATGTGAGGATGACTGACACCTGAGGGGATGTGAAGTTATTCAAATGAGGAACAGAAATAATACGTAGTGATCATGTGCCTGCTACTGGTGTCCCTGCGGAGGCAGAGGAGCCTGTCTGTGTCAGATGAGAATGTACCGCTCGTACTAATCCACTCCTGATTAATCAGCCAGCGATGGGAGGATTACAGGTGTCTGGCGCAATTAGCAGAGAGCTTTAGCTTGTTAGCATAAAGATTCTGAGCGAAGTGTGTGTGTCTAGGTTCTGCAGAGGGATTCTGCTGAAATTGGACTGGAAGTCTGTTTGGAAATTCCATTTAACCCCAAAACAAACGCGCTGAGCTGCTTTAAAAGCTGCTGCCGGTCATGATCAGTGCCTGTCCGTCCTGCCGCTGCTGGAGAAGAGAAACTCATTCTCTGTGTAAACAGCTCACAAACTCAATAGGAGAAGATAAACCTGAGCCCTTACGCAAACATCCCGGAGGAAGTCCAGCCAATCACAGCTGAGAACAGATGAACGTTCAACATTGGAAGGAACATGTGAGACATATTAAGAAGAAAGCATGGCTTCAGATGGAGGAGGGAATGAAATAAAGGCGCTGAGATGCCTGGAGACGCCATTTCCCCGAGAGAGGCGATGCTGACGGCCGATGATGGAGTAGATCCTGTGGACAGGGTTCCGGACCCTAAAAGTCTTATGAAGAATTCTCTGTACGCGTTTTATTTTAAACCAACATTTATGAGTGTAATAGTCTTAAACATTTAAGACTGAAGTGTGTGTGAATGTTACGATATTACCACATGTACCTCGTTGGGGTGTGTGTTTCTGCCTGTGTCCTCTGGGTGGCGCTGGAGAGAGAAACAGCCTGGGAGGGAACTGTAGTGGCGGCCTATGGAGTGTTGTGTTGAATAAACTAGCAGTTTGGTTTAATAGAAAGTGGGGCAAACGCCCCACTTTTTGATAAAATGTTTTTAGTTAGGGAGGAAATCTATGATATATTTCTTTTAAGTTAGTTTAGTTAAATTGTGGGGTGGAATTAGCTGTGGGTTTGTTTATTTTGGCCATGCGTACTCATTTACATTTACAGCGTTTAGCAGACACCATTATTCAGAGCAACTTCCATCCCCTAACTACAGTCTCCATGGAGCAGCTCGGGGTTAAGGGTCTCGTTCAGGAACCCAGTGGTGGTGCTGAAGGTACGATTTGAACCCATGACCTCTTGGCTCAGAGGTAAGTGGACCAAGGACTGGCTATTTTCAAACCTCTGGTCTCTGAGTACAGCGGTGTTTCACCGGCCCAAGAAAACTTTCTCTGTGTTTCTCTCCACAGAACCAAATATTAGTTAATACCAAACACCAAATACCAAACAGTACTAAACACAATACTAGTTAATAGTACAAAAGATTACAAAATATGTTCAGATTTTTCTATTTAGCACTAAAATGCATGAAAAATTATATATTGACACAAAAAGTGACCAAAAAGAGTGGAGGATATTTGCGGTTTCCGGAATAGTTCCACGAACAGTTATTAGTTCGGTTCTAACTCCCAGAAAGAGATTTTTATGGACTCTTGTTGATTTCTGACCCTACTGACCCGTCCAGCAACAGAACGAGGCGAGAGATTCTGTGCATGTGTGACCGGAGACGCTCCTTTGAAGAAGGGGAAGGAAGGTCAGGTGTAACCAGATTCTGACTAGCGAGTGTCGGGACATCACAGGGACATTTTGCCAGGAGAGCACCGTCCAGAAAAAGTGTGCAGGGACTGTTTTAGCCTCGAGAACATTACAGTCTCTCTAACACTGTGTGTAATGTGTGTTACTCCTGTGGTGGAGCAGCTTGGAGAGGAAGGATTACAGAGAACCCTCCGCTCTGTTGGTCCTGAAACCTGCCGGTGAAGCTGACGGATCTTGACACTGATCTTCTACCAACATGTGCAGGAGATTTAAAAGCACTTAAACACGCGTTTCCCACCAAGTGTAACTCAACACTCATTTTTCTTCTCTTGTCTCATCTAATCACTTTCGCATTGTCCTCCTCGACCTCAGCCTCACCGTAACAAAGTCGACTGGACCCAGACCTCACTGCCATGAAGGGGTTCTGAAAGCCGACACTCGCGCCTCCATTAATCCTGGACGCACTGCTTGTCCACTTGAGTGACCATGGAAACATAAACCAGACAGCGATTGACAGTTCAGGGTCAGAGGTCAAGGGGTACATCTACTGTGGTAGGTGGAGGTCAGCGAACACACCAGTGCTCCTCCAAAACCTGCTGCAGAACTTGTTTGGACTGGGGGTGGTGAGGAGACCATGCTGTGTTTGTTTAGTGTTTGGAACAGCAGCCGCTGAGCCTCCCACAGGAGTTCTCACAGAGCCTTGATCACTGGGCTCTTCTGGCTCCAGCGCTGGCCTGAAGGATCCAAAGCTCTTGGCAGCGACAGTCCAGTGATGGACCAGCTGCGAGAACCTGGAGATCGATTCGGGTCGCAGAGGGTTACCGGACCGCAGGAGATCATACTGTGATGACGTGATCGAGATATAAACAAATTCTGATCCTGGACTTTCTCTCTGGACTCGGGTGCCATTCAGACTCGGTTCTTGTGTTGTTCCAAACTCCCTGCAGTCTATTCTTCTCTGGACCACTCATGAAACGAAGAACAGTAGAAGATAAGAACTAATGGCCTTTCAAATCTGATCTGGAACATGTTCACATGTACTTTAGCAACTTTGCAGTCTGACTTTCAGCTTATCTTCTACATCATCATAAAAGCTCATGAAGAGAAATGAAGGACATTTTCCTTCCTTAAATAACAGTGTTTTACCAAGTTTACCAGTTTAACTCTGGATAACTCTTTAATTCTAGGTTCCTTGTTCTTTGAAAATGTTCTTCAAATTCAAACATCTCATTTGCAAAAGCAGTTGTCTGAAGAACCATTCAGTGAAAGGTTCTTCAGGGAAACAGAAGTGGTTCTGCTACTGTATCAGTTTCTCACTCTTTGATCAGCTGTTCTGACTCTTATTTCTCAGGATGAACCCACAAACTATGGGACTCTGCTCTACTGTATGAAGCCATACTAAGACTCTTTTATTTTTAGAGTTGATTTTGTTGGCATCGACACAGTCAGATGAAGGCCGTTCTCAAGGTTATGGAAGTTACTGGAGCTGTAGATCCTATTTTGGAGGACATTTAATATCATCTCAGCAGCCAGTGCCTTCATATATATATATCGTTTGCAATCTTTGTCACCTAATGATATTTGCACTGATAAAAATTCAGTCTGAAAACCTGATAATCCCAGTAAGTGACACAGTGCTGATATGAAGGCACTGGCTGCTGAGATGATATTAAATGTCCTCTCAAATATATATAAAATATATATGTGTACATTTATTTATACCAATTGTGTGCACACCTGCTTGCACATATCCATACATATAAATAGTATACACATATTAAATGCACAAATAATATATATTGCATAATCATATTGTAGATTGTATTATATTGTTCATTGTGTCTTTACACATTGTTATTGTTTTATTCTGTTGTGCTTGAGAGACTCCTTCGAGCAGAATCAAATTCCTCGCTCCAATAAAGAGATTCTGATTCTGATGAGTGGAATCAACCCAATATTTACACCATTTTAAAAGATGTGAGGTATTGTCAGCATCTGAACAAGATAAAATTCCTCGTGCCGGGGTGTTAACAGCTCTCTTTCGATGAAGTTTAATGTAATGAGCTTCTGCTGCTTCATCAGGAGAGCAGCAGCGGTTCGAATCCCACTACCCAGTGTTTACTCCTCCAGCCGCGCCCTCTATTCACTGAAACGCTCACCCTCTGTCTCTATGGTAACACAATCTACAAGGAGCTCCTCTGAGAGCTCATGATGCTTTATGTGTGTGTGTGTGTGTGTGTGTGTGTGTTGCATTGTTTCACACTATTTTCTAATTGCAGTCTTTCCTTCCCCTCTTTTCTGAGGCAGGTTGACCTGCTGGAATCTGCTGGATGTTTCCTGAAGCTCGCCTGAAGCTCTTCATACCTGAACAAAGCCTCTGGGCTCTGCTGCTGAATAATTCAACACCGGCAGGTAAGACCTGCTTCCCCCACTCTCTGACCATCCGTAGATCCGTCCCCCATCAGTACCTGTTTTCTTGCAGACTTTTTCGTTCTGGCTTCCAGTGGTGATAGAACTGAACCGCGTTGAATTTTCATGTATTTGCCGAAAGCCCAGGTGGTTCTGAGTTGATGAAATTCCCTGTAAAATGCCATTGGACTCATAGATGATTGATGACTGCTTTACAGAAGGAACATGAAATGCAACCTACAAAGAGGAAAGAGAAATTATCTCCAAAATCCAGCTAAAGAAAAAGCTACAAAATGATGCTCAGTTTTCTTACTGGGACTGGGACTGAGAACGGGACAGAGACTGGGACTGGGGCTGAGACTAGGACAGAGACGGGGACTGAGACGGAGACTGGGACTGGGGCTGAGACTAGGACAGAGACGGGGACCGGGAGTGAGAACAGTAACTCGAACAGTAAATTGAGCAGAAGATCGAACAGTAACTCAAACAGTAACTCGAACAGACGCTCGAGCAATAAATTGAACAGAAACTCGAACAGAAACTAGAACAGTAACTCGAACAAACTCTCTGAGCCGCACACATATTTGTACATGTTTGTTAATCTATTATTATCTGGAAAACTCCAGCCATCATCATCACCACCACCATCACCATCAACCTTCTCGCCGACAGAGACGTCTCCTCATCGTGTAAGTTGTTGCTCATCATGTTTACATTCTACCAAATGCTAGCATTAACGCTAAAGCTAACGGGGCACTCAGCGAACTGTACTCGATCATCAGCAATCTGCAAACACCCCAATGGCTTCTTCATCGTCACCAGGGATTTTAACAAAGCTTCTCTCAAGTCGGTACTACCCAAATTTCACCAGAACATTGACTTTGCAACGAGAGGGAACAACATGTTGTTTACATAAACATCTAACATGCATACAAGGCTGCTCCCCTCACCCACATCGGACAATCAGACCACATTTCCATACTTCTCACCCCAGTTTACAGACCCATCAACAAATGGCCTTTAGGACTGTTTTGACTGGGACATGTTCAGAGAGGCAGCCACCTACGTACATTCAGTCGACCTGGAAGAGTACACAACCTCAGTGACCAGCTACATCAGCAAATGCATTGAGGATGTCACTGTCTCCAAGACTGTGGTCACCCGAGCAAACCATAAAACCTGGTTCTCTGCAAGGAGAACCAGTGACAATCAGGGGCTCAGCCTTCGAGTCCAAAGACAGGGAAGCTTACACAACATCCAGAGCCAACCTATCACTGGGCATCAAAGAGGCAAAGCAGGCATACACAGAGAAGATCAACACACACTTCACAAGTTCGAGAGACACACGGCGCATATGGCAGGACATTCAAACCATCACAGGCTATAAGCCTACAAGGCTAGCATGTAGCATGAGCTTCTTTGCACGTTTTGAGGCAGAGAACAGGGTACCAGGGAGGAAGATGACCACCTCCCCCAACGACCAGGTACTAAATCTCTCCACAGCAGACGTCAGGTTGACCCTCGGCAGAGCGAACCCGCAAAAAGCTGCAGGACCGGACAATATACCTGGTTGGGTGCTCTGGGAGTGTGCTGATTAGCTTGCGGACATCTTTGCGGACATCATCAACTCATCACTGAACTCTGCAATGGTACCTGCCTGCCATATAACTACAAAAAATATTCCCAGTGCCAAAGAAGTCTACGGTGCCCTGCCTCAACAACTACCGCCCAGTGGCGACTCACATCATCAAGTTTGCGGATGAGACAACAGTAGTGGGTCTCATCACCAACAACGATGAGTCTGCGTACAGAGAGGAGGTAAAACATTTGGTCAGCAGTGTGAAGTTCCTGAGGGTGCATATGGCAGACGACCTCTCCTGGAACCTGAACACTACCACCATCACCAAGAAAGCCCAACGTCTTCACCTTCTTCGAAAGCTGAAGAAGGCCAGCCTCCCTCCTACCATCCTCACATCATTCTACTAGGGGGCCATCGAGAGTGTACTCTGCTGCTACATCACCGTCTGGTATGGAAACTCCACCACTGCTGAAAAGAAGTCCCTGCAGCGGATAGTGAGGACAGCAGAGGACGTCATCGGGGTCCCTCTCACAGCCATCTCCCAGCTCTATGAGAAACACCTCATTTGTCGTGCGAAAAGCATAATGAAAAACGCTTTCCATCCTTCACATGCACTGCTCTCCTTCCTCCCATCTTGCAGACAGTTTCGCAGCACCAGAACTGTGACTGCCAGACACTGCAAGAGCTTCTTTCCTCAAGCAGTCAGAATTTGCACAGTTCTGTCTTGAATTGTCTAATATTCCTGGCAATAACTTGAAACTCACATTCTCCTTGAACCACTTGCACACGTTTACTTTTGTATTGTCTATTGTCCTGTCTTGGTTTATTGTACAATAGTTAGTTAAAATAGAAACTTTAGTTTAGATTAGTATTTATGGGTTAGGACTAGCTTTATATTTATTGGAATTTTTTGTTCCTAGTTTTTATATTCTTATATTTATATTTATTTCTTAGACAGAATGCACCATGGGGGGTTGTGTGAAACAGAGTTTTGATACCCTGTATACTGTGTATATTGTGGTATTGACAATAAATCTCTCTTGAATCTTGAATAATCACCATCATCATCATCATTATTATCATCACCACCATCATCATCACCATTATCACCATCATTACCATCACCACCACCATCATCATCATCATCATCATCATCACCATCATCACCACCATCATCATCATCATCATCACCATGATCATCACCACCACCACCACCATCACCTCTCTCTCTCTCTCTCTCTCTCTCCCCTCTCTCCTCTCTCTCTCACTTTCACTTTCTGGCTCCTGGTGATGGTTACAATGGTGCAGCACAAGGTGGCAGAAGATTGTTAATAATAAAAGACTGTTTTTGTAATGAAACCGAATATAATGAACATTTTCTGATTCAGTCTATAATGAGTAAATACATAAACTGAGCTGAGATGTGGTTTTTAAAGATAATATATTTTATGTTAATATTTTATTTATTAATGCATTCATTGTGAATTATTGCATTCATCATTCATTGTCTCTCTCTCTGCCTGTCTCTCTCTCTTTCTGTCTCTTTCTCCCTGTCTCTCTCTCTCTTTCTCTCTCCCTCCCTGTCTATCTCTCTCTCCCTCTCACCCTCTCTCTCTCTCTGTGATGCTGCATTAATATAACAGCAGTAAGTGATGAATGTTCCTCAGGAAGCATGTTCTCAGCAGACACAGTGTTCCTCAGTTCTGTGGGAGACAGATGGAGCAGCAGGATGCTGTAGTTGTTGTTTTATTTTTTAAACTGTAAGTGCAGTTGGCTTGCCAGACAGAACAAGTCACATGACACTATCAGTCACGCCCAATTGCTCTTTCAGCCTTCACCGTTTCAGTAGAAATGAGTGCGGAAACTTTCTGAATGTCCCTCGTACTTTACATTCAGGGAACTGTTACTGTGATCATCACAACATTCCATGTTGGTGATGATAGTGATGATGATGATGGTAATGATGATGATGGTGATGATGATGGTGATGATAGTGATGAGGATGATGGTGGTGGTAGTGTGTGGGGGGGCAGTGTGGGGGGGAGCAGTGTGTGGTGGGGGAGCAATGTGGGGGGAGCAGTGTTCAGTTGGAACAGTGTATGGGGGAGCAGTGTGTGTGTGGGAGCAGTGTGGGGAGCAGTGTGTGTGTGAAGAAGTGTGTGTGTGGGGGAGCAGTGTGTGTATGTGGGAGTAGTGTGGGGAGCAGTGTGTGGGGAGA
>JBBPDB010000108.1:22400088-22412104 GCA_037974465.1 Brachypetersius altus | reverse complement strand
ATGGTCATTACTGCAGCTAAAATACATCTAATAGACAACAACAATAGCCTTTTAAGAGCCACAGACGACAGACGGTGAAGGTTTAATTAATTAGAACTGTACTTTTATTTGTTACCATGAGAGTTTTAGTCAGCAAATGCATAAGCAACATCAGTAATTGCAGCTCTTCTCCTCATGTACTGGCAAAACTCCTCTGAGGGTTTAAACCTTGCTGTCTGATAAATTAAACTGCTCTCACCAGTGAATTTTTTTATGCACCTTTGCTCTTTTAGATTTAGTCCCATCACTTATTTTGATTTATTTTACCACACAGTAACACTCACTGCCCTCTTAAATGTCTATTTTGGAGACAAAGTTGTGGAGACAAAGCTGTGATTTGTCAGAATGCCTAAAGAAGGAGGATGCAACACACTGTTGTTGGTTAGAGCTTCACTTGCACATTACAGCCTACTGAGATATCAGTGTGGCAAAGATGTAAAAATAAGCATATTTGAACCTCTGTGTTCTCTTTTCCATTTATTATTTATTTTGCAATCTGTTCAAGCACAGATGTATCACAGCGAAGCCCTAACCTTCTCACTCTCTGGAGTCATAATCCATTTGTAACCCCAGATCTTGAGGAAGAGGGTCATACTGAAATAGGTCTGTTTTCCCAGCAAGGCCAGCGCTCATTCTCAGCTGTGTCCCCTGTGGCAGTGGACAACGCGAACATGTCCAAGCCAAAAACAACTCCTCCTGCTCCCCACTCCCATCCATTTGTGACACCACACTGAACCCATCTGTCTGGGCAGAGTTAGCAGTCCCATAGTAGATGATTTCAGAGAAGCTCAGCTTTCATTCTTGTAATCAGAAACCGCTGAGTTTAAAGAGAATTGGCAGGTCAGCATCTGATACAAACACACAGGTGCCACTGAGTTTGCTCGGGAATAGCTTCTAAAACAACGACAAGGAGGCTAACAATCAACAAACGCTAGTAAGGAATCATCACTATTAGCATGATTAGCTTGGTTTTGTACATAATATACAAACAGAATGAATCAGACTTGCATCTGTGTGTTTCTGCAAAATACCTGCAGTTTATGATTATAAAAATATTGATATTTTGTGAAAAGTTTGTCTTAATTTATTATTTTTTCAATTTTTCTTATTTTGCAACCTATTTTGAGGTCAACCTTGATATTGAACCCCTCTGAAAAGTGTAACATGCAGCAATGAGACCAAATTTCTTTTTTGCCTTAATTTCTTTAATGTTAAGAGGTTCCTGGAAGTACAACTGAGAAAGTGGGAACTGTTTGTGCATCGCGTCGCCTTCTTTTAGCTGAATTTCTGACATCAATCTCAGTAAAGAAGATGAGAGCACAAGATGTATTACCATGACAACAGAGAAATCGCTACGGATCCTTTAATTACAAAACACCACGTGCCCTGAACTGCACATCTATTGCGATAATATGGATGAAATGAAACAAAATGAGAGAAGCCTATTATCTAATTCCCCATTGTGTCATTTCTCAAGACATAATTCTTAAGTAAGAGGACCCTGGACGCTGGCGGATTTGCGAACAGCTCTGCCTTTCATGTGTCCAATCTGTCAGTCTAATTCCTGCAATCCTGATTACTCAGATCCAGATTTTGCACAGAAGCGCTTTCCAGTGAGCAGCGGCTGACAGCTGTGTGGGGTAAAGACGGGTGTCACTGCCAGGCAATAACGGAGAGGAGCTTCAGCTGGGAGGCCTGAGGACACGGATGAGATGCAACTAGACTAACAAAGCATCAAGTGTGACATCACAGAGCCAAATCCCCCAGCGTCAAATCAACTCTTACTGTGTTCATTGGTGTCCATCTGGGTTTAAATGAACACTGTAGGTGTCAGTGAGCCTTTAGGGATGTTGCCTTGCAGAGAGGCAGAGTGAAGGGTCCCTTTGTTTTGATGTCTCACCATTTAACCCTCTAATACTGAGGCAGTTGTTTTCTTCCTCAATGATGAAAATGATCAAACAAAGCTGGAAACATTTTTACCACATTTTTGTCTTCTGTTTTGGGCAATAAATCAAGGAATACTCCTTTTGTTGTTACACTCTAATCTTCTTTCATCAAGAGCATTTTAATACATTCACTGTCAATACTGGGTCCTATTAACACATATTTGTAATTTAACCCATTCTACATATTTATGCTGAACCTGATAATACAAATTTATATTGAAAAGCAATATTTTCACATTTACTGTGTCTGAACACATGTGAGCACACTCACTAAAGTGTTAAAATTGTACACAACCTATGTATTTTTTAACACTCCTATGGAATAAATTGTGACCTGATCTGGCAAAATAGGGTTAGGGTTAGGGTTAGTTGGGCCACACTGACCCAAAATTCAAAATCGAGGTTTTGAAAAGATGAAAAAATAAGCTTTAAAATGGTATCTTGGTCAAAGCTGTATCTTAAACGGTTGTCAAGTTACAATCGCAGCACCATTTTCTAACTGAAGAACTGAGAAAATCGCATTTAAAGTTTTTTGTCTGTTTTTTGTTGATATCTTTAACAATCCATAGCATTCAAAGAGATGCACACAGTATTCAACAACAACATGTTACTACAGGCATTTAGATACTTAGAAAAATACATTAAATCAGACTGAAGCTTCAATTATTTAAAAATTTGTTCAAATAATTCATGTTTTGTAAGATTTGAGAGCTGCAACTTCAATAGCCATTTAAGTACATTTTCACAATTATTTCCACAATGAAACTATGGGAGATTAATTTTGAAGACCTTTTCTTTCATATAAGACCAAAAAAGAAAAATCTATATTTTTGACGTTTTTCAACATCTCAATAAATAGAACGCCGATTTCCGGCTCATTACAGCAGATCGGGTAACAATTATTGATATATTGATCTAGTCTACTGAACGTTTGCAAGCATTCGCTCAGGAACCAATGAGGCGCATTCATCAATAAAGATAGCATGAAGCTCCTTTAACACATCGACAGGAACGCAATAGCACCCTGAAAGCTCCCATTCCACATACTGATCCTTTTCAATTGAGCATGAATGTCAATACTAGTCATGAACTATCCGGATTTTAAAATTGCAGGCATTATGTTAGGTAAGAAAGACTTCATTTAAGGCTCTAAACTACTCACATCATGGCATTTCATAACACTGACTTTACTGCCTATACAGACTTACTGATATGAACAAGGATGATCTAAAGCACTACCTCACTGTATGACAAATGCTCTGAGAGCCACTACCAGCAGTGTGTTCTGCGAACAGCAATCTGTCTACTCTTATTCTGTCTTCGCTGAAGTCTCTCCCCCTTTTAATCATTAAAGTAAATAAGAGAGGAGTGGATCTAGTTAAGCTCCAATCTGTGGCAATGGATGACTCCTCCTGCCACCCAAATGAAAAATAAATGCACAGGAAGGAAGGGATGGATTAGGCAGAGGGTAAAAAGAGAGAGAGTAAGTTTCTCTCATGCACATTTACATTTATAGTGGTAGAAGGGGTGGGGGGGGGAGGCGGTGCAGGTGCAGCTCGCATGCTGAGTGTGTGGAGGAAGATGTGTTTTGCTGAATAAACACATTTTGAGCATCTGGCCTAGATTCTAAGAGCAGATTATTAGCACAATATTTTGCTTCACAAATGGCAAAATATTCCCCCAGCTATTAAGTGAGTTGCTTTTTAATGCAAGCTTGAAATATTTTCTACACCTGCAGGTGCAGATATTCATGCAACCGCCCACAAGGTCTTCAGTCACTGCCCAAAGAGCGACACAAAACAGCCAGCAGGGCTGCACTAACAGATCGTTTGCTAAGTATTATTGCGAAATTTGTTTGTGAAAAACAACATTTTTAACATGCAAAATCAAGCAGCTTTATAACTGCTGTGTGAATCACAGTTCCAGTTGAGTGCATCTGTGGGTGTTTAAATGAACCAGGAGATACGAATGTAATCCGTAACAAAATTGATTCATTTTGCTCAAAATAATCCGAGCTAATCTCCAAAAATGTCACAGCACTGATTTACCAGGGCAGCTCTAATACAAGACAAAAATACTAGATGTCAAACCAATAAAACATAAGCCAGTTTTATAATGCAAATAGTTTCTCATCCATTTTGTGGTTAAAAACAAACTACATGCCTTCCATTATTTACATTTATGTCGATACATTTATATTTTATGCATTTTGGTTAGAAAGCTCCTCTGGTTTAATTAACATAGAACTGTAATGGATTATTTTTTCAGCACGTACCAGCACGTATTTTTAGCAACTATTACAATGAGGCTCTAGGTCTGTTATAAGCTCACTTATGGACAAATTTTAACACTTTCTTGTCACTTTCAAATAAACAGCAGGTGCTGGAAACTAAGTTTGGACTTCTCTGTGTAGCAGGGATGTGCAGGTTGCTGCATAAAAATGAATCATTTTGCAAAAACAGTCAAAGTTAATTGGGTGGCACAATGGCAGTGTCATTAAAATGTTGAGGGTTTGTGTCCCTGTCATGGGTGTGTGAGGTGACCTCACCGCTGTCATCCCACCTCCCTGCTAGCAACAGCAGATGGAGAGCTAATACCACAGAGAGTGCCCTGTTTGATATTGGCCCTTTCTAATTAGCAGTGTGTGTGTGTGTGTGTGTGTGTGTGTGTGTTTGTGCACCAAAGTGTCCCAAAAAGTTCCCAAATTAGTTTTTTTCCTAGACGGAATACTTTAAGATTGTTTGAAGGTCAAAAAAGCAGGATATATTTAGAGCGTGTGCGGGTGTGTACTCACTAGGCTGCAGAGTCGTTGAGCTGGTACTCTCGAGAGCGGCTGAAGCAACCCTGAACCCCAGTGTCAGCCCACAGCCTGCGGATGACGTTGGCCAAGTCGTCTGGGAGGATTCCCTGCTCTTCCGCTGCGGCAGACAGTGCAAAGAGCTGCCGTGCATCATCCTACACACACACACACACACACACACACACACACACACACACACACACACAGCAATCGCCATTTCATTGTCTGCCAGTTCAAAAATAAAACTCAGTTTATTTAGCTAACAAAGGAAAGGGTGAAATCATACTAAACTGGACCGTTTTGGACTATACTGGGCACTCTGTGGTCAGAAAGGGGTGTAATTTACCATCTAAAACAAACCAACACACGACCAGATTCTACACAGGCGTGTTCGGGGTAAACCAGCCTCATTCAAAACTTCACAGATGTTACATAATTCAGGAAATGTAAATAGAGCAGGCCGCTATTCGTGCCACCATATTTTTCCATACCAATTCATACTGATGTGTACCGGGCAACCTTTAAACACATAGATGTTTTGTGAACCCTTTGATGCATCAGGTCATTATACCCAACGCGCTTGTATCTAATGCATACTGCACAGTAGTGTCAAACACAGTCGTGTAAAACACAGCAGTGTAAAACACAGTCGTGTAAAACAGTCGTGTAAAACACAGTTGTGTAAAACAGCCGTGTAAAACACAGTCGTGTAAAACACAGTTGTGTAAAACAGCCGTGTAAAACACAGTCGTGTAAAACACAGTCGTGTAAAACACAGTCGTGTAAAACACAGCAGTGTAAAACACAGCCGTGTAAAACAGTAGTGTAAAACACAGTTGTGTAAAACAGCAGTGTAAAACACAGTCGTGTAAAACACGGTCAGGTAAAAAGAGGTGCAGAATCTGGATGAAAGTTAAGTTACATTTATAGTGATTTCACAATAGCTAGTATGAAAGAGACTATCTGATCAGCTGGGATGCATTCTGTCTGTGCTGTTCTTCATAATATTTGTTATTTTCCACTATAATTGTATGACTCCTCTGAGAACAGGCTGCCAATTAGTAATGGTCTGTTTTTATGCTGCAACATTTTCTATATTTTCTATATCACATATTTTATTTTACTAATGTTTGTGCTCCAGCCCATTTGACCGTATTCTGAAGAGGAGTGTGACTGCATGCCTTAATCAAATTCTGAATTTGTCTTGGCCCCAAAGCGAGGTTTTTGGTTGTTAGCCATGACAACAGAACAACCAAATAAACTGGGGATCACCAGAAACAAACAGAATATGAGAAGAATTCAGCGAAGAAAATTAACTTTACAGACCACCAGGAACAAAACCACAAAATCTGGCAAGCACTGAAAAGGCTGAGCTGAACTTGATATTGCAACAGTTCTGTGGCTCAAAAGACTTTTTGGAGGCGAACGAAAATTGCAGAAATGACACAATATTCTGACGTATTCTGCTTCAATTTGCAGACCTGCTGTATCCACAAGTTCCTTGGAAAGCTAGTGGCCTCCCATGACACTCTACTGCTCTCACTGGTCGGTTCTCTGTTTTCCAGATGTACTTGAATAAACAGGCATTTCGCAGGAACTGCTGCAAATTATAACTGATTTTATTAGTGCATGACTGAAACAAGCTGTAATCTAACTTGGGGTGTTATGGGTGTTACACAACAAATCCAAAAACATCTTAAGTACCTCGCTAGCAAACTGTTAATAAATACTAGAATTTTTTTGTCAAGAGACTCTTTGGTCAGGAAAAACACACTCTGTAATGTGATTAGTTAGAGGCTTTGAATAATATGAACTGCTCCAGTATCGATATTGATCAGTATCTCACCAATGCTTAGTACACAAATATGTTGTACAGCCACACTATAAATTAGCAAAATAGCGTGACAATAGCAATAATTTTGTTCTATTTTGAGTGTGTGTGTGTGTGTCTGTGTGTGTGTGTGTGTGCGTGTTTGTGTGTACGTGCTAGACTGATTTAATTAAAGTGGAGGAGACTCGTACCGCTCTTGATGGATCTGAGTAGTCAATCTTGAGGTTTCCCATGGCTTTAATGATGGCCATGATGGACTGGATGGTGTTACTGTAGACCACAGCTCTGTACTGCTTACACTCGTCTTCCGAGTAGCCGTCCTCGTGGATGATCCTGGAACACAGCACCGCAAGTTCAAAACAGGACACATCCATTACTTCTGCAAAGTACATCTCTCGGGAGATGTAGGAAACAATTTAGCATTTGTCAAGAGCAGCAGCAGCAAGATGCTTCTTTAATGTGAGTTGGGAAAGAACTAAAACTCATATAAGAGCTTGTCTTCTGGTGTATGCTAGATTACAATTTAGCTTGAGTATCAGGTCCAAAAAAAAAAGGTTATGTAGCTCTCAGAACGGCCTCGTCAGCAGTTTGGAGAGATGGATGTTCACAGAAAGCTATGCCAGGCTTAAGCAAATCTCCTACCCCCTAGAAGTAAACGGAGACTAAATCTAAGACGCTAAGAGTGAAGAGAAGTTAATAAGAGTGATAGGTGAAAAATCTTTACCCTTATTCCAAATTCATACCGACAACCTGGCAACCTGGTGCAGAGACAACAACCTGGTCCTCAATACTGTCAAAACAGTGGAGATGATTATGGACTGTGATTATAAGTGGGAGCTAAACATCATCTCCCTCCAAAAAGCACAGCAGAGGATGTACTGCCTGCAGGAGTTGGAGAAATTCAACCTGCCAGTGGTGCATTTCCACTCATCCATCATTAAGTCCATCCTGACATCCTCCATCACCATCTGGTTGACTGCTGCCAGTGTGAAGGACAAAGGCAGATCCACCAAGACTAAACCTCTCGCCACAAGAACGGTTCTGCATCTTTGCATACTAAACTCTCCACTGCTGGAATACAGTATCTGTCATAATACAGTCTGAGTATTCGTGTCCTGCCTGCACTCGTGTAGTCTCCTGGTGGTTCTGTTTTTGTTCTTGTATTGCTCAATGGTCCTCGAGGAATGTTGTTTCATTTCACTGTGACAATGACAATAAACCTATGTAAGGAATACAGTGTTTTGTACTCGTCAAGAAATGTCAATAAACCTATTTGACTTAACTTGAGTCTCTTTCCAAAGCATAGGAAATCACTAACACACTTTTCACTCCAGCACACTCAACAGTGCATATATCATGGTCCCTGATTACATCTGCAGTTTGTTTATTTAGATTTGTACTACATTTATGTTCATGTTATCGATGTTGCACAATTACACCCAGGGCTGGACTGGGACAAAAAATCTTATCTGGCATTTTGAGACCCAGTGGGAGTGCTGGCGGGATTCCACACCGGCCCAAATTCACCTTAATGGCCCAAATTCACCAGTCCGGCACTGATTACACCAAATCAAATTCCTCATTTGCCTTTTTGTAAACAAAAACTTGGCAATAGACACAATTCTGATTCTGATCTGATTTAAGTTGATTCAGATTTAAGCTGTTTTTCAGGTAAGGTCGTGGAATTCTTAAGCACTGATGTACGTCGCTCTGGATAAGATGTAAAAATGTAAATGTAAAATGTAATGTAAAATGTAAATGATCTCAGCAAAGGAATGTTTGGTGTCTAAGATTTTGCACTGGAGCAACGGCTAACAAAGCTAAAAAGTAGTGGAAACACAAACCCCATCAATTAGCCTTGGGCACCCTGCACGCCCAGCTCATCACACACTTGGATAGAACCATGTTATGTTGATCTAAATTACACTTGCTTATGGGTTTTCTGATGCTGTTTTCTATAGAAGTGGATGAAAGGTGCATTGCATTAGGAATAATAAAATAAGGTTTTTTAAAAAAAATCATATAATCATTATATATTTCTTACATTTCTAAGGCTTCTGGCAAAGAACCTAAATGCCAAAATAAGTTTGAGTGTGTAAGAGTGGGCGTGGCCAATGAGCAAGAGAGGTGAGTGGGTTTAGTGCTGGTTCAAGGTTTAGCGGCTTGAGTTAGGAAAAACTTTAATAAAAAGAAGCTGCTCAGTCGCTGTCCAATGTCTCCTTTCATACAGAAGAAGAGGCGCTGCCTGATGAACTGTAAATCTTCAATCAATATAATTAATTATTGGTGATTACCCATACATTTTACTGTATTTTTATTACTGTAAATTATTATTAAATTATTGCTGTATTTACCGGCTTACACCAAAGAAAATGACAGGGCATGCCAATGTAAACACACTTGCATTAATTACAGTACAGTCTATACAGGGTTAACATCGGTATTTACATTCTAGCACTACAGGAGACAGCAGTTCAGTGTACAGTATAGATACGGGTTTACCTTACCTACATTTTCTTTATGGGTAATGTATTAAGTTGAGTTTAAACTGAAGTTAAAGTGTTTTGGGGGGTATTTCACAATAATCCCTAAATGGGAAAAGACTGATTTTGTAATTGCAATTTTGTTGTTATTATTATTACTATTTAATAATTATATTTTCTCCACCTATTTATCCACTTTAACTGTTATACATCTTATAACAGTTATACATCTCTGATAAAGTTATTTTTTAATAGTAAGCTGTATAAAAACAGATGATACATCATCTTGTGCAGGTTGCTGTGCTGTTTGATTGATGGCTCGGGAGTGATCAAGACTTTAAGCCACTAAAAACACCTTCTACCAGAAAACAAGCGAAACTCGCGTCAGCTAAATGCGTTCCTCAGGGCAGCAGCACTCTCATTTATTCTTTGGGGAAAAAAAACACCTGAGAGCAAAAATAGCAAACAATCTGGAGGAGCAGGAAACTTATTTGGACGTGTGTGGAGTTAAAACTGATGAGACAGTGAGGAATGAAGTCTCACAAATCGTCCAAAACTGGTATGCAGAGCTGGCAGCTGTGTGTTCCTGAACAAAACAGCATTTAACTTCATTAACAGCTCTTTGTTTCTCCACGGAAGTGGGTGGTTTCATAAGGTGGTGAACATGTCATTAATTTGAATGGCTTTCCAGTTGTCCACTATTATAATGAATAATTTGCATTAATACTCTATTATTTGTTGAAGCCCTTCATGGTATAGCTTAAACTGACAAGGGAAACCACTGTGTATTATAATAAGTATGTCTATTTGAGATTATTTAATAATTCTTCATAGGTTGAGGTTGATAATATAAGCATGCTAATTGGTGTACGTACATTTCCATTGCTTGTTAGCCACATTAGCCTGTGCAAAACTGCAAACTTCAACAAACTAAAAAAAGGGACATTAAACATGCCATGGTTGATCAACTACATTGGAGGTAAGTCCACAAATCAGATTTTCGTCAGACTGTATTTAATGTTGTCCCAGTGTTGACCCGTCTTTATGTGCACTCCAGTACCGGGCCAAAACCAGCGCTGAGCACTTATTTTGTCCCTGTAAGATTTTTATGTGCCCTGCAGTGAAGAAAGGCAGAGATAATGTCTATGTGAGCGCCTTTTTCTTTTCGCTGTGTAATAACTCGGCTTTGAAACTTGCCACTGTCCCCACTCATGAAAAATGGATCTGGAGCCCGGCCGCCCTAGAGAAATGTGAATTATTAAACCATTCAAGGCCATGCATGCGCATAGCTGTGTGTATGAGCGCGTGTGTGTGTGCGCGCACGCATGTGTGTGTCCCTGTGTAATCACAACCTTTCAATTGCGCTCATAGTAATATACAAGGCACTTGAACGCACATTAATCTGAGAGAGAGGGTACACTTTTCAAACAAGCGCAGGAATAGCGCTTTTAATGGAGCGCAGACTTTTTATTAATGCGGCCTCCTGCGCCGACTTTCCAAAACATCTGTCCATCTAAATCCACTCGTTGATTTATTTAGCATAAAACCCCATCCCCCCAAGCCAACTCCTCCCAACTATGTGAGACCACATTCTGACCATTTTAAAACATTCATATCATTTAATATCACAGTAATTACTTGTCTCGGGATGATCTCAGCCAAGCTTGAAAATGAGTTTGATTATAGCATGGCGTAATTCAGCTGCTCGCTTCACTCTGAACTAATCCGGATGGCATTGCATTAATAACATCCTGTGGGAAGAGCAGACGTACACACCCGTTTATGATGTACTTGGTGTTTAGTGAAGTCTAGGTTTGAAAAGAAAAATACAAAGGAGTGTGTTAGGAAAAAAAAACGTAGTGCTGTTTTATCACAGAATTATTTCTCCCATCCAGAGGTTGTGCTGACTCTAAGCAGCTGACCCGCCAGGCAGGAGAAGGCACGTTTCCTGTAGATTACAACGACCCACAGACCTCCTTGGCAAACCACGGCAGCAGAAAAGGTCAGCCTGCGGACGAGGAACATGGGAACTGAAGGTACGCATCTTCTGAGAGTGCACTCCACCTCTCCTTAGCGAGTTTGTTTGAATCAAAGAAGATAAACAAAGCAAAGGGCAGTGAGCACAAAAACAAACTCTCATTCATCATGCTCACTGGGCCAGAAAGGCTCATAAAGTTTCCTTTAGATTAGACCCTATTTACTCTTGCAATGATTTTTCCTCCAACATGCTACATAATTCATGCCTTTATATGAAAACATGCCCTACAGCCTTGCATCTATATATACTTGTATATAACACAAAATTAATGTAAGTCTATCCTTACATGTTCTCAGAACTGTTGTACTGTTGCCTTAAACAAATCTAATTACAAAATTAAATAATGAACAGTTACATTAAAGCACATTCACATTGAATTTGTATTCTGTTTTAAAAGTCATGCAGCTTTTTCTGTTTGTTTGTCAGACAATGAAACCGCATGGTGAAAATGTAAAGGGTTTTTGTTTTTACCCAGAACACAGTAACTTTTCATCAAATTATAATAAAATCTATCTTGTTTATGATACAAAGGTGAAATCGATTGAAAGTTTTTCATGTTTTTCAATCATTTTCATGTTTCATCATGCAAGCGATATGAAAAGCTCAGTATGAAAGCCTGAGCAGTTTTCTGGTAAATGTTTCCAGCAGATCATGCACTGCTTTAGCATCTGTTACTGTACTGCAGTTCCACTGACCCACTGGCAATACGTACACTTTATTGTAAATATCACCGTGGAACCCTCAGCCTCAGCTAGACCTTCACAGAAGGTAGGACTGCACAAAAGCTCATGATTGTTATCACAGGAGCTGGTGGTGGACTTCAGAAGGAGTCAGCAGCGAGTCTACAAGCCCCTCAACATCAACGGAGCTCCAGTGGAG
>JBBPDB010000108.1:22384638-22397508 GCA_037974465.1 Brachypetersius altus | reverse complement strand
ACAGCGCCCGGGGAGCAGTGTGTGGGGACGGTACCTTGCTCAGGGTACCTCAGCGGTGCCTAGTGGTCTTGGGAATCAAACCCGGACTTTCTGATCACAGGGTAAATGCCCTAACCACTACGCTACCAACTGCCCCAACATTTACGACTGGTTGACATCGAGTCGAGTGTGTTAAACATTCTTTCGGCCGTAATCAGTTTATCAATTGTAAGATAAACATCATCAAACGCTGATATATTTGGAACATATAACAACTGGATTTGATTGATACTGTGCAGCATGGATCCCAGGAATTTCACAGACATAGTCCTTTACATAATGTGGAGGTTCTTAACATACAAGTTACAAGCTCACTTTTCACAACATAAGGCTCATTTTGGGTGGATTTATGTAAATGTCCTTTCAGGGCAGTACTGACTGGCTGCACTTCCGTGCAAATGGGCGGCGCTAAACCACTGCAGGCTAAATAGGTGGATAAACAGAAATGCATTGTTTCTCTTCACCAAAACAATTACTTTATGCAGCTTAGTTTCCGTATACGGACTGTAATGAACATAATGATGTTTAAATGCTAAAATTTTTAAAAAGCGAGGAAACGTTTCCCTTTAAACGGATCAATGAGTCCTGAAAACTGGTTCTTCTAGAAGAACTTGCCAAAGAACTCGTTTTGGCATCGTTTTTTTAAAAGTGTGCACAATTTGACCATAGCATGGTAAACAAAAACATATCGAGATGCCTGTAATCTGTGTAATTTTTCTGACACAAAGTCCTGAATCTAATTCACACTAATTCAAACTCAAGGCCCTTGTTGCACAAAAACTGCAGCAACATCTGAAGTATGTACTGGGGCCCCTGTTCATGGCACAACGCTCTGGTGAAAAGAGAAAACAAACACACACACCAACACACAAACAAACACACACACACACCAGCCTCAGGCTCTTTCTCAGAAAAATGTAAGTGCTTTTTCTGGTTAACGGTGTTTGTGGGTGCGCGTGTGCGCACATGCGTGTGTCTTTGTGTGCATGCAAGTCTTTTGTTTTATTCAAAAATAAAACCAGAGATGCAAAAGGTCAGCTGCTCCACTCTCTCTCTTTTCTATTAAAAAAGACACTGGCCTGAAAGCTCGTGACGAACTGTGTCTGCCGCCTGATTATTCATTCTGAAACACCAGGCGCTTCCCTTCTGCAGGCAGCAGGTCCTTCAGACCGGCCGAGGCCAACTGTCTCATGTTCTTTTCATTACAGCAAATATTAGCATCCGGCACAAAGCAAGTCCCTCGCTTCAGCTGTGAGGCGTCCAGGAGCCTGAGCAGAGGTTTACTAAAGGAGGTTGCACGGAACCCGAGGTACTGTAGGATTTAGACAACAGGGGTCAAGACACGTTATAATTGGAAGTTGGCTTTATGGTTCCTTCATGATTTGCATCGGTTGCGACTATGTTATGAGCTTCCGTAATCATTTTTGCATGACCTTATGTAAGACTAATCAAACGTAAGTGTTCCTGTCAGCAGCGTTTTAAAACAGAAGTGACCTTTTAAATAAACAGATTAGGAATATGTAAACCAAAGAAGACATACTATAATAATTTAAGCTGATAATCACGCTAACCTTCCTTTAATGTTAATACTTGGGTCAAACAATTTGTTCAAACTAATTGGAATTCATTAAAATAGCTGCATAACAAGCATGTAACTAAATGGACAAGCATAGATTCCAATTAAAATGCTTATGAGTAGAATCCCTGAAGTTTTATACTGTATTTTACTGGTTAGACAGGCCCAACTGAAACAGATGCAAAGGTATACAGTAATCCCCCGCTTTTCACGGGGGTTACGTTCCAAGAGCACTCTTGTATAGTGAAAAACTGTACTGTTGTGTTTTGGTAAGAAATATGCCTAAAAATGTGTAAATAGTGTAAATATGCCCCCAAATATGCTCCCAGAACACTTTAATGTCATTTTAAACTCATTTTATTGCAGTACCCTTAAAGAGAATGTAAAGGTAAACTCGTATTCAAATTTAAATTCCCTGCCAAGGTATGCAACTTGGAAGATTGCAGGACAAACGTATATGGAATGTCATGGGACAAAATTATTGGGACACTGCGACGAGGTGAACGGGTCCCCTTATGTGAAAATATATTTATTGCCACAAAAAAGCAAAAAAGGCGGAGGATATTTGCAGTTTCCACATTGTTGTGGGGATTTCCACGTAAAACTTTGAGTTCGGTTATAAAAAAAAAATATCAGCGACTCCTGATCCACGTAAAACTGTAGTTACAAGAAGGCTGTACAGAATCAGCATGACTGATGTGCAGCAATGTAAAAAAGTAAAATAGTCATTCTATATCATTGTCATTACATACAGTTTACTGTCATTATAAAAGCCCCCGTTCCTTACACTTCCATTTTCTCTGCAAAATGGAGTTTCCACAGGGGCTGTATACAGTCTACTCTCATCATTCAAAACCCTGTCTTGCGTTCTGCTACTGCATGCAGCGTGTGGGATGAATCCTGAAGTGGAACAAATGATAGGGAGGGGATGGGGGAAGTGGGTCAGAAGCCCAGGGCTCCTGATTGCTCCTCACTGCTACACTACTGCACTGCAGTGATGGAGCAGCCCGACTCCTCTCCACTACGCCAATACAGCACAGTGGAGAGGGACAGATTGGCTTTAAATCCTTTTTTGCAAAAAACAAAAACCAAAACACAAAAAAAACAGTGATGTGCGCTCAACCTGTGTCCAATTTTTCCAAGCCATGTTTTTGTAACCAAGTTCTAAAAAGGTGAATCTCCAGAGGGATTTTCCAGAGGTTAAGTCTGTGCTTTGGAGGATGAGGTGAGGGAACATTAATCAGTGGAGGAACTCGAGGGCAGAGTAACTGTGTTTCTCGACTGACTTAAAGTGCTGGATTACTGCCTGTTAGAACAGACGACTCATCCAATCCAGAGAATCGGTGCAAGCTTTAAGTCGCAGCCCATCAGTCAACATGTGTGCGCATCACCTTACATATGAAGACAGTGAAAAAAGACATGCTTCACTGTAACACAAGGCAGCATGGCTGGGACTAATTTAAGCTAAATTCATACCTAGCACCTAATGATCTAAGTGTAGGCAAGATGCCTCCAAATATTTCTGTCAAACCTGTGTTGCTTTAGGCAAAGTCTTGTGTGTGTGTGTGTGTGTGTGTGTGTGTGAGTATGTATGTGTATGTATATATAGAAGGAGCACTGCTCCTTTTGAGGGCTGAGGATTCAAACCTTTACTTCCAACTTCCACAGTCGATACAATTCTGTTACAGCATTTCTCAGTGTTTTCAGGCAGGCAGCACAGCGATTGGGTACAGCAGAATATTGATTACTTTCTCTGAGCTTGTTAAAAAAAGGATGTGAACGCCGTAGGCTGTGTTCAATCTCTAGTATATGTCTGTTTAGCAATCATGAGCTGCTGATTTAGGACCCTAAATGACCACCATCGCTGCCAACAGACACTCACCCATTCAACAGCTTTGTTTCAGCCAAACTATGACTAATTAAATTATTACGCCGGCATGTAACAGCTTATTGGTGATAATCCTTAATGATAAATGACTAAGAACCCTCAGATGATGGTAAGGTAAAGCCAGAGAAATGTCAAATGGGAATTTCTGACACACCTAGATTTAGAGCAAAAAAGAAGGAAAAAATGATGAATGGATATACATGCCTGTATGGTTTGTATGAATAACTGACTTGAAAAACACAATGTTATGGCTGCAACGGGTTGATGAAAGTGAAAAACAGTTGACTTTACTGATCTCCCACTGGTCCCCCCTCAATGTGTTGCAAATTAAGTTGAAGCAAAAATGTGGACTCTAAATACTGACTTGGATTAATTAAAACAAGCAAATGAAACACTTTCAAATGTATTAGATTACCTTCCTCACTGCTGACTCGGTGTGTACAAAATGTTGTGATTCTGTGTTGAGCTGCTAGCGAGCAATGATGAATAAAAGAGAATGTGTGAGAACATTTCACACCGCTCCACAAAGGCAGCAGAAATAACCGCAGCTTTCGTAATATCAAAAGAACCATGTTCCACCATGAAAATGGCATTTAAGCATTTAAACACTTTTATAAATGTTTATTTGGTCACTTGCAAGAATTACAACTTGCTTTCGGTTTTGTAAATCATACATATTTCCCTCACACACATATATTCCACCAGGGATCTCCAAAACAGATGAAAATATAATTTTGTGCCACTGTGAAAAGGGGATACATTTGCAAAAAAGGCTCTATGAAGGTCTTTAATGTTAGTCATACTGTCAAGAGAAATTACAGAGAATTCTATGTTTTGCTGCAGCATAAAATAAATCACTTCTACATTCAAAATGACTTAATTTGCACTTTGAATATGTTTTCATTTATTGAGGGCATCAATAATTCGTTATTTGTTCCTTCATTACACAGTCACCGCTGTTACCTCCAAGACAAAAAAATAAGTCTGGTAAGAAATAAGTAAGGTGTAGGTGCAGGTTCAAAGAGAGGCCTTGTGTCCATTACCTAATGAACATAATGGCTAGACAACTCAACAACAAACGAAATCATCAAAAGATAATCTGATTATCATCCATCAGCCCTACAACAAACCTCCTGCAAAGCAGCAAGTGCTTAAGGCTGTCTCTCTTGAAACCAGTGGAACTTGAGATTGATTATCTCACTTGAAAGCTCTAGAGATAACAGAGCCTCTCTGATGGTGTCCTCTATTACACCTTGAAGGCTGCAGTTAAAACATTTTCCCACTACTGCAACTCTCGAGGGGTTCCGCTTCAAAAAGCCAGCAAATCTCTAATCCACCACAGTTCCAAACGCAGTGGAGCAAAAGAGAGTGCCAATATACTGATCCTCTACCAGCCAAATATATAATAAACCGATGTCATGAGATAATGTATGGGAGGGAAGGACAGACTGAGAGAGGCTCTTAGTAGCTAAATGTTCTTTCTGCTTGCTCTCTCCGGGTGGGTGGAGGACTGACTCATACACCAGTACCTGCGTGAGAAAACGCCAACAGCCGGACAAGAACACACACTCTGTCTGCTTTCATATCCTCCTGCTCAAACCGGCGGACACATCATGCAAAACACAACTGGGTTCTTCGTGGTGTCCTTATATTCATGCATTTGTCCTGTATAAGAAACATCAGTCTCTTGCCAGACTATCCGCTTTGTTAGCTTAGGGAGCGTAAGTTTAAGGAATGCTCAATTCATCTATTGCCAAACTTTCCCACTCAACAGAAGTTGTTTTTTAATGCATCCTCCTAAACAGCCACACTCGATTGACCTCATTAACTCCAGATCTTGAGGCTTGGAGCGGCACATTATAGACAAAATAACAGAACTGTGATTGAACTGCTACCTCCTGCAATTTCAACACCTTTCAATGCACTAAAGGACCCATGTCACCACTCTGATGAATAAAAAGGCTTTTATGTTCTCTCCCATCTATAAAGTACATATATGGAAGCTGGGCAGAAAAGAAAAAATTAAATTTTCAAATACGTTTTTGTGATGTCACAATACCCAGCACATTTACATATATCTCCTTATTCAGTCTGCAGCACGTTAGTCCCGCCCATTCATGCTGGCATTCGAAGGAGTGTTTCAGTGCTGCCTTTTGAAAGAGTTACAATACAGGACAACCAATCAGGTAATTTACATACATCATTCTTAAAGACACAGTAACAATAAAAGCCTGTTTCATCTTAAGGGATAACAGAGGTTAGAAAATAGTCGTATGCGAATGAATTATAGTAAATATTGCATATTGCTGCCCTCGGTATTGCAGAGACCAGGTGATATGAGGTGTAGCCCTGTTGAGGCTTTAATCCTGTAATCGCTTTTGATCAGTTCAGAAAACATCTCAAAGCCTTTCTCAACACATGGAATGAATTCTGCTCTCGACAGTGGCTGGGTTTAGAGGAGACTGTAATTACACAGCTAAATGAATGGATCTATTTGCCTTTAATCTCAAATGATCTAGAGCTTATCAATGTTTCCACTTATTGCACATTTAGAGTACCGCCACTCTCCTGAGCTACTATATTTCAAATAACATCCCATTTGCATTCACATGGGCACAAGCACAAAGACCTTATTCACACAGGCAGCTCAAATCTGATTTTGCAGCAAATTTGATTAGAGAAGGACACATTTTCTGCACGCTGAATGACAGAAAGCCACGTAAAATCTGACTTTCACCAGTCCAATTCAAATCACATGTGGTTCAGTTTGACCAGTTAGATGGGACTGCCTGTGTTTTTTTTATTGTTTGGGGCGGTCATCATTCACGTATCTGCTATCCAGGTCACGCTAATGTCATAATGTGTCAATGTTCAAGCTGCTAAAACCATAATATTTTATATAAAAAACTAGGGCTGGCCACATTAACGCATTATTTTTGCACTATTTACTTAACGTCGATAATTATTTTTTTGTATTACTTTTATTTAGAACGTTTGTGGGTTTTTTGAGCTTTTTTGTGTTTTTATCTAAATAGTACACAGTAAACACCCGACGTTCGTGGGGATTACGTTCCAGGAGCACCCACGGATTGTGGAAATCCCCAAAATTATGATCTGGTAAAAAAGAAAATGCTTAAAAATTCCTATTTATACAGTGTAAAACATAAATATGCTACCAAAACACTTTAATTTTATTTTAAACTTAATACATTACCCTTAATAGAGGTAAACCCGTATTCGTATTTTACAGTTTAGACCGAACTCCTAGAATATAAGAATGTAAATACTGTGCTAGAATGCAAATATTGATGTTACCCCTGCATAGACTGTACTGTAATTTCTGCACGCCCATTTTTTTGGTACACGCTGTTATTTTCTTAGTAGAGTGGTCTGTTGGCCCCTTGTCTGTTCAAACAACTACAAACATACATGAATTAGTGAGAGCCTGCTGGTGTGGGTGTCCTCTCACAGAAGTGACTCAAAAGCTTGTTACTTTCCTTACAGAGAATCTTCAGCCTCCATAAAACACAGTTCTGTAATGTCTTGCTGATATCCTCTTTTTCATCAAGGATGTACATTTTAATTAGTTGTTTTTATAAATCAAGTTGTCAGTTTTTAGATTAAAAAAATAGAAAAAAGTAGATAAAAATGCATTTTTCCCAGTCATGTGAAAAATGTCGAAGCAACAGCAGTAAAGTTTCATATATTGTTCTGACTTTACAGGTCACTGAAGCAGTTGGTCTTACGGGCAGACAGCATCATAATTCAAGGAGGATTTTTTTCTGCATGGCACTCGCTGTCTTTTCACACTACTGAAGAGGAAACGGGGGTGTGTGGACCAAAACACAGGTCACAGAGCGAACTTCGAGAGCTTCTTCGCCTTCTACTCCAGTCTCTCCTATTTCCATCTAGAGTGCACCTAACTCACATCAGGTTAAAAACAGGGTTTCGGCAGCTGAAAAAACTCTGAGCGCCTAAATAAATAAAACTGTAGTATCTACTTTTCAGTCAATTTAAACTTTAACACCTCAACCTTTGTCCTATAGTGGAAAATGTGATAGATTGTGGCCCCTCCCTGACGCTTTCGATGTTCTGATTTAAGTTGGCTTGCGGTTATACAAGTGTGTCACAGACCACAGGGGAAGTTAAAACGTTTGAGCCTGGCTGTAAACATGTTCTGATGCATTCTGCAGATCTCCAGTGAAACCGCGCTGATCTTCCTGTTGTTGCCAACAGGAAGCTGGTAAGTGCGAGCACACACACGTGCATACACGCTTTACACACTCGTTTACACACTCATGTCTCTCTGCATGCTAGAGAACACCTTAGCAATCACTGAAACTCAAACTAAAGAAGCAACTTGGTGAAAAGGTGCATTTAGGCAGTACAGAACCCTGCTGGTGGCATGCCCAGGCAATAATAAAATAATAACGCACTGGCATTACTTACAAATGCTATCCTAAAACATGGCCTTGGTATAGAAAGACATGGTTATAAGATAAGATAAGATAACCTTTTATTATTCCCACAGGTGGGAAATGTTCTATTTGCAGTGGATCGAACTAAATAAAAAAGACATCAAAACATAAAATATAGAATATAATATAAGGACTATACAAAATGTTATATAAATATACACATATAATACACAGTAAAATTTCACCAGAAATGTTGCACATAATTGACTAGTTAAGTAAGTCTTAATAACTTTGATCCCAAAACGTAAGTTTTAATAATCCACGACTTAATAATCCAATTTTAATTATCTCATTCTCATGCCTTACTAACTTAGACAGACTAAAACTACACAGTGTGTGTCTGGTTTAAGCCGAGTAATAATGCAACACCAGCTCCTTTAAAAAAAGTCATTCAAGAAATCTGACCTATGTCAAGGGTGTAGCAATTTTAGCACCAATTTTTGATACACGTTAGAGTTCTGCAAAATGGCCCGAAGTAAAGTAACGCAACTACAGCATCCTCTTAGGATCTAAGAGATAAGAAACCAAGCTTTCACTGCAGGCGAGATCTATTGTTGTACTCCTGTATGTCTGAAAATGAATTCTCTCCCTCTCTCTCTCTCACTCTCTCTCTCTCTTTCTCATTATGAGTAAATCCCAAGATGAAATTACTTCCCTACAAGCGATTCTAAACAATGCACTTTCTTACACACACACACACACATGTACATAAAAATACACATCCACACATACACCAAGATTACTATCACTACAATAACCAAGGCAATAATAAACTAAATAACTGCATCATTGTTTATTAGTACTGTAGGATCACACTCTGCATTAAAATGGGCCAAATCTCAACGGGGAAGCACCTACACTTCCAGCACGTCAGATCAACTTCTGTTTTCACTACTGATCTTTCTGCAGACGGGATGATGTTTGCACAGATGTGTGCATCATGTGACAAACGAGCAAACCATTTTGTCAAAATGATGCATTATTAATATAAATAAATATTCACTGTTGAATGCAATGTCAGTCACAGCATGCTGTAATATAACCGTAATATATTTCCATATTTTCATTTCCGTGCTGCTTATTTTGAACATAAAGAAATAAAGAAATAAAGAAATAATCAGCAGCCTATTACATATTTTATAACAAAGCTAAAAGCAGACATCATGATTCTAGAGCCTTTCCCATAAAACAAAACACACACAACTGCTGCAATCTGAACAAAACGACTTCTGTGACTGCCTCTGTTTTCCAGCAGTTATTGGAAAACTGCATTAGATAAAGCGCTCAAAGCATCACAGGCAGTCGCTGGACTAACAGATTTGGCTATTCATTGGGATAATTGCCGTAATGACAACGCTAAAAGTTCCATTAAATTAGAGAAAAAGGAATGGATAATCTCTCTGCAGACGAGGGTGCAGGTCTCCTGCTGAAAGAATTTCTACTTCCTGCTGCTTTGAGAAAACTCTGGGTGGAGCAAGACTACTGCACAAAAGATGAGGGGAGACAGAGAGAGACAGAGACAAACAGAGATAGAGATAGAGAGAGAGAGAGGGAGGGAGAAAGACAGAGAGAGAGAGTGACAGACAGAGAGAGAGAGAGAGAGAGACAGACAGAGAGAAATAATTAAAGCCAAAACTGCGAGCAAAGAAAGTGAAGAGAGGAGTTCTAGATCTTTCTGATTCTAGATTTTAATTAACATACATTGTACTTATTTTACTACAGGCATACTTCTACTACTTTACTACTAGATGTTATTCTACTTGTGCTGTTTTCTAACCTGATGGCACAGAAAAAAAGTCCAAAAATTTCATTACAGGTAATGATGTTCCCGTGTTATCTTTATGACAATAAACCTGAAACTTTAACTTAATAAATCCTTCGCCCCACTTCAAATTAATTTCCTCATTTTGACAGAGTGAAGGTGGTTAAAAAGGAGAGGCACTTAAACCACCATTGCAACTGAGATCAAATGAAAGAATTCCCACAAAAAGACAATTTCAAGGCGAAGGAACCAGGGGGGAACCAAGGACGGCCAAACATGCCACGCTGGCCTGGCTGAGGAAGGTTCTACAGCAGGCCTCGCTGGGATGGGAACTCGTCCAATCACGGCTACTCCCGAGCGTGGTGGTTTGTTGATTGCTCCCTCCCTCCCTTCCTCTTGCATTACAAAGCCTCTCCTCTCTCTATTTCTCCCTCTCTCCATATTTTTTTATGAGGTAGCTACTAGCCGCATCTGCTGAACAGCTGCCTCCATAAACACAGGGTACAGCTGCATCTCATTCGGTTATATATAAACCACCTTACATCATCCCTGTTGAGAAATGGGAAATAACAGGTTTGCTGCAATGTCTACTGAGCTACTTGCTACCTGAAATTAGCCCAGCTTTCATTATTATTGTTAAAATAAAATAAAAAAACAACTCAAAGAACAGTCGGGTTCTCATACAGTCGGGTACATGAAAACACTGGGGGGCACTAATGCATCCTGACAGCTCTCATACGACTCTGCAGGTTTTATAGGTGGCTGACACAAAGAATGTGCATCTACTGATACTGATATCAGTATCAGTACTGAAAAATATGGTCTAGCGGTTAGGATTTCTGGTTTTCACCCGGGTTTGACTGCCGGTCTGGTTAGCTCCTTCCCGGGCAGATGGATGGCCTAGTGGTTAGGGCGTTGGCCCTGCAATCAGAAGGTTGTGGGTTTGAATCCCAACTGCTAGTGTCACAGTGGTTAAGCAAGATACCAACCCCACCCTCGGCTCCCTGGCCACCCCTTGTTGGTGGCAGCCCACTGCTTAACTTAGTGAATGGGTTCAATGCAGAGAAAGAATTTCACATTGTGCTGTGCCTATAACGGTTAATAAATTATGAGTGGATATTTGGTCAATTTTTCAAAATAATAGTTAATGGCATAGTATTTTAATTCATGATATCACACTACTGTGACAAACAATCTGCATAATTTTCATTTTGCTGCATTTGTTAACTATTCATTCATTTTCCGTAACCGCTTAATTCTTCCTAGGGTCATGGGTACCCGGACCCTTTCCCGGGGTGTACGGACGCAATTCAGGGACTCACCCTGGATGGGTCACCAGCCCGCCACAAGACACACACACACACACACACACACACACACACACCATTCGCTCACACACTCACACCTACAGTTAATTAGAATCCCCAATTCACCTGATGGGCATGTCTTTGGACTGTTGGACTGAAACCCGGAGGAAACCCACACCGCCATAAGGAGAACATGCAAACTCACGAATTTGAACCCCCAACCTTGGAGGTGTGAGCCAAGCAGACTAATACAAATAAAATCAATATGTTTATATAGATAGATGATCCTAAATTCAACATTTTGTTCAGGCTTGTGTCGCGCTCAGCAGTTTGTTTTTGTTGGAAATATGTCAAATTATTGTGGGGAATATGGCAAATAATGAAACGCACATAATAATGAGTAGCCTTATACTGTGTGACATAAACAAAAACAATTAAATATTACTGAAACTTATATTATACAAAACCTTTGGCTTTGCTTGAACTGTTATGACAATGAGAGATTTACTGACTGTTTGGTAATGTGACTGTTGCACCAGATCAAAATCCTATAGAACGCAACACACACTCCTTAGCAACAGTCCTGTGCTTTGGCTCGACTCCACAATCCAATGATTCCAAAACGTGACATCTCTCAGCCAGTTGAAAAAAACCCCCAGCAAAGTACTGCAGTCAAAGCCAGCAAGACTATAGAAAAATGTCAAGCTCCTAAAGCAATGAAAGATGCAACGACCAAAAAAAACACAATGCTTTAAACTCACAATTCCAATGTCCGCTGTGCCTGCAGAGCATGGATTCTCACTCCACAGCAGGATAAAAACAGCTCTGAGAGTAGGTGGTAGTAGCCTGGTGGGTAGCTCCCCGCTTTCTATCATTGTGCCCTTGAGACACTTAACCCTCAGTGTCTCCAGGGAGACTGACCCTGTAACTAATGACTGTAAGACTGTCTCTGTAACTAATGACTATAAGACTGTCTCTATAACTAATGACTGTAAGTTGCTCTGGTTAAGCCAGAATGCTCCCTTTACCCTGAGAGTCACCTGACAATGTTGACAAAAAGCATGAGGTTAGGTGCCTTTAACTTTGCACAGCCCTTCAGTTCAATGAAGTCAAGCCATAAATGAGGAGGAATTTGACAAATGCAGTTTCGGAATTCAGACTAATCAAGCTGTTATTTAATTTTAGGCCTAACTGCTTGTTCATTTAGCCTATTTTCAGCTATAAGTTGACAGGCTTGGAATGCAAAGTTATTCAATGTATTCTTTCTTATTTATCTTATTGCGAACAGTTGTAAAGGGTTCATTTGTGCTGACTACCTTTCATCAAATATTTATAGTACTGTGTACAAGTATTGGGCTCCTGTGACTGATGAAAGCCATTTATCTGAGCAGTAAAGTACTTTCTAAAAGCAAAAACACAAGTTAACATTAGAGTAAATGCAAACAAACAATAAATAAATATAATTATGATTTGTTTTATTTGTAAAAAGTACCTGAAGTTTGATTTGCATACACTCGAATATAAGCTGGAACAAGCATACATTGCAAGTTTTAAATATAGTTTTCTCAGGTGTTTAAACAGAGAATCAGAATCAGAGAACTTTATTTATCCCAGAGGAAATTGTTCAAGGGTAATCCGCTTGTCAGAAGTCAGACTTTTGTACGGTAGTGTATAGAGCCCGACCGATATATCGGCAGGCTGATATTATCGGCCGATATTAGTCATTTTCCAAACTATTGGATGATTAATGAATATTTCAAAAATAAAATAAAAACGGACGAAACACCCTTCAACCATGTCATGAATGTTGGCGTTGTATA
>JBBPDB010000108.1:22373166-22384538 GCA_037974465.1 Brachypetersius altus | reverse complement strand
CCAGTCTCGTGTCTCGTCTCGTCTCGTGGGAAAAGTGTCTCGTCACACCCCTAATATATATATATATATATATATATCGGCCGATATATCGGAATATCGGATTTTAAAACCAACCAATATTTGTATTGGTATCGGCCTTCAAAATCCTTTATCGGTCGGGCTCTAGTAGTGTACACACACACACAATTTGGATCATAGCATTTGTGTTTTGGCACAAATTTGTGTCTTCAAATTTAGGCTGCTCCACAGCTATTTATAACATATGTCCAGCAGGTGCTCTAAATGGCGGGAATAATGGAATATGGTCATATTGGCCATCAAATAAAGTCTAACTAAGAATATGTAGTAAAATATATTGACTAGAGCTTATGAGTCTGATGTTCTTACCACATTCAAGAAGTAGAAATCTAAAGAGGTTAAAGACACTTCCATGCACTGTAAACTCAAACAGCCTTACTAATTTCCACAGAGGAGTGACTCCGATAACCTTACACTCTTTAAACGTTTTACTTTAAAGATGCTCTTGTCACACACAGAAAAAACAAGTCCACTGTTCACCTATGTGTGATGGGAGGACTCGTGACGATGCATTGATCACTGGCCTTGGCTGAACTCAGCTCAAACAGAGACACATCATGCTCTCCTGGAGATGGATTCGCGTCTCCATGGTGACACGGACACAAATGACTCTGCGCTGGGACGCGGCGCTGTGGTTATGTAGCTGAGACGTGTAAGGACCCACAGTACACAAACCGGCTTATCTCTGAATCACTGTGTCTCTCTGTTCACCTTGTTGACATTAGCATAATATTATATTATCATAATAATACAAACACGTCTTACATTTAGGCTCACCACTGTAGTGATTACTCCATGCGGATAAAGAAACAGTCACAATGATTAAACAAAACTGCGTTTCTTACAGTCCCAGGTGCACGGTCAGTGGAAAAAACACACACACAACATCTAACATGAAGACAAAAAGTGAAACAAGGACATGTAACATGTATCTGTGCAACAAACATTTTCAATATATTTGTGCAAAAAGGGTCAGTGCAAACAATGCTAATGTCCATAGCAGAGTACACAGTACAAAATGGTAGTGCGTAATTATGAGCAATGCCTGGAGGGGCTGGGGGCACCGGATGGGGTTTAAGAGGATCTGGAGTTGGGTAGCAACAAGATCCTTTTAAACCCCATCCACTTGTGGGACTAATAAAGGTTTATCTTATCATATCTTATCTTATCTTATCTTCAGGAGAATGACAGCTTTTGCAGAGGCTCTACACAGACAGCGTCCTGAACATGTCCTGGATTGAGGGAAGGGAGATCCTGACGATCTTCTCATCTATCCTCACTATGTGTGGTGGAGACTCAGACAAATTTCCCTGCAGCACATACAGTAACTTCACTGTTAATCATCTATGACAATGGTTCTCAACCTTTTCAACATTAAGGCCAATCAATCTATCACTGCATGTTGCCAAGGCCCACCTGGCCACATTAGATGGAATATTAAATAACCAATTGCGGACCAATAGCCTTTCTTGATTTTAGATTCGTGGGCCAATCAAAAGCATTTGTGGCCCATCGGTGGTCCGCAGCCCAGTGGTTATGACACATTAATTTATATTTGCATATTTGCAGCATTTTTCAAATATTAAAATTATCTTATTTCTGCATCTGTCTGCTGTCCTTTCCTGTATCTACAATCCAGTCGGTCTGTTTCTGTAGTTTTTTATTTGTTTATTTTTATTTGTTTTCATTATTTGAAGCAAATTCATGCAATTAAAAAAGCAGAAAATGCATTTATTGAGAGGCGTCATACACAAAGGTTCAAACTCCTGCCTGGTGCTGTAATAAATTTAGAGGGAAGTGTTGAGTTATTTTTGTTCGCTTGAGTTTGACGTATGTTTGTCGTCATCCAGGAACTGTTAAGCATTGATAGCGAGAAAGTGAAATAGATTATCATCCAGTTAGGTCACTTTAGGCTCGCACTTTAATATTAGCCTGCAACAACCAAAGAAGATCATTAAATTGCTAATCCTAATTATTTATAGGGCAATTAATCACAAAAATGTCATCAAGAATCCTAGTGCGCATTCTGGTAGTACTTCATGCCTACTCATCTTAAGCACTGCAGGTTCTACATCGTGGCCTCGGTCTGTCATAAATTTCGTCCTTTGAATCTTAAAAGGAATTTGTGCTCTGCAGTCGATGAAATGAATAATCTATCATAATGACAGCGGGATAAGAAAACATAATAAAGAGTGACACACCCAGTCATTTAAACAGCTGGACACTTAAGCCAGCTGTTTAAAGCCATTAGCATTGAGAAACTTTTGACGAAATGAAAAACGACCATCCTTACTGTGAAGTCAATTAATAAGATCAGTCTTTCATTCATCCAGTAAATCAGCTTCTGTTTTATTTTATTTCATTGATCCAGTCAAGTCAATTGTCTGCAACAATGTTCTTTAACATAATTACGTGACGTTGTATCAGCGTTTGATTGGCTGTTTCTTTTCTATTATGCAACTCAAGCAAAATGTTGTTTCATGAGTTTTAAGTAAGTAAAGTTGCAAGTGAATTCAGTTTTTTTTCTTCTGAAGGAAAACCAAGCCGAAGGGAGTCAAACTGCAGCACCTACTGAATTGGTCATTCGGAACATGGCTGCGTTAATAATTTATGAAACCATATGTTCACAAACTCAACCCAACAACATTCCACGGATGTCAGAATGAGCAAATACGGCCGCAGGTAGTGCGAAGCTCTGAAATGCTTTTCATTGTGTCCTAGAACACACTAACACTTTTCCATTCTTTACCCCACTCATTTTTATTAGCTTTGCCTGTTTCATAAACATGAGCAACGAAGAAAGTTGGTTTCCAGAGACAAAGAGTGAGAGTGGGAAAGAAATTCAAGAGATTACCAATTTGTTCCTTATATTTCATCACCTTTAGAAATATGTTGTTTCTGTCTGAGACCAGACACACAGCCACAAACCACTTAAGAACAAGGGAGTCGCAAAGGCGAGTGAATTAGCAACAGAGATCTCCATTCTACCACCTGAGCAACTAGTATTCTTATCAGATGCACACCCGACTTTACTGGCGGCAAAATGGGGGTGTAGCCTTCAGTATAGTGAAGATATGCTTCATACAATTTATGGAATTTTGAAATAACCTGATTGATATCATGAGAACAAAACATGAGGATTAACAGTACTTTAATGTCAGTACATTAAAATACAAACACATTCAATAAAATGGTGATATTCAAGGCTGAGCTAAATTTCTGTAGTGTCATTTGTGTTACATGCGATTTGTTAAATGGGATCCAGAAAAATTGGATTTCCACCATTGTCCTGAATTTCTACAATTCTATGATTCAATTCTATTTAGTAATCCAAACAGAAACATAGAAATTCAGGACAATGGTGGAAATTCAAGTGTTCTCCTGGATCCCATGTCAAATACAAACACGTTCAATTAAAGAATGTTATCAATCAAGGTTGAGCTTTATTTTTGCCAAATTTCAGGACTGTGCTATTTGTCTTTACACTCAAAACCACAACCTCTCTGATTGAAGACATGATAACATCTGGATCTCCACCATTGTCCTGAATTTGTATTGTTCTATTTGGATTATGAAAATTTCTGTCTGTCCATGTAAAAGTGATCACACCTTGATAACTGGTAGCAGTCAGTATATTGACAGAAAGCCTGTTCAGATTCCATAATGACAGAGTGGGCATCTGAAATGCTGTTAGGGTCTTTGGTCTGAGACCCTCTATACACTGCCACCCGTCAAGAGGGCTAATCAGAGCTCGAGGCACATTTACATTTCTGAGCAGACGCTTCAAAAGGCACTCCTGCTGAGCTCTGTTTATCCATCCACAAGACGGACGCATTTCCATCGGAGACGGTGGTCAACGCAAGCTGAGGTCATCGAATATGCCACCAAACAAGCCTCTTGGTTCCAAAAGCATCTGTGTGGATTCTTTCAAACTGAAGAGAGCAGCGAACGGAGCCGTTCTGATTCCTCTCAAATTAGTCAGCATGTCTGAGGTGTTATCAATGAATAGACAGACCCACAACAGCAAACCCACAGTTGCACAAGACTCAGTACAGCCACAGCTGCCCATTCAAACACTGCTGCGGCGGTTTGATCAATACCGGTCGCATTGAATTAGCGCTTTCTTTAAAATCCATTACTGGATTTCAGATCCAGCGTAACAATGCAAGCAAGTCTACTTCATCATGAAAGAAGGCCAGTAATAGTAGGTTAAACGTGCCAACACGAAACTGAACTGCGGCCTGAAATTGAGGACATACTTCCGTAGTCACGACGACACGGAGCGCTAAAGCCGTCCCTATCTCTCTCTCCGCAGCTCAGCATGAAGCCCAGCTTAGGGAAATTTGCTAACCTGATCTCTAGGAAATCTGTGATGGGATTGATAGTATTTGAGGACTCATTCTGCCTGCTGCGTTATTCAGGGCACCGCTATGAATTAATTATACAGGAGAAAATCAAACTAGGGGCAGCTCAACAAAGGAGGTTGTACTTCAACAGAACAGAATGTCTCTCGGTTTTTGTCCTCCGCATCTCCTTCCTTCCTCTCAGTTTTTTTTCCTTTACATAACAAGAAGCGTCGAGGCAGACACATTCACTTCCCAAGCAAGTTTCTGTTCCCCCAATGTCAGCCCTTTACCGCAAAGATCTACAGAAGGTCAAATTTATTAAGCATCAAATCCTGGTACCTGGTACAACATCTAGAAGACCTGTTGACACTGTTGGTACCTCTCACTGTAAATGAGACAGTGACTGGTTTTGTAATCTGTCGTTTCCTAAACTGCAGTGGTGGAATCTAAAACTGATTGGATCATTTTCTACTGTAAGTTTATCTACACAGTGCTTTTTACAACTGACATTGTCATAAAACAGCAGTTTTACAGAATCCAGGTCCAAAGCCCCTTTAGAAAATGCTCCCTAAAGCTGGAAGAACCTTTGAGGAACCAAGACTCAAAAGGGGAACCCATCCTCCTCTGTTCAACAGGAGATAGCAATAGAGAATAAAGGACTATGGCAGAGACTACCAATATATACTGTACATACACACATGCACTTGTGACCCAAATACACACACTTACACAAAGCACATGTTAACATACACACTGACCTAACAAAAATTGACGGGACCTTGAGGCCTGAACACAACTTCGCAATAAAGGAAGGAGACGAGTGTGCAGTCATCTGTTCATGATCGGTAATTAGCAGCTACTAAGTGCCAAGTTCATGGATAAATAGGACTTTAGACATGGGTCCCTCCTAGGGTTGTTTAAAGCTATCATTAAAATGTAGTTATCTCTGAACAGCCGCGATGGGATAATAACTGGATACTACTTGCAAATTTACACTTTGTATTACAGCACATTACATTGTCTTGCCATAGACATTTCCACCTTTTGGAGTTTTGGGAACTAAATATTATAATATATGACCCTTCCTTGACCTAAAAGAATGGACAGGGTTTCAGACCTGATTCTGAATCCAATCTCATGCACATTTTCACATAGTACCGGATGAAAATGAGGTCTGAATAAGTACGAGAGTAAGGGCTGGGCATCATCAAATCCTCATGTTATGCTACAGAAAGGAATAACTAAATGACATTCCCTATTGTGCTATCAGTCTTCATTTTAGACTGCAGTTTTTTAACATTACTCATGCATTACATGCAAGGCTGAATTAGAGCTCCCACGGAGCCCAGGGGATGGTGCTCTAAGACCCCGCTCTATGTCTCACTGGAGACACCGTGACCAGGCACATGCACACACACTAGGAACATTAAACGGCGACTGGTGTGTCATAATAAATCAGGTATTAAAAGTAAAATCAGGGATTAAAGTAAAAAAATACAATTACTGAAACGACAGGACAAGTTGACACACCATTTTTGTCCAAATGCCCTTTTCCACTGATGAATAAAAATGAGTTTAATTTAAGCTAACATCACTACAGCAGGAATTTACATTTAGTCTAATAGACGGTACAAATTTGCACATTATCCTGTCACTGTGCAGGAAACACAATGTAGCCGAGCGTTCCAGTTGTGTGCATTTGTTAAACTAATAAAAATCCAGACGTGAGTTCACATGAAGAAAGGAAAACAATCAAGAAAGAAATAAAATAATAAAAAATTAAGCCATAAAGCGATAAAACTCTAGCAAGACTCAGTACACATCAATGGGAAGCTGGCTTAACTTCAACCCGACCAAAAACTTATATAGCAGATGGACAGCAATGGATGCACGTGGATTCACACGTGACAATATGGGGCCACTTCACTTTACTACTTTACTTTACATTGCTTTATTTTAAGCAGTGACTGGCCATGGAAGAAAATAAGGCGGGGCTTGGAAATGTTTTGTAGAACCTTCTTGCACGTTCAGGAATGACGTGATTGGCTCCAATATAATGTCATCATTCAATAAAATCTCATTTAATTCTTTTAAAATCTCTTTACTTTTTACTTTGTACAGCATTTTGGGTCATCTGTTGTTTTAAAATGTGCTTCAGAAATAAACTTGATCTAATTGGGTATAACAACGATAAATCTGGTGGGACACACCTGATGTGGGTCTATTATTAGGCAAGTTTCTGCTTCTCAGCAAAACAATATAAAGTCCTTTATAAAGTCTCTGATTAAAGGTGTGACTTTTACCGATTAGGAATGTTTTATGCGGCACATGCTAAAGGCTCTTTGGCACACAGGGTCCCGGGGGGCTTCGCTCGGTCAACCCTGAAGGTAAATCCAGCCCCGATATGCATTTTTCCTGCTGCCTTGCTGTCTCTGAAGTGAGTGTGTTTGTGTGTGTGCGTAAGCAGAGGTGCGAGAAATGGAGTTACCACCTGCCTTGAGAACTGTCACCTTGGTGAGTCTCTCCTACCATCACACCATCAGAAGGTAGAGGAACAGCTGCTGTTTTTAATCAGTCTGCTTCATTGGTGCCAATTTTTTCACTCTGCAACTCTTATGGTGGGAAAAACAAACCTCTGCCCTTTGTCCAAACTTGACCTTCAGATTCTGTGCATGATGCAACCAAAATGTGTCTGCTCACACATGGCTGAGCAATCTGGACCGCTTGGTTTTACACATGAAAAGTTCAATCAAAATAAAAGCAAAATCAAAAAGAGCACTCCCAATGAAAATGTACAGTCTGTCATTACCAGTAACAGTTATGAGACTTTTGGACGTTTGGATCTTGGATAAATGAACGTGCTCTGAACGCCATAGGCGTTTTTGTTGCGTTTTGTATCTGCGCTTGATTGATTTTACACTGGCGTTCACACTGTTTAACTCCAGCCTGCAGCCCAAAGTGTAGTTTCGTGTATTCACCTGTGGAGGCAATAATTATTCTCCCCAGATTGTTTACATGTTGGACATCTTGATCTGTAGCTCTACATTGAAAACAAAGTTTTACTCTTTATTAAAACTTACAATCAACATTATTGTTTTAAAAATCATCCTGACACGGCACCGTAGGTAGGTGAGGAACAAGCATCGTCGATATCGGGTACACCCTCTTACTGCACTGCGTCGGGTCAAAGGGACGTTTTTTGTGCTTTTTGTGAGTAGTGCGAGAGCACATTACACACCACTCAACTAATATTTGCTGCCATTCTCAGAACACTTGAATCATGAGACATATTCGGTCCCCCAGAACGGCAATGGAACACCATGTAAATGCATCAGCAGCAGAAACTGACATCAAGAATTTCGGCAGAAATTGAATGCCACCCCGAACGCGCAGCCGACCGAATGCAGGTGCTGAACGCCCGTGTGGGCACGTCGATTTGCTCCAATGAGCAGAAAAACAGTAGGTGCTGAGTCCGTGCTCATCTGGCACCACAAACGCCAGAATAACACCAGATTCAGACGTCCATGTGGACGAGGCCTTAAACCCTATGATCACATTTGTGCCCTTTAACATCACTGTGTAAAACATTCAGGATCCTTTACTGATTACTGATTTACTGAAGTCGTGTACTCTCATCAAAACATGTACGTTATCTTTAATCCATAACATGGTCATTTTAATGATCAGGATATGACTGTATGTTGAAAAGGTCTGCAAAAAAAAAAAGAAATTGGCTGTGCTTCATTTACATTACATTTACACTTTTATCCAAAGTGACTTCCATTCCCTAACAACTACAGGGGGCAGTTGCCCTGGAGCAACTTGGGGTTAAGGGTCTTGCTCGTGGACCCAGTGGCGGTATACTGAAGGTAGGATTTGAACCCATGACCTCTTGGTCCAGAGGCGAGTATCCTACCCATTGAGCACCACCAGCCGCTTCCTGAAACACGATTCCATAATTGCTGAAAGTTTGCTTTGAATGTCTATTTTTCACTTTCTGCCGCAAGATGTGATATTTCGCGGTGGAGCCAAAAGCTTAAGAGTTTCTGGTTCCAGCCCTGGTTAAGGCCTAACGTAACAGAATCACACTGTTATCTAATTACAAGCCCTATAGGGAGCTGAATCGGATGTGTCAGATACAGGAAAACATGAAAAACGATGCTGGCGTGGAGGACACCTAAAGCCCTATTCATTCCCTGATGCTGGCGCGGGGCTTCAGGACATCTGCGCATATTCTAGAATTTCACTCTCCTCCCTGCGTCCCGGCAGCCAGTCAGAAAGATGGCGAATATGCATGAACACGTGCACTGCCCTGTCAGGAGCACTGCAAAAAGCCAGAGGCCTGGAAGAATGGAAGCATAGGAATAAACGAAAGGCACTTTTACTGAATAAAATGTATTTAATGGGCCACCAGAGCTGATTTAAAGTAAACAAAACAATAAAATAATCCCATAATAACTGCACCACCACCATATTACAGTATTAGAAGATCCCACAGCATAGGTCTTGTCATACTATATTTACAGCTTTGGAAATAAGAGACCTCTGCAAAAATGTTCAGTTTTTTATCTTTTATAGCTGCAAGTATTCAACTGAACAGCTTTGCCTTCGTTTTTAAGAACTGGGAATATTTCTCATTATTTCCAAATAAAATATTGTTCTTTAAAGCATTATTTTAAAGGAAAAGGCAAAACATCAAAATAAGAGAAATGGTGCGTTTACAGAACCTGAATAATTCAAAGAAAACAAATCTCTTGTTCACCCAAAATGGCAATAATTACCGTTGAGGAACTTCTAGTAGTGTTTCACTATCCAACTGGTCTCATTGTGAGAGGAGAGTGTCGATTACAGCAGTGTTTTTATACTCATTAAACAAGATGTGATTCAGCTGATCACTAATCAGTCCCTCAAGCAGAATGAGGTGCTTGTGTAGGAATTTAACAGATACTGGCATAGAGATGCTTGTAGTAAAAGTAAATGAAAAGTAAACTGCAGTGATATATAAAACATGGGAGGTGGCCCACCCCATGTCTCCTGACAATTTCAGAAACACTGTGCACCACTAACACCCCCAACCCACCCAACACCACAATATACACTCTTTCAAGAAGCAGTACGCCACCACCCACCCCAAACAGACACATACACATCTTCAGACCATTTCAAAAACATCACACGCAAAAGGGTGCAGTATCACAAACCACATGATGGCACTCCTCTCATAACGCAGCCCTATAATGAAGTCTAACAGTTCGATGCACCGTCAACGTTGTTCTATTTATAATTTAACAGTTTGTGGGTTGAGAGAACCCTAGAAATTCTCTCCATGCTCCGTACACCAGGGTGTTTTCACCGATCCCCAGATCCAGTGGTCCTTCCATCACTTATACTCCTTCTTGAGCCCTAGAAGTACATTTTGTTGCATGTGCTGGTGAACATAAGTGTTAGAAAAAAAAGAAAAAAAGTTGTAGTTGAAGCCATTAATACCATCTGATCCTCCTGTTTTATGACAAGGCAGCCGTTCTGCTCACATTGGATGGCAAAGAATCTCTCCATCTGGAAATAAAAATCTCAAAATCCTCTCAGTCCTCCAAAGGAAGCGAACAAAGAAGAATATGAGGGAATTCCTTAGGGGCAAATACAAACTGGAAAAAAAACAATACGTATTGAATGGCTTTAAGAAATACCAAATATAATCTGTTCCAAATAAAATCTCTCTCTCATGACGGAATGAAAGTGGATGCTGTAGTGGAAAACAAATACCTCGCTTAATTCAAGGTATGCGACCCCAAACGTGTCTAGCCGTGCTTTGTAAACCGGACCAGACAGCTCGTTTGAAGTCACGGGGTGTTACTGCAATAAATGAAGCGCATCCTCAACACACTTAAACTCACTACAAGGATATTTAGAGGAGTGTTTTCTAATGACAGGTTTTAGTAAATTCCTGAATATTAAGTCAAGTCAAGGAGGTTTTTATTATCTTTTCTACCATATACACACTGTACATAGTAAAAAACTCTGCTTTAACTTCAGCTACAGCACGGAATAATAAGTATTTAAGGGCCACGATGCTGTTATCAGTTCTGGTGTGTGTGTGAGTGTGTGTGTGTGTGTGGTGTGTGTGTGTGTGTGTGTGTGTGTGTGTATACACATAATTTACTTGAGAGCATAAGAGCAGCAACAGCTAAATAGCAACTTTATTTAAGGGGCCACATCAGAATCAGAATAAGAAAACTTTCTTTATCCTGAAGGAAACGGCTTATGTTACAATTGCAAAGTCACACAGAGACACACAGACAAATAATATGCAATCTAAAGTCTAAAATAAAACTCACACTTGTTTTTAGGCCCCATACTTGCAGTGAAGCTCGGTCTTAATACTTCAGCAGATCAACACATTCTGGACAATGCCATACTTCTAACTCTGTAGACACAGTTTTAGGAAGAACCTTTTCTATTCCAGCATAACTCCATAAAGACATGGAGTTTGGTGTGGCAGAACTTGACTGGCCTACACAGAGTCCTGGCCTTAACCCCATCCAGTACCTTTGGGATGAACTGGAGCAGAGATTGTGATCTAGGCCTTCTCATCCAACATCAGTGTCTGACCTCATAAATGCTCTACAGAATGAATGGACACAAATTCACACAGAAACTCCAATGGACGACCAGGTCCATAATAAAGTCTATGTATTTGAATGCAATCTCATTAAAGCCTCTGTTGGATTAATGGTCAGGCATTGTAATACTTTTCTCCATATACTGCATGTACAAAATACACTGTCAGAAACTCCAGTTGCAAATACTCATAAGAGATTTCTGCAGGGGTGCTTACATGCTCCCTGAACTTTCTTGCTGGTCAGTTCTGCATAAACACACACACACACACACACACACACACACACAAACACAAACACACACACACACACACACACACACACACACACA
>JBBPDB010000108.1:22354201-22365722 GCA_037974465.1 Brachypetersius altus | reverse complement strand
ATCGGAATTATATCGTATCGACCAAAATTAAGAAATATATCGTGATATAAATTTTTGCCATATCGTCCAGCCCTACCTTACATACATGTAGGCCTACATGGTACATTGTGTCAGAACACCTACCATGCTGTTTCATGGGTGTGTGTAGAATCAGCTCGTGTTATGTGTTATTCTGTAACATTTGACCAATTCCTTATTCTAGAGATTATACAGGCTAGTCAGAGGCATTAGGTATTGTATGTGTGTTGTGCCAATAATGCAACAATGTGGTGAAAGGAAATGTAATTTTAAAACTTTTATTAAAAGTATTTTTAAAAGCAAGTACTTTAGAAGTTTAACGTAAGTACAACTTTCACTTGTTTTAGAGTCACATTTAACCAGCGGTATCTGTACTTTCAAGTAATGAATGTAAGTACTTTGTCCACCTCTGTCTGCAATGTTATTTTTGACACCTTTCTTTCATAGCCAGCAATTTGTGCTACAGTAGCTGTTATGGGGAAAGGACCAGATGGGCTAGCCTTCACTCCCGACACACATCCATGAACCTTGGGTGCTTTTATGCCGGTTCATCGGATGTCGTTCCGTGTACCACATTTGGTAGGTACTAACCATTCCAACCTAGGAGCACCCCAATATAACTGCTGTTTTGGAGGTGCATCTAGCCATTACAGTTTGGACCTTGTTTAAGTGGTTCAGCTCTTTTGATTTGCCTATTTTTTCCTGCTTCCAAACCATCATCTTCAATAAGACTGTTCCCTTTCTGCCTAATATTTCCCCCCCATTGATGCGCTTATCAGTGAGTTTCATTTTACTTGTGAGTGGTTTTGATGTTTCAGTTGGTATGTGTATAGTGTCACTGACCCCTTTCCTCACATGTCTAGTATCTCTCTTTCTTTCTCCCCCCTTCTCTCTCTCTTTCTGTCTCTCTCATTCTCTCTCTCTTTCTCTCGCTTTCATTCTCTTTCTCATTCTCTCCCTCTCTGCTTTAATGTGTCATGGTTATGATAGGTCATGGCTCTGCTAGTCTCCGTTTTCAACTGCACCCCTCCTTCTGTCGCCTGATGGATGCTGTATTGGGGTGCAGTCTGCTGGCCGGCTCTACACCTATATGTGTGATGTCATAGCCGGAGGGGATCCACTCTTCTCTACTTTAGTGTGGCTGACAGCTCTTCAGCCTGGCTGTGTAAGAGCGTGTGCATGTGTGAGCGCATGGGAGCTCTTTTATTTGGGGTGAGGGGCACTGAGAGTGAGCTGTTTAGCTTTAACAGGTTCTCATTTGTCAGAGGCTGTCAGGGCTGCAGCTGTCTCTATCTGCTGGAGGAACTGCAGCACGTCCACGTTTTGCAGCCTGCTGGATCCTGGAGAGACTTCTCCTCCACCCTCAGGCTTTTTGAAGTGGAGTGAGGGACTCACTCGGTCACATACATCTCTCTCTCTCGCTCTTTTTTATGTTCCTACCACTATCACTCTCTCTCGCTCTCTCTCGCTCTCTCTCTTTCTCCTTCTGTCTTCCCCACCCAGGAGCAGCTCATTAAGGCTTCTGATCAGGGTGTAAAACATCTCGAGTGTGCAGTTGAGCAGGTATTATTTGTCATGCTGCTGTCACTGTTGTGTCCTCAGCTGTTGCGGAGGATTATTAATATAATAGGACCAACGCCGCTCAACAGATTGGAGACACTCATCTCAAACCTCCTTTTCAGACGTCTGTAGAAATGACATTATGACATTATCATAACACGATAACAAGTGATTAGAGATGCACCTTAAATTGACACATTTTTCACTTAACACGATTATATCATCACCAATTTACCTTGTTGTGAAACAAAACAGTGAATAGCTACTAGGCCAAGCCATCAAAACAGCTTCTTAATGCTAGCATGCTGTTGTCACATTCATGAACACCCTCGCCTGGACCATAAAGGATAAATAAGTAGATGCTATATGAAGCGTGTGGCTAGTAGTAGACCGTCTTGTTGTGGTAAATTTGAGTAGAAGAGGACCTCCTGATGTAGATGATTGGAGATGAAAGAGGGCACTAATGTACTGGTAGTTTGATGCTAATCTTCTGCTAGTCTGCAGCGCACTGGGTGCACTGCAAAACATTTATGTGCTAGCATGTAGCAGGAGGGACGGCCATTAAGAGGCTTTTTTCCCTCCCAGCACTCCTCTGGGTCCTAATCTCTCTCTATTTCTCTAGTAGAAAATCAAAGAAGGAGAAGAAAACAAGCAGTAAGTCATTGATCTGTTCGTGCACGTATAACAAAAATGGCGCCTGCATTACCACATCTGATCAAAACACTGAGTAAATCAGTAGGATCACACGTTTGTGATCACATGTCTGTGATCACACGTCTGCGCTTTGTTTCCCGGCGGACTGAAAATAAACGCTATACTCGCGTCCCCCGGAAATCCGATAAAATTCAACCAATCAGATGACGACTTCAACATTCCTGAAGTGTTTCCAGTTAAGTGTACCATATGCATCAGACGTTTAGCCAACGTTCCGTGGGCGTGACGTCTGAGGCTGAGACTAATGCGAATAAGACTGGATGAGTAATAAACTGGAGTTTAACACTGCAAAAAATAAATAAATAAAACCAGCTAGAAAAAAAAAAAAGAGTCAGAGAAACAGATTTAAAAACATACAGTTTATATTGTCAAACTAAAACCAGTCTTGCTATTTACACTATACAAGCTGGGATTTATTATATAGGAAACATTGACACTTATGTACATCATTTATGTATTATGCATTGTGTTTGACCATTTAGGCCCAAATTAGATGATAAATGAACAAAACGCTAAACAAAACGTAAAAGAAAGGACAGAGTCATTGCTGAAAAATTGGGATCAAGGAAAATATAGCAGCAAAGTCAGTTGTTTGTTTTAAAAAATATTATCTAAACTGCAGAGCCATCAACCACCTTTTGGCCTGGCACTCTTTATACTCTGTGTAAATGAATGAGAACAGTCAGTCAATCTGTTTAGAAATATCATTAAATTAACATATGAAAACAGAATTATAATAAACATTGTTATAATGTGGAATTTCATTGTGGAGTATTAATTTGCTTTCTTAATGGAAAGGGGATTTAATGAGCAGCTTTATTTAAGTTACTGGAAGTGTCCTTTAAAAACTAGGCCTTTTTTCATTCAATTTGGAGTCAACTTTAACACAAAGTATAAATTAAAATTCATTCACAAAGGTATCACAAATATATATTCTCAGTAAATATATGCATATTACAAAAAAAGACAAAAGATGGAGACATAAATTTGGTGCATGGCATCTTGTCTAGTGAGGTGTGGTGGCATGGACTAAATCTGGAAGGGAGAAGGCTTGACTGAGCTCATTAATAAACACTGCATTCAAATTCTGAATAAATATTCTACTTCTGAGTCGCATACATCTTAATAGTTCTCATAATTGGCATCATTTTTCAGTGAAGGCTATTTTTAATGTGGGATAATGCTACTCCCATTCGTTCTCATGGTGTTCTGTGAGATCGTGCTTTTGTGTCATGCACAAAAAGCTGTTTTTCTGTAGATCAGTGTTTCTGAAACCTAGATGACTAGCCTTTCTCTTTCTTTCCCATCTCCAAGAGGTCAAGAGGTTTTGCATTATAGTTTTGTTTAGATCTACATCCCTCACACTTCAAAAAAACCACTCGACTGGCATCAGGGAATATGAAGGTGTGACATCAAGCACTATGTGAATCAACGGTCATTTCAATGCTGGTACTTTTCAACCTGAACTGACGGCGGAACTATAATGATGAAGGTTAATACAGTAGCACGTCACATAATATAACCTTTCAGGCACATCTCGGATCACTTTATGCAGGTACCATTCACATTAAACAAAATATGGTGCATGTGGGGCGAGCAAGCCCCAAATCACCAGATAAAATAAATCTTCGGTTTAAACACTCATGTTTACGGCTTTATACCTGCTATTCTCACACATAAAGGCACCAATACATTCGAACTTTAAACAGATGTTGTCTTAAACATAATCTCATACTGTCGTAAGCAAAGGTTTGAACTCCTCTGGTTAAATGACATGTTCTCCAAGTGAAAATAAGTTCACACCTCCTATAGAGAACACATTTCTTCATCTTCTTTTGATGCACATTTACAGTTAATTGTAAATTAATTTCATAGTTACTGTAAACTGTAAAGTTTTCATAACTGTAAACTAATTTCATAGTTAAGATCCCCACAGAGAATGTTTACATATTTTCATTTAGAACATGGAATTTGATTGATTAGGCTGACTTTTGCATACAACTTCACATTTATATATGTATAGAATCTTTTACAGGGAACAAAATCATGTGGTTGAATGGACTCTACCCTCTCATGTGATTCAAAAACTAAACTAATGACTTTAAAAAAATCGTACATCTCAATAAATACACCTTAACTTATGGTTTATCTCGGTATGAACAATCTGTGGCCTCCTGTTGTGCGCACTGTAGAGGCACGAGGAACGACACCTTTGGATAAATAACCGCCGAGAGTTTGGTTTGGCACACTGATAGAATACAGTGAAAATTAACTGCACTCCAATTCAACACCATAGCAGGATTGGCAACGGAATACTGGCAGATTATGATCACATAGTGGCCGGTTTGAACCACAGTGATTTACATGAGCACCACCGGCCTGTTTCTGAAGAGCATCTACATCCATACTTCCATTTGTCACTTGTGTCCAAATCCTAAATGTTCAGGAACAGCAAGAGTGAAAGGCACGAGAAATTCAGTTACTGTCTGGATCTTTGTTCATTTGATTCGCTTTATCAAAGACTTCCTGAAAAATAGAAATTGTGCTATTTGTTATGGTCCTACTGTACAAAGCTGAACAGGATGCCACTTTGGCAGCACATCACAAGAAAAATGGAGGACGGAGGAAGAAAAGGGAGAAATGTTTGAGACACTATATAGTGAAGATAAGGATGCACTGCCCAACAACGTATGTGCATTTTGTTTTAAGGTTCAAACTAAACCTTCAAATAAAAGATGCTTTTCCACTGCATCTCTGGCGAAGCAATCGTTCACGGTCTGAATGTTGATCAGCGGAGGGGCAGTGCATCCTCTACAACAGAGGTTCTCAAGTTAATTATAGAGAAGCCTCCTCAGGTCCACATTTCGCTTCTGTTCCAGCTTCCAGAGTGCAGACACCTGGTCCAGGTGCGTTGGAAGTGGGAAAAGAACGAAAATGTGCACCTCGAAAACTGGGTTGGGAAACACCTTAATAAAATAGGTAAAAAAAAGAATAAAAAAAAGACCCAAAATGAGCCTCATTCTAACTCCTAATATCTCATCACTAATAATCTAACATGATAACACACAGACACACACATTCACACACACAGTAATCAGAGACAGCCCTCTAGTGGCCACCAACAGCACTGCTGCTCCCTGATGTCCAGTCTACGATGATGAAGCTCAAACTCATGATCATAAACAAAACACCCAGTACAGCGAAACAGGCAGCCTGAGAAAGAGAGAGAGAGAGAGAGTTAGTTCATGCAGTACAGCTCTGGCAGAATCAGCTGATTTATCACACACTGTTGTTTGGGTGTAAACAAGACAGTTTTGCAACACTACTATACATGCAAATAAAAGTAAATATCGGAGTTCTGATATTCAGAGAAGAGAAACTCACCACAATTTTGGGGGTAGAGCTCACAGGCTCTTCATCTTTGGGGACGATGCGCATGTAAAAGACAGCAGGGAAGATGAAGATGAGGCAGGGAGCAGATGTGGCACCTGAAAGGGGAAGAAAGGGACAGATGAAAAGTAGGATGAGTTTTATTATTATTATTATTATTATTATTATTATTTTAGTGCTACATCTTTATTCAACAATTGGTTTAGAAAGTCATATTCATTAATTAGCTCCTTTATTAGCAATAAACACACCTTAATGCTTGTGGTACTTTTATTATTATTTTTTTTTAAACCTGTCTCAGTCTTGTAATACAGTACATAAAAAAAGCCCATAAGCTAACCAAAAAAAAAACACACTTTGTTTTTAGTTGAATCTAAAGCTGTCCACAAAAATATTGTTTTAAATGAAACTGGTCCATGGCTCCACAGTGTCTAAATTTTGATCAATTTAAAAGTGTGATTTCAGAAACAGTTAAATATGCTATTAAGTCTTTTTATCTGGCATTGCATCATAGGCCCCCTGGTACAACATGTTTTTTTTACCACATTTTCAGGAAAACGTCACAACATCGTGGTGTGATGAGCACACCCCTTTGTACCCTGACGCACAGATTGTTTTTAGATCGATTGCAGGGAAAATATTGACTTGGCATCTGCTTCAAAACCAGGAGTGGTTACATTCAAAGTGCTCTTCAAGGACAGGCTCATCATTGTCAACAGACCATGTGAGAGTTTAACAGTCATAAGCAGTCAAACCTAACCATGAGTAATACAAATCAGTACTTTGGGTGTCATTTAAAGACAAACGCTTCTATTTACTGTGTCTTGGTCTGACGGGACTTAACTGCTCACGTTAGTTTTAGATGTCAGGTTTGTATCAAGTGTGGGTCGAGTTCAGATTTTACGGTCGTTTTCACTGTGAATAGATTTTAACACACATTTCTCTATGTTTTCCTCTTACTTTCTTTATTCCTCTCTACTTTTACTACTGACAAGTGTATAATCTGGCATGCTGAAGTCACACAGTCGTGTTGTTGACAGAATCTGGCACCGAGGTCCACAAGGCCCACGCTCATGAAAAGGTTAGTCTAGTGCAGCCAAAAAAGATGTTTATATTTAATCTGTTCAGCCAAAACACATGACTTTACATGTTTTGAAAACAATTACACGATTTCATATATTTTTTCTTTTATTTATCCATGATTAATGAGGATTCGTTTAACCTGCAGGATCCTGTCTGGCCATGCTGAAGTAATGCATGCTGAATCAACAGTGGACTGCTCCACATGTGATTTAATGTTGAGATTATATTATACGCATGAGGGATAATAAAAATAAATATAATACAATCACATATAATTAAAACAAAGTTAATGCACACATATTGAAATATAAAACATGTATTGTACAAAATGAGTTGAAAAAACCTGAGCATCATTTGTTTCAGTGTTGAGTATTTTCAGTAAAATCAATGTTGACTCAGCATCTAATTTTTCAATATTGAAAACGTCTCCATATACAAATACTGAATTAAAGACGCATCACCATCAAAGTGTTCAATACTGAAAATCCAACCAAAAAATCCTCTTAAGTTCATTGGTGACTGACGATAAATCCACGCATTTAACCATAATCCAGTAGTGAATCAATAACACAGTGCTATTTCAGGTTATTTGTCAGGGCCTAACTGCCTTGAGCTTGGATCAGTTTCAGACTCTAGACTCTATGGTGTAATCTGAGGCGGCTTTGGGGCAAGTTTTGTTGGACTCAGACCAGATTCAAACTCAAAACCTGATGATGTGGTTTGGATAAGACCTGGACAGAATGGTCTCAGGCTGCGTTTGGGTTTGGATCGAAATTTCAGGCCCATTAAAGCTCTAGAGTTGGGCCCGACAAGGAACAGTGCTCCTTAATGGCTTAACGGTTCGATCACATAGTATACTGAAAGCAATACACTCTATAAGAAAACCAGAACCGTTCTTGGTGTCCATGGTTGTTCTATGCAGTGGTCTTCAAACCTGGGCCACGGTCCACATTTCTGCTCTGGCCTAATGCATACAGATAGAGCAGAAACGTGGACCATCTAAAGAGCCCCTTTATCCAAGTCTGCGTGATCAATTGAAATGTTACACCTCTCTCTGGGTCTGTGTTGACAGAGCGACTCACCAATGATGCCAAAGATGCCCAGGATGTTTGGGGCGAAGATAACAAGCATGTTGATGAAGGTCAGCAGGATGAAGGCGATCCCAACATGGCGAAGCCAGCTGAAGGTTTTATTCGGGAAGATCATCTGCTGGATGGCCCTTCGCACCTGAGTATAAAGGAAAAGAAAGAGTCTGGATGAAAATGACTGCGTTTTATTTTTTATTTTATCTGCTTTAGTGGCAGGAACATGATACACGTGTGTTCAGCAGCAGAGGTACCGTAATGCTCGTTAGAGCTCGGAACTCACCGGAAACAAGACGACCGGCACCGTAAGGGTGACTGCAGTGAGCACAGCCACGCGCACACACAGGATCAGAGTGTCATACGGGTCAATCTTGTTATAGGTGTGCAGCAACTCAGACTCCACATTGTCTAAAATAAGAAACAATCTCCTATTACGTCACATTCAAAACTGGCTTTTGACGAGAGGCTGAAAACGGAGAGTCTAAATAAATAAGTATTTAATATTGGGTTATTTCTGTAGGTTGTGTGTAATTAATAACCGAAAACAGAGATAATAAAAAAGTGACTTAAAAATGCAATGTAAATTATAACTAATGTATGCTTCTTTTTTTTTATGGCCGGTGGCTCACTTCCCAATACTTTTTCACATATTGATAGAAACAGTGGCATGTATTCAGTCTGTTAAAACAGTAGAATATCAAAATACAGGCATATATTTGTTTCAGTTGCTTCTAGATCATAGAATGGTCAACAAATCTTACCATTGAAGGTCAGATACCCAAAGAGAGCGGCGAGAAAGTACATGGTGTACATAATTAGAATGGAAGCATTGGAGACCTGCTGCATTTTCTTCTGAGATGGGCTGTAATCAGAGAGACATCAGGGTTATATACACACTCAGACACCAAAAATCTCTCTCTCTATATTAAAAACATTAATTTGTTTGAGATTTGAGATCAATTCACAAGTTTAATCAAATTCAAGTTTGGCAAACAGCTGGCAAAGGGGTTCTTCCCCAACATCTTTTGCTTTGTAAAAGCTAAAGTTAATTATTTTTAGTTTTAGATGCTCACACAGCTGCTTAGATGAACCCAGAGCTATTGAGTGTAGGCCCAACACTCTCAGATCTTTGACAGCTCACATAATTTATAAGGCCTTGGATAGAACAACTGGGTGCCTAAAGTTTTGAAGATTTTATTTTTGTGTTTTATGTTCAAAGCAGTAAATAGATGGTGGTATTGCATTTTTTCACAATGAATATTGTAGGTGTTATGCACTTGAAAAATAAAACAAAAACGTGCATAATTAGACCAGGGGTGCCCAAACATTAGCGTAAAAGTGTACACTGAATTATAAGGGACCAGTTGCCACTATCTTATACATGTACCCTTAGACTTGCTGGCTGCATTTTACCTATTACATTATTGCCCTTTGCCAGAGTACAACTGAGTGTAGCCCCTATGTCCAATCTAGAATAACCACTGAGCAGATATTCTATAGAGTGTATGTAGCAACATTATACCTATAGTCAGTACTTATTCACCTACCAAATGCACAAACATGGTACATGTTCCTAATAAAATCACCTGTGAGGTACAATGTAGCATGCATGATAGAATAAGCTGTTAATGCATCATGTCTCAGACTCACTTGCGCAGCTCAGTGTAGATGGGAAGAACTTCAGGGTGACAGACAAAGGCAAAGGCCAGAATGGGGATGGTGTAGGCAGTCTTTGGAAAATATAAAAGAAATAAACAACACGCCCCATACTTTTGCATTATTTAGTGTAAGTAAATGATGTTCTACAGCTGTGAGAGCGACCAGGTACCTGAGTGTTGACTGTGAACATACGAGGAGTACAGTGGTCTTCAACCTCCAAGTGTCCATTATCGTAACCGTGGACGTGTCCAGTAACAAGTGAGACGTTCGAGTGCAGGTGCATCGCCGTGCTGTTGGCTGAGAACTCTTCAAACGGACAGGGGATCTGGAACTTTTTATAGATGACCTGAGGGGAAGGAAATATGTCCTGGTTAGACGGTGTTTAGATTTTATCGCATTTGTCTAGTTTTGCTATTGTCTCGTCTTTGCCTCAGCCAGTCATCTTGCAAATGTAGGCTCTGGGCTATTTATTTTCTTTCTCTTGCTTGTAACCAACACACACAGACTCATGCTCAAACAGCGCAAAACTAATTTATTGCAGTGAATTTGCATTGGTTGTTTTTATTCAGTGCAGGCACTGAGCAACAAGAAACTGAATTTAGAATGAAAAAATTCTAAACTTTTTAAACTTGTTCTAAACTTTCTAGACCACATGTGTGTTTATTTGTATTGTGACTGGAATTGTTTCATGGTGCACACAGTATCGTTGATCCAGAACATAAAGTGAATGTTAATGTAAACTGTGCTAACAATACATTTGAAGTGTTTATTCCATTGTCTCCAGTGTGTAGGACTGTAGTTCACTTTTAAATGACTTCACCAAACAGTTTGAAAAGATGAAGAAATTTACACCACTGAAGACTCAGTCTTTTACTTCTTAATCCTGACTTACAGTCTCGTTTGGCCTTTGCCTTAACAAGATATAAGCCAGGCAACAGATAGTGGTGCCTGAACAGGACATAAAGCTGGCACTGGGTTCCCAACATTCCCAGTAGGCGCCATTGGAGTGGAAAGTGGAGAATACTGACACTACTGACTTAATTGAATGTAACAATTCCATTTTGCTTTAATGATAACATAAGAATATAAGAATGGTGAGATCTAGAATTCAGGGGTCACCAACCGTTTTTGGAACTGAGATCTACTTCACGGATACTGAGCCATACGAAGGGCTATCAGTTTGATACACCAGAACAGAGTTTACTCTATCTAAACGTCATGTATAATAAACATGTTGTAAGTGTTTTTTATAAGATATTGTATATATAAATGCAAATGTGATTAAAATTTAATATTATCCTGTTGCTATTCTTCTTTTAGACACTGCTCACTGCTCTGCGGGCTACTCATGGGGTCCTAGGGGGCACACTGACGCCCGCATGTTGGTGACCCCTGCTATAATGAATTGTGGTGACTGATCATTGACGTACCGAAATGAGGAAGAAGACCATGCAACTGAGAGAGAATCCACTGGCGTAACCAAGGTAACCTGCGAGATACAGAACAGTGAGGCATGTCAGTACACATTTATGGCTGATAGACTGAGGAGAAACCTCATAGCTCTCACGTTCCATTCTAAGAAAAGATTGACCATGGGAGCCAAGCCAGGTTCTGCAAATGAGATCACAGCACCAGTATCACCAGTCGAAGACTTTTAAAAAGCAAATAATGAAAAACCCACTGTTTATCAATGTGCAAACAAATCAGACTAAGGCCTGTCAGATGTATAATGATACACTCATACTCATTACGGTTTAAATAAACAATTCAATGAACAAGAAGCAACATTACATCACCCAGGTTTCACTCACCCAGATGCTTCATTAGGGCCAGGGGCAGAATTATAGATACGGTGACCAGAACCACCAAGTAGTTGCCATTCATGTACCATTCCCTAGATTAGAGAGAGAGAGAGAGAGAGAGACAGACAGAGAAAGAGAGAGAGAGAGAGAAAGAGAGAGAGAGAGAGAGAGAGAGAAAGAGAGAGAGAGAGAGAGAGAGAGAGAGAGAGA
>JBBPDB010000108.1:22315653-22354101 GCA_037974465.1 Brachypetersius altus | reverse complement strand
CTCACACACACTCACACTCACTCACACACTCACTCACACACACTCACACACACTCACACACACTCACACTCACTCACTCACACACACTCACTCACACTCACTCACTCACTCACACTCACACTCACTCACACACACACACACTCACACACTCACTCACTCACACACACACACTCACTCACTCACTCACTCACACTCACTCACACTCACACTCATACACACTCACGCACACGCACACACTGGAGCACGGATGAGGACGCGTGACGCCATGTTTTTGCGACGCTCCAAAAGCAATAGACCTGTTTAGCAACAGGCTGTGAGGGGGCTGTGGACCAGCGCGGACCAAACGGGGAGTGTTGTCTGTGCGGGGCGGGGCATGTATTTTAGGTGAACGTACTGAACCGAATCACTTCAAGAACCGAATCACTTCACTGCTAAATGCCGTAAATGTAAATGTAAGTGATTCGGTTCAGTACGTTCACTTAAAAGATCGCGAATGACACAACTCTACTCCCCACTGCCATTCCTCTGTTAACAGCAAGAAAACAGACTCCAAACCTGCTGTTATTCATTTATTTTTAACGGAGCATGAGCTCTCGCAGCACTCGCGACACCGGAGCCACTGTCCTGAGTACCGAGCTTCGGAGTTTTAGCTCCGTCGAGCGTCGAGAAACAGCTCTGCAGCCGTCAGTATTTAAGAGAACTGCAGAAACCGTGATGTTTATATTTATTTTTAGGAAAAATAATTAAATCGTAATTTAACCAAAGAAAAAGAGCCTTTCCAGAACTTTGTCTGTCGAAGCTTGTTCAGCTCAACGCCTCGTTCCTCATTTTCCCCCTTCGGATCTGCATCAATCTCATTACTAACCTTTAGTGCCCTCAGGTGACGGAAATTCGTCATAGCGACGGAGAACTTAAATCCATGAGAGTGCCGAACACAAGAAATGCAGGGACAAGTGTGTGGCGAAAAGTCAGAAGACCGAATTTCAAATCCTGGTCAGAGGAAATGTAAAGCTCCAGTGATTTGTTGTAGCTGGTTGTTGTTAGTGTTAATTGGTGTAGTTTTCAAGTTAAAGAAATCTATTCATATACAATCTGTAGTTGTGGTGCTCATTAATTTTTGGTGGGTGCTCCTAAATTTTTGCTTGGTGCTACCAAGTAAAAAAGTTAATTTCGAGCCCTGATGCATGACGTTTAGATATGTTTCGGTAAACTCTGTTCTAGTGTATGAAGCTGGTAGCCCGCCGCATGGCTCAGTACCTGTGAAGTAGCTCTCAGTTTCCAAAAGGTTGGTGACCCCTGATCTACACTATATTACAATAAACTCTTTTTTTTATTCAAAAACAAAGAAGGAAGTTCAAAAGGATCTCTTCCTCACTACTTGCTCATCATAATGTGTACTCACTTCCATCATAGTTGAGCGTGGCGAACTTCACCCGTTTCTCGGCCAGTCCAGCGCTGTTGTACACCTTCATCTGCAGCTCGTACCACGTGGCCTCCTGCAGGTCCATCAGATTGTAGCTTTTGGTGAGCGACGTCCGCTGGGCCTTGGTCCACATGGGACTCTCCATCGGACGGTATTCCAGCGTGAAGGATGTGATTGGACAGCCACCATCGTTCCAGCCAATCAGATTGAGTCGGACACACGTAGCGTTGATGCTTGTAAAGAGCTCCTGCTCTTTGGAGAACTGAGGTTCTACGGGAGAAGAACGAAATGCCATTAGGGAAAGAATCAGACTGAGCTGTGGAAAACCAGAGGTACCACTTCAACAACAAGAATTCTCATATATGTTTATTGGTTATAAACACTTGAAAATCATGAATAAATAGCTATGAATCATCAATAAAGAGAGTAAGAGTGAGCTGTTCTATGAATATGTGAATGTGATGAAGCTCGCATGTATGACTGATGGAGAAGACAAAGCAAGGTCAGGAATCAGCAACATCTGAGATTCAACAGTAAGATGAATGTGGGCTCACAATTTGGCAAGCAGCAAGTTACAGCAAGCACTGATTTCAATTACTGGTGTTTTGATAATGATAATGGATCTAACAGAGCCTGCTTGACACACTCATTTATATACGTTTAAGTAACATTTATTTATCAATATTTATTATATATCTTTTTCAGTTGAATATTTCAGAAGCTGTGAAAGGCTGTTTAAAAGATTTTTACCCAATTAACTGTCCTCCCATTACACGATGCTACCAAGCTGGGTGGGTGAAGGCTACCTCTTTTCAAACAGCTGCTAATGCAATAGCCCTGCACAGACAACCTATCATGCTAACAGCCAATTATTTTAGCAGCTAACAGATGCTCACGCTGGCTAGCAGCGAGCTGAGGGATGGAGGGAGGGGTGGGCCAAACTACCCACCCTGAGAGATCAAGGACATTTAAGCTCTTTTGAACTCCAGGCCTTGGATGGCTGTGACATCAACATTCATCAGACTTACAATCTCCCAACAACAGTGCTGAGACAGTTATGCCACTAATGTGCCCCATTTATATCTGTTTCTGTGTTTTTGTTTATGTCTGTGTGTGTGTGTGTGTGTGTGTGTGTGTGTCCACAGTGTTGTAATATTTATTTATAATCCACTTTCTACAAACATACATGCATATGCTCGCTGTGTACATACATATCTAAGTTTAGTTTATAGTTTACATATACAGTAATCCCTCAGTTTTACGTGGATCAGCATTCCTGTTTGTCTTCGCTTGCCTCATGCTGCTAATGCTAACCGCTAATGCTAATGTTTTTTTTTTTAAGCTATAAAGTTTTCTGATTCTGATTATTTATTTACTTTTACATTTTCTTTAAGGGTAATGCATTAAACTGAGTTTAACATGAAATTAAAGTGTTCTGGTGTTACGGCTGACGGCCGTTAGAGGCCGCTGTTTTCTGTTTTTTCCCCTGTTCTGTTTTATGCGTTCTGTGGTCTTTTATTTTGATGTTTTGTTCTGTGTCACATGACCCCTGTCATCAGCTGTCTTCTGTTTACATGCCCCTTAGTTCCCCAGCTGCCTTAGTTCTTGTTTGATTGTGTGCACTATTTATTCCTGTCTCAGTTAGTCTACCGTCATGTCTCCATCGCCTCGTTTCCCTGCCTGTTTCCTGCCTGTTTGTCTGCTTTAGATATCAGGAAGGCCCGTGAGCCTATTTTGGTTGTTTTTCTTTTGTTTAATAAAAACCCCCGAATGGAGTCCAGTCTGTCAGACTGTTCTTCACGCAGAGGTAAATCACGAGGGCCAATTCCATCCGGCCTTCGTGACAGGAATAAGGGTTTCAACTTTTTGCAGGGTTCAGCGATTTCTTATCTCAGCCGTTATTTCCTGGCAGCTGGAAGGGCACAAGGTCACCAGTGTTCTGGAGATGTGAGGATAACCTTATGTGACTCTGACTGTATAAGATGTAAGCTCTGGAGACCGCCTCCAGAACAGTTCTGGATATCTTTGGGTGAGGACTGTTCTCCTGAGCGCTCGGTTTAATAAAAGGTTAAAAGAAGAAGAGTGAAGTGTTGTGTGATATATCCAGAACCGAATCTCCGAACCAGGTATCCTGTTGGCAGCACATACAACTATTATGTCTAAGATGCATTGAGCCCTGTCAGTTTGTAAGTTATGGACGTCTTTGGCCTTAAAATGCTCAAGTACTATTTCCTACACACATGTTGGTATTACTATAATTGTGAGGATATTCTGTTGACTTGTGTAATACTGTATCTCAGTAATACTACACCAACACCCGAATGCAACCCTAACTGCAACTTCAGTAAAAAAAAAAAAAAAGGCAGGTCTTTCTGCTACTTTAGGTTTTCCTGAAAAAGTAGATTTTTGGTGAAAGTATTCCTATCATTATGAGGGCATTTAGTTCTCACAAAAAGGTAAATACACACAAACTCCACTGCCAGCGTGGTAATTGGTTGCCATGACAGCTCATTAGATTCCAGTTAGCTTCCAAGATGAGCTCCAGCTCCTCGCTCTTGTCCCTCCAGCACTCCTGAGAGCTTGAGCAATTACTTTTCCACGGAGAATAATAACAACTGGACAGAGCTGTGCTAGTATCTGAGTGTGACAGTCACAGCAAGTGGTACCTTCTCCTCCAGCTCAGTGCTCCGCTTGCTGCAATAATTGCTTTAATGAAACAGCACTGATCCAGCAAAGGACCCGTCACTGCCTGCATGACCCCAGCTATGTTTACACAGGAAGTTCTCTAACTCTAAGCGCAATAATGGAGCATTACAAGTAATTTAAAATGTCACGATACTTCAGGCTGCCACCAAAGATAATCATTAGTGAATCTATCTAAGGTCTTACTATATTTTTTACACATTACATGTGTTTAGACAGAATATGTTTAGACAGAATATTGGCGTTAAGATCATTTCCATTGAAAATGTTCCAAAATGTATCCATAGTTCAGTGCTGGAGACTGCTGGAGTACATTTTGATATTAAATGGTTGTATAGAAACTGACTGCCTGACGGTGAACAGGGGTCCTGATGTCTAAAGGTGAAGCCTTTTTATTTACTATCCAAAACCTTTCGGATCTTTTATGTGTATGTTAATGATGGTAAAATAATTCATCTGAGAAATAGTTCTTTGGATACTGTTTTAGGCCAAAACTTTGTGTCAAAACTATTGCAAATCCATCTTAGGAACCAGTCAGTGCATTCATCAACTCATACTCACTTTTGGTGAGGGAGCTTTTAGACATTGTTTACTTTAAAAAAAATGTTTAAACTCTTGCGTGAAATTTCCTCCACAGTCGTTAATTACACTCTTGGCTGTTTCAACTGTGCATTCCTGCTTGTGCTGATATCCAGAAAAAAATATCTAAAACAGTGTTAGTAAAACCATTTGTCACACAAACGTTCTTACAAAAGTAGCAGATGAGACCAGGTTTGAAATCATAATTAATTTAATATTGAGCACAACATGGAGAATTATTTTTAAAAATGTTTTTGAAATTGATCACAGTGTTAAACTTCAGGACCACTTATTAGGTTTAAACTTTGCACAGAACAGGAAGCGATTTCCAGGTGAACACCGAGCAGCAGGTGGATATTCTCCAGCCTCAGCCCCTGTTTCGTGACATGTTTTGTTGATTTTATGATTTTATGTACTATTTTTCTGTTAATTTCGGAGCACACTTTCTGTTCATTTACTGAGTTTCAAATTTCACATTTTGATTTCCAATGGGTGGGATCCATTTCATGAGGGAAAATGTCACTCTAGGCCTTCTAGGAGCTCTTGATACTTCACTGACTGTGAATACAAGAGGCAGCCTAATCAGTGGGGCTTTGTCAGATGCTGGCAAAAAATGTTAATGCAAAATGGCACAGGCTCAGAGTTGTTGACAGTATGCTATTTTGAGCACAGTCAATACATACAGAGCGATGATAAGCAGGATGGCCATTACTGAAATCTTTTGACGTGTTCCATGTTTCCAGTGAACAGAACCAGCCAGCTCTGCTTAAAGTGCTTCAGCCAAATAACCTCAGACATGTGAATATTTCTACAAAACCTGAAATGAGACTAGATGAAAGCCTTCCACAACTTCACTCGAGGACAGAAAAGCTGGATATAAGATACCACTGCTGCTCCTTTTCCTCCTGATGCTGAAGGGCTCTTCAAACATGTTCTATATGTCAGATCCAACCAAAGGACTTGACCAACAGCAGCACTACGATCACTGAACACGCTGTTTCATGTCATCTGCTAAAATAGGCTGGTTACCATGGAGACACTCTAGGCCTTCTAGGAGCTCTTCATACTTTACTGACTGTGAATACAACTGTAGTTTTTAGTGGTTTCTACCAGATGATGTCATTCATCTGTTTTTGGCTGAGCAAGCAATTTTATATACTATTATATATAATGGCCATATATTTATACATACTTTTATATATCGTTATATTTTTTTGCTATTTTTATGACATAGTTCTTGTTATAAGTATCAAATATTTATTCCTTTGGCCAGGCCAAAAATGGATGAATGACATAATCTGGTAGAACCACTAAAAACTACATTTCTCAAGTGTTGAGTTTAGAAGGAAAGCATTTTAACCCAAATTGTATGATTAACAGTGTAAATAACAAAGAATTAAAAATGTAGTTTTCATGGGTTTCAATTGGCCAAAAGTGGCCACAAGGGAGTCAAGTGTTACAATTGGATGTATGGAGTATGTTACTGATATATTTAATGAGTTCTGAAAAAAGATCTGAAAAGACCCTTGAGAACTTTCATTCCATATGCATTAACACAGCTAAAATGGTCAAAAAAGAGAGTGAAGTGGACAAAAATGTCCCGCAGGAGGGCCAGAGGGTTAAGGGGTCAGTAACATGAACAAGATCCCTCTCAAAGTCCTGTTACTGAAGTCCTCAGCTATCACTTTATGACTGTAGGATTTTTCCTCCATTTCTTTCTTTCTTTCTTTCTTGTTATGTTCACCCTGTATTTTCATGTGTTCCTTAGCCTTTGTATGTTCTCTTGTCTTTTCCCAGTTTTCTTCGGCTGTTGTTTACATTTACGTCTATGTTTTGATGTGAGTCTCCGCCCTAGTCCCGCCTCCTCATTAGTGTTTCCACCTGTGTCTTGTTCCTGTCTCCTCCCCAGTCCAGCAGTTTCTCATTTGTTTAGAATATATAACTAGGCATTCATATGGTTAGTGAATGTAGTTAGTCTATGTTTTCTGTCTAGTTCTGTTGGTTATGTTTTTTACTCTGCTGTTCTTCCCCTCTTGTGCTCATGTGTGTGTTTTATGCTCCTGTCCCTTTTGCTTTGCTTTGTTGAGTTTGTTCAGTGTTCTGTTAGTTGCTTGTTCACGGTTACATCCTACTCCATGCCCGTTACATTTATGCAAAATGCATTAAAAGGGACATTCTGGCCTAAATCACATTTACATCATTTGTTGCCATTATTTACAGCATTATTTACAGGTGTTTGTTTAGTTCATTTAAGTCTGAGAACACATTGTGAAAAGGTATCAGCAAATTACTTCAGTCCTGCTAGACATTGACCCAGTGCACCAGAATGACTGTCCGATGTCCCTTGACCAATGTTCTGGCACATTGTGCAAGCGGCGCGGATCTGGTAGTGCAAATCCTGCTGCCCACCTGGATTGTGAAATGAATTTTGCAACAGCATTTCATTCGTTTATCCAAGACTTTTCCCATGACTGTCTATAGAGCTAAAAGGGCAAAGTGGAATATTCATATTCACTGGCCAATGACCCAAGAAGCTGTGAATACGTCATGTCTAATGTGCTTTTCATTCTAGCACTTTCCATTTCCAGTTTGATTTAAGGATTTGGCACCAAATGCTGAGAACAATACACTGACAAGAATCGATTTTCCCTGCACTGTTTGACTTGTGAATCAGATGTGAATCAGAAAAAGGTAATACTGGAAACATTATCATCATCATCACTGTCAGAATTTGACAAGGAACTTTGACTGCGAGCCAAATTTCTGCTGAACTGCTGCATTCGTGGTGCCTGTGGAACTGTGTCCCTATGGTAACCTCTAATTGCTGCCGGAGAAAAATCACAGTGCTCAGCTTTTATTAAAGCAACAAAGGGGCGAAGTTTGCATATTCACTGCTTTTTTAAAAGATATCAAAATCTTGCTGAATCTCATTGCTGCTGACACATACCATCTAGGACTATGAACATATTTCATTAATATTATTTGGACCTACAATGTATCTTTCAACTGTGGTCAGTTAACCTTTACCATGCTGCCATCAAAACTATTCATCCAAATCTTTCCTACGAACACTGACAAGCAAGGTTACACAACAGTATAAAAGGAATCCATCCTGCTCATGTAATTCAGGTCAGTGTATTGAACACTTGATCAAAGAGACATCTTTTAAGGTGAAAGACGACTGAAGTTCTGATCCTGGAGTAAGCTAAGAATCTTGGAAAGAGAAGCACGTCTACATGACTCTCCTTCTCTGCTGGTCCTTGAAAGTTGGGCACTAAAATGTTGGCATAGATGCAACTGCAAGCCTGAATTGTTGATTGTGTGAGGAGAAGTGTTGATATGACCTCATATGCCAAACTTGGAGTTTACAGACTCTCAAAGAAGGAATTCACAAATGGTCTTCCAAGTGGTGTGATCCTCATCCAAAGTGGCACGTCAGTAACCTCATCTAGATGTGGACATAGAACACTGACAAACATAGCTTAATCATGTGTTAAATGTAACATCACAGAAACGGAATGCTAGGTTTCCATGTGTATTGAATAAACAGAGCAAGCTCATTCAGTTTAAATACAGTAAATGTATCAATTGACTTTAAAATTTAAAAGGCATATCTGGATTTTTTTAATCACATGTTATCACCCATTCCACAGTATGTGTGAACCTACAAATCAGTACCAGGATATCTGAAGTGATACTGAACAGACACAGTGGTGCACACAGTACTACGGTGACCCCCAGATGATCCACATTTTTGCTTCAACCTGACTCACACCACACAGGGATGTGGGTCTCTAAGGACCAGTTTGAGAACCACTGTACTAGTAAAGTCACATGCACAACACTAATATTGAAAAATTGGCATTTCTATCAGCCATAGACTAAGAAGCCCTTAATATATCTCTGGTTCTTTAGCTTGAGCTTCTCATGATAACTGTATATCTTATGGACCTGGGAAGTCAAAGGTTTAATGCAATAAGCTCAAATCAATATGTTTGCAACGTACACACAGGAAAAAAGCAATGGCCTAGATTTACAGTCTACTCCACTGCCTTTGGCTGAATAAATGACCTCAAGCCTCCTCGTGTCATTCCAGTTAAAGGCATGTATGCAGGCGGTTCTCAAATTTTTTAGTATAAGGCCCCCCAGACAGATCCTTGTAGTCTTGGCTTGCTTTCTGGCCCGCAGTCCCTGAACTTCTCATGCAAGAGACCTTGTGCTTTAGTTATAATTTGCACCCTGTAAACTTAAACAGAACTAACTGTTTTCTGTTTGTCTCCCATTTGTCTAGTCTGGCAGATCACCATCGGGGCTCCAGGTCACCACCTCATCCTGGACTGCTGGGGCCTCTTGCCCAAGTGTTTAGACTCCCACCTGCTCCTCCACCAGTCAAGGGAAACTGCTGTTTAAAGGCTCTGGCAGCAATTGTTATTCCTTTTGCTATGGACAAGAGACTCTCAAACTACTCCTCTTACAGATTTCAACAAAAGCTACTTCCACTGACTCTAATAGTTCATGCTCTGTTAACTACAGACTGGGAAGTGCTCAGCACTTCTTATTGTTATTTGTCTACATAAAGACTGTCTCTCTGTTTCCCTTTTTTGAGTCTTGGTTCCTTCTCAGGTGTCTTCCTTCAGCTTTAGGCAATTTTTATCGTCTTTGTCGCCCTTGGCTTACTGACTAGAAGCATAGACCTGGATTATGTAAAGCTGCTTTGCAACAACATCAGTTGTAAAAAGTGCTATTTAAATAAAATTGAATGAAATGAGATTGTGATTGGTAGGTGAGTACATTATATTATAATAAACAGGAGCCACTTTTTAGATATGTTTTTCTACAACACTCCTAGCATTTTAAATGGTGCCCAGTTTAGGAAAAGCTGAGGTGCGCTATAATTTTGAATGTTGGTAGACACCTGCTCAATGAGCATTTCTTCTGAAACCAGGGGTTTTAGAAGGGAGTTTGTTCACCCTTTGCTGCAGTAGGGTCTACTCTCTACTCTCTTTTGCATTAGATTTTGGAACATTGCTCTGAGGATTTGAATGCAGCCCCAACAGAATTTGTCATTAGTTCTGCATCACAAATGCCACTCCAGAAGTCTTGGATAAAACCAGGTCAATGAGGAGAGAACTCTCTGTCTGGAGAATAAGGTGGTCTTACTTAGAAGAAAAGATGGGTCAAGGTGAACAGGACTCACTATCAGGAAAACACGGTGTGCATGTTATCGACAAAAACGTAATAAAGCCCGGCCATATTGTGAGGGGCACTGGATATTACTCAGAATAAGAAGTATGGTTTATGAGGGTAGCCATACTTAAAGAGGGGTTTGAAAGGGTCTTTAGTGCTTATTTTCATTTACAACAGAGTATGAATCTCGACAGAGAACAGGACAAGCTATAGCAGGTTCTTTACAGCACCAGAGACTTTGAAGATTGGGATTTGTCTTTGACTTCATTAGGTCAACCTACTTCAACATTTAAAGCAACATGTGTTCATGTTCTCTCCTGGGTACAAACCATCACTGGACAAAATAAGTATTTTATCTGAATTTTTTTGGACATTACTTGGCAACACCTGCTCTGCTTCACTTTAAGTGCAAATTTCATGACAAACAGAACAATAGGAACGGCCTAAAATAAGAGTATGTTTAATTTCTAAACTTTTTTTAGTTTATTTGTTTATTCATTTATTCATTTACTTGTTCATTCATTTACTGTAACTGGTTAATCCTTACGGGTACACAGGGGCTATTCCGGGGTCCGCGGGCGCAAGGCAAGGACTCACCCTGGGTGGAGTGCCACCTTAGATACAGATTATTATATAGTTTAATTTATATCTTAATCCCAAGGATACTTCACAGAGTGGCAATAACATAAGCATACTCACAAAATGTACTACACAACAACAAAGTTAGACAGACAGAGCCACAACACAAAAAGAAAGAGTGTGATCAAAGAAGAACTCTTGAAATACTTTTACATTAAGAATGTTTTTCCTTCTTCTGTAATGTTACTGTTTGCAGATACGAGGTTCTGACAGTAATGATATCCTACTCAGCTACAGCAAAGCACATTGAATAAAAACTTTCATTTCATTTCATCATGCAGAATAACATTCAAGGCTTAGAGTTGTATGCAAAAGTTTGAGCACCCCTGGTCCAATTACATGTTGTTTTTATTTCTAGGTATGAATAAGCGCGTCATCTATGCAGACACACTTCTGCACATTTTAACACAGTTACAGTTTGCTGAATGCAACATATTGGGTCATTTTATATTGCATGTTTATATTGTAGCATATATGTTTTAGCATTCACTGTTTTCTGTTTAATTTTACTTTGAAAAATAAACAAAGCTAATGGAAGTTAACTTTAGATCTTTTGTTGGTCTGTTCATCAAAAAAAAAATCTTTAAATGTCAGTTTTAAGCCAACAAGATTTTCGGTTAATGTTTCTCTCTGAGAAAATGTTTGGTGATGCCACATCTTTTCACATCTAAAATCCCAGCCTCCTGAACTGCCCAGTGCAGGGAAATCAAAAGAAAAACACTGAAAATCACTGTTTAAAATCACTTAATCACTACTAAACATTAATCTGCTTGAGATCAGCTCATTCATTCCTTCAACAGATGTTTATTGTTCTGTATGTTTATAACATTTAATACCAATAATAATAAATGAAACAGTCATTTTTAATTCTTTTAAAATGTTTGTGTTTATGAGCATATATTACATAATATGCAATGAGATTTAATGTGATTAATGTCATTCACAGGTGATTCAGGATTTGAACCAAAACTTGCACTCCATGTTAATACTGCATGTCAGAATTATTCTAATAGTTTGATATTTATTAGACTCAATGTTTAGTCCAAAATTAGTTAACGGTTAAACACAAACACATGCAAGAACACACACTACAAAACACTGCAGGGTTAACATGAAGTACTGAACACAAATGAGTCACAGTCTGATTATTCCCAACCTTTAAATACGCAAAGCGATTTCAATCACAAAGATCACTCGCTTAACCTGAGGTCAGACCGAACTGGTAATGGAACCCAAAGCCAAAAACAACAGCAGTGACTCAGGGGAAAAAGTGCTCTTGCAATGAGTGTTATCAGGTTCGGTCACTGTATGACTTCAAAAGGGCAAACCCCAGAAAGGCTGGCCAGTTTCTCAGGCAGAGCCAACAGATTAAAGAGGATCGGGCAAGCATTCATAAACGCTTTTAGCTGCATGTTTATTCCTGCGTGTCAGACATCACGGCATCACAACAGAACTTGTGTCCATTTAACAGTAAATGCAGGGGCTAGAGGTGTAAATCTGATCTCACAGTTAATTTGATTATTCAATTCATTAAAAAGCAATTCAACATCATAAAAACCTTTACTTTTGGCCAGTCTTTACCCCAGTTTAGTCACCGTCAGTTCCACCTGTGAGCTGGGTTCCCCCATTAAGTCAAGTAGGTTTACTGTCATTTCAGTCATACGCACACAGTGAAATTAAACAATGTTCCTCCAGGACCATGGCGCAACAAAAACAGAACAAGGGAGAGAGAGCGAGAGAGCGAAAACAATCTTAGAGAGAGCAAGGTTAATTACGCTGTCCTGGACTCTTACTTGGATCACCAGGGATCCTGCTCGAGATCTCGTGATGATAAGGGCCACCAGTTATACAGCTGAGTGAGGTCTGAAATTTTACCTTGTTTTTTACATTTGAAAATTGATAGAGAAATTCAATTTTTCTCAACATCATTCACTGAATATTATATAATTTAAAACAGATTCCACAATCACCACATTCACACTGATGCATTATGATGCACTGATACACTTGAGGCAAGATATTAACTGGAGGAGAAAAGGAAACTCTTCCGTGCCTCTTCATGCTTGACATGTTACAGCACCAGACAGAAGTTATTTGTATGAAATCCTATTTCAAAGACAATTTTTTTTCCTAGCACAAAATGCTCCCAGCACAAAAGGATAGAACTATTCTGGTGGTCCCTGTGGACTGGTTTGAAAACTGTCTGAAGCAACACCTGTGTGAGTCCTTTTTTATGTTTCGAGAAAACAAATAACCTTAGCTAAAAGCAACTATAACCTCATGTGTTAACAGTATGCACTCAAAAGTCAGCATACTAGTTGCACCAGTATCACTAGTGAGTTTGCCTCTCATTTCCCAGCATTAATGGGCCAATTTATACAGAAGTAAAAGTATCTGCCAGTTACCTTCCAGATTAGTGGAACAGGGTACCATGTGCAGTTCTGAGCATTCAGTTTATCAGAATAAACAGGATAATGTTAAACTGTAAGTATCATGTCTCTTTCATGATACTGCTGACCTCTAGTGGTCAAATTGTAGTCTACCCACAGCTGCAAGTTTGCTTCCACAACCGGGATCCAAATTATGGTCTAGCAGTTTCACAGTTTACCTTTACTCACTCCCAAACACTTAACAGATCAGTTGAACCAGGTGTGTATGAGCACGGAAATCGCCAAACTGTGTTGGACACAGTCTCACCAAGTCTGGAGCAGTTTCTACAGTCATCAGAATAAGTAGCCCATTGTAGTCAAGTGTGAATGCACACAGCATGAAATTCTTCCTGTGCATTTAACCCACTCCAAGCAAAGCAGTGGGCAGCCAGGAACCCAGCGCCCAGGGAGCAGGGGGCGGTACCTTACTCAGGATAACTTCAGAGGTGCCACTAGAAGTCCTGGGATTTGCACCCACAACCTTCTGATCGAAGGAGCAACTCCCTAACCACTAGGCCACCACTAGGTTGGTGGTTGTTTTGTTTGCTTACTCACTAGATCCTATTTGTTTGTAAGAAACCAATGTTCTAAAGGGCTACGTGTCTTTTCTGATCAGAATGTAGAATGGGCATCTGAAGCATTTGTGCTAAAGCCCACAGAGAACTAAGCAACATGCCAAAATCATGCATTTATGTTTGGTCCATCTATGGCCAAAGGTGGCTCAGTGTCCCAATGAGTTTTAACTGGCTGTGGGTTCCCCAGTGAGTCAGAAAAGTAATAACTACGCAATCTCCTCTAGTACTTCCTTACAGTAGACCTCAAACACAGATGATGCAGGGTCAAGAGAAAACACCAGTTCGGAGACAGGACATCCCCCGACTCTCACCCACCACCAGAACCACTTATTTAGGGCCATGCTCCTCCTCCCCCTACCTTCTCCCACCATCCTGTCCATGAGAAGATGAAGGTTCCAGAGCAAAAAGTGGAAGAAAGGCAAGGCCAGCAGGCAAACAGCTAACGTGACAGCTGTGGCCACTAGAGGGCGCCCACCAAAGTCCAGTATCGTGTAGATATACGGCTGTCCACTGAGGTTGGTGCAGCCAGCCAGCCAGTAGATGAGAATGAAAGTTACGTAGAAGACTGCTGCCAGCAGAGCATAGAGGTAGTGGTAGAGATGAACAGGTGTGGAGGACAGCAGGAGATCCAGGACAGTCTGGATGCTGTTGACCAGGTGGAGGTTGATGTTGAAGGCCGTGATATTGTGCTGAGACGTGGGGTAGCTAAGAATCCAGTAAAGGAAAGAGACACAAAGGGAGAAAGATCCCACCACAGCGTGCAGGAACCACTGCAAGCCAAGGGCACAGGCCAGAGAAGCAGGGAGAGGCAAGGTCCTCAAAGACTCGTCACTGCCACCTAGGGGAAAGCAGGACTGGGTTAATAGCTCACATGAGACTGCTTCACATTTCATTGCGTTTTAGATCAAATATGTGACCTAAACCTATTCATACGGACCCTCTTTTCCCAACCCATCGGCTGATTGCCCTTAACAAGCTGGAGCAGGACTGTGTGGGTAAGAAATAGTTCAAATGTGCAGGGCAACTTATTACATGTAGTCCACGTTCAGGGAAAATGTACAATTATAGGAAACATTCCGTGAAAAATCTAATTTACACTAATTTACACAATTTTCCACTTAGCCCTGATGTTGGCGATCAGTTAGGAGTTCTTCGGGTTTAAAACTTAAGCTGCAAGCTGAAACATCTCCCAAACCACGTCCAGCTCTTCATTAGGATAGAGCAATCTTGTGGATGTGATTTAGGGCACAATATGACATACTGTGAGATATAAAAAATAAACAAAACATCAATATATGGGCGAACACTGTGGGCAGACCGTCCATGTCCTGTATACGTGTAAACAGTGAAGAAAATGTGCATTTTAGTACAACGTGTACATTTTCACATCCAAAGTTTGCATCATCAGTCAAGAGAACACACAGAATAGTGGAATGTAATTGTGTGATTTATATGTGCAACAGCAGTTAAAAATAGAAATGCAGTCAATCTATGAAAATAAAGTATGCGCTGTATCAGGTGCAGATCCACAAATCTGCAGAATGAAGAAATGGTTTCAGAGATGTATCTACAGGGGAAACAAATAGTATTTTTTTTAGTGCTGTTAGCCTCATAGCTAAATTTGGACTCCAAACTTGGCTGATTCACTACATTTAAGGTCAGTGGGAAATCATAATATTCAACTTTTTGCAGATCTGTTCCTTTCGATTATTAGACACATCCACGTGTTCTGAACTGATTGGATTTTGGTTTCTGGATCGGTTTGGATAGCCAAATCCAAAACACAGTGCCAGGTCGGTTTCCCTACAGCAGCGGTTCTCCAACCAGTTCTCAGGCCCCCATTTTACTACAATAAATAACATTTGAACTGGAGTCAAAAACCTCTACTCGCACTCTTAGCCAAATGATTCTGTATTGTTTTCTTTGCAGCGTTTGATGTTCCTTGAGGAACCACATACCATGGGTTGCACAATACAAAACCATTTACCCATGCAAAGAAGCATTAATGCATTTATTAGGTCTATACTCCCCTGAAAACAGCCATGGTGTAGACTATACATACTCCAAGAAGCCTTCATTACTTACCAGTGGTTCCATTCCCTGTCATTTGATGACAAAAGAGCCTGATGTGTATGAAAGCCCAGGCCAGGTTGAGCAGGGCCACAAGATGGTACAGCCCCAAGAGTATGTATGAAACATGGCTGAGGAAGATGAGGAACTTGGGTGTGTTAAAAACGAGGGCTGCATACACACACCAGCTGACTATGTTGGCCAGCATACAGAACCGGAAGACCAGCCAAACAGATGGCGGAATATTCCACTGAAAAAGAGAGGACTTTGTTCAGTAATCCTCATAAATGACGACTGTTATCATGTCACTCAAAAGAAGACTCACCCGTGGCTGGAGCAGGACCTCTGGATTAGAAGGGAAAAGGTACAGTTTCTTCACCTTCCACTCTTCCTTCCAGCTCTGTGTCCAACACGCCCCCATCTTTCTGAACACCCTGGTAATGAAAACCTGCGCATCATTTACCCCAAACCCAACTCAGACCTAAGCAGAATCAGAAAACTTTACTGATCCCGCAGGGAACTGCTTTTGTTATGACCGCACAGATGCAATACAAGAACAATACAAAATATACTGAACAAAAATATAACACTTTTGTTTTTGCTCCCATTTTTCATGAGATCTGAAACATTTTCTACTTACACAAAAGACCCATTACTCTCAAATATTGTTCACAAATCTGTCTAATTCTCTGTTAGTGAGCACTTCTCCTTTGCCGAGATAATCCATGCCACTCTGAAATATGAGCAAAAACAAAAGTTGCGTTTATACTTTTGTTCAGTGTAGAAAGTCGAAATAAATCCAAAAAAAACTTTAAAATACTCCACATGAAATACACTATATACACATTATGGAAGTGTGAATACTATAGATACACTATATGGTCAAAAGTACTGGGAGACACCTGTACTTATTTGAGTTTAAATCATTTCATTGTGTCTAATAAGATATTAAATAATGAAATGATTTAAACTCAAATAAGAAAATGCATATCAAAGTAGTTTCAGGTTATTGCACAGATTATTGTGTGGGTGTTTGATGGGGGGTGGTGGGGGTTATAGAGTCTGATAGTGGTGAGAAGGAAGGATTTTAAGCAGGCACTAGAGAAAACACTGGGAACTGGGGATATCAGCCTTCTTAGTGAGACACTGCGACAGGATCTTACAGCTCTAAACATTAACTTCCCATTTAGAACTCGTTCATAAGCAAATGTCCCTGACCTCCACTCTCACCAGAGGGAGCACACACACTCACATACCCACTCACATCACTGTAATTAGGGAGTGGAAGTAGCTTTGGATAAAAGCATCGGATAAATGCCGTAAATGTAAATGGAATTTGTAAAACTCCAATACAGGCCTAAACCTCCAGCAGTAGAAATCTTGGGAGCTGGGCCAGCATCCCCAGTCTTAGTGAGACACTTTTTAGTGAGACACTGCTGGTTCCATTTGTTAATAAATACTAACTTCCTGCATGGAAACAGCTCATCCTTCCACAAGATACGTCCCATAAGAAAAATAACCATAAATGCCTCACCTCACTAGAGAAAGCACACACTCGCAAAAATGAAACAAGAGCATCATTTACCCAGAAATTTGTAAAACTGTTAGGATACAGACCTAAGCATTCACCAGTGGAAAGACTGGGACCTGGGGATACCACACTTTTAGTGAGACACTGTTGGATCCATTTGTTTAACTGTGCACAGCAGTACCTCTAAACATGAACTTCCCACTTATAACCAGCTCATCCTGCTACAAGGCTCTTACCATAAAAACATAAGCATATATCACTGACCTCTGCATTCACCAAGAAAGAGAAAGCACACTCACGTTGTAAAAACAGCTGAGGGTCCAGAGATGTTTTCTAACAGCACAGTCGTGACTCGGGTTGGCATGTGTGGCGGCTGGACACTGAACTGCTTGTCTCAGCTTGGACAAATCAAATAACTTTCAACTGGGCAGCAGCTTATGACTATAGACATGTGATGTCCACATCTGTACCATCACCCCAGAGAGGAGCGCTGAGGGTTGTTTGTATATGAAATGTCCAATACAAAATACTCAGGATTTTTTATATTTTCTCTTACACTCAGGGCTGCTGGTAGTTAGGGATCTGCCCCTGTCATCATAAGGCTGTGGGTTTGAAGCCCAGGACAACTAGCGGCACCTCTGAGGTTCCCTTGAATAAGGTACCATCCCCACACACTGTGCTGTGGAGTGTTCCAATCTGACAAATGGCCAAATATATTTGTGAAAAAAGAAATCTACCATTACACATCAAACCCACATCTGGACCATCACCACAATGTTCAGGGTCCTTGTAACATCTGGTATGAGATCAAAGTCCTGGAGGCTGATTTACCTTGAGGAGGGGATGCAACTCCAAACCCTCCCTTTCAACCACAAATCAACAGGACCAAGAATGTTTTAAAAATCAGGGTCTCTTTCTAACTTTTGCATGATGTAATCTGACCTACAGCAAACAATTACATTTCTAACCAGTCTTCACTGTGGATGTTTTCTCTCCTCTGAAACTACTGGATTCTATTCCGGTGGCAAAAGGATCAACATAAACAGTAAAACATTGTTAGGGAGCAAATAACTGTTTGACAATAACTTTAACAATGTTAGAATTCCAGCAGAGGCTGGGTAGTCGGGACAAGAAGACAGAGGGCGAATACACAAGAAACTTATTAACAGCATGAAATGACAGCTGTAAATGTGCATATTTGCTCCGAGTTGATGACAGGATCTCACTTCTGCCAGTTATCTGAGAGTTAGACTGAAAAACTGCACTCTTCCACTTACCACACCAAGATCACATGCACCTAACATCACTTCTTTTCTGTTAAAGGGCCACTCTGGCCTAAATGCCATCACAGTAATCCCCATTTTACACAGATCAGAAGTCAAGGATTCAGTCACACGCAGATTTTTTTGGAAAACCAAACTCATAGTTTTACGCGGAAATCCCCACAATAACAGGGGACGGCTCAGACAGCTCAAACGCCACAGTTCGCTCGACCAGGAGACCTTTCCAACGATCCCTCGTTTGTATTTTCAGCCCGAGTAGATCAGGGGTTATTCACTTTTGTCTCTAGACCTTCCGAGGTGCATTTCTCCGCAGGGAATTTATATTGCAAGAGGCAAATACGGGGTTACCCTTGCATTCTCTTTAAAGGTAATGCATCAAACTTAGTTTAAAATGTGTGCACATTTAGGGTTTACACAATATAACATTTACCAAAAACAATGCAGTTTCCCCACGATATGCGGGTGCTCTTGGAACGTACAAAACCCAGATAACCCCCCACAAAAAGCAGGAGATTACTGTACTGTATATCTATAGCAAACAAACTAACATCATGAAAACCCTAAGCAGAACCACAGTAGGTTCAACAGTTTTGTTGATTTTCCAGAGTAAAGACCAATTAACTGCTTATGCCATCTTGGAGATAAGAGGAACTTCTTAAGGCGTTTTTAGACTGAGCTGCTTTTTTAACTCAAACTAGAGAATGCTAAAATATATTTAACCATTAAAACAATAAATGAATATCTTGTTGACGCTGTATGACTAAACGTCTAAACTGGACAGAAAGGAAGGGTTATCCGAGTCTCAGATGAACAGACGAAAAGCTTCAATTAGAAAAGTAGCAACCCAACAGATAATCTTGCCTAGAGAATAATTTAGATCATTGATGCCCAACCCCCAACAACTAAAGAAAGAAATGTACTATTTTGTAGGTTGTATTAAGATGACTGGCATTTTATGATAAAATTAGGCATGCCAAGAAACAAGTAAATAAAAAAGGTTTGTGCTACTTGGAATGCACCAAAAAGAAGACAATCATTTTACATATTTATTCTCTTATGTACAAAACTGAGGTCATATTCTACAAATTTTACAGGTTGACCATGCTTGGTGTACAAAAAAAAAAAAAAAAGATTCACATTTCAGTGACACTGTACATATATACACAAACTCAACTGCCATCACAGATAATCCCATCTATACATTTTCTTCTGCCTCTGACACACAATCCATTCTTCAGTGACTGAAAAGGCAGTGAGAGCAATGAGGTTTTGCCCACTTCATATGGCGAAAAATCATAACAGTTTATTCAATTTCAGTGAAACGGGCAAACATGGCTTTGCGGACGGCATCCTTGTACGTGTCCGAGGCTGAGAGGGTATAATTACTTCCTTTGGTACCTAAACCTGCACCCTTCATTCGCAACTGGGCCTGGAGACAAAAACAAAAACGATTTAAGTTCTTCACTTCATTTCTTCACATCCAAAACCTCACCGAAATAAGTACATGAGCTGAAACACCCTCCTTAATAGAGAAGGTTAAGAACAGAGGCTCACCTCGATTGGTGCTGTAATGCCCTGCTGATTTCTGCCAAGTCCTTTGCCTTCCTTCCAGCCCATAGCCTGGAGCATTTTGTTGCCAATGTTGTCACTGTTCAGTCCATCTTTAGTGGGCTGCTCATAATTTCTGTCAAAATGAGAGCATTGTTGGCCTAAGCATCTAGTTTGTCGATGTTACAATGACAGAAAAAAAATCTTGATCACTATAAGACTTGACTTACAATACAGGTGCAGGTTGTGCAAACTTTCTCTTCTTGGGTGTAGGAGGTTCAGGAATCCCATATTTTTCCCTCCTTTCTGCTGCTCTGTCCCGGTACTTCATCTGCTCATCGGAAAAAACAGCAAGTTTGTATTTAATATACAACCCTGCTTTTCAGTGGAAGTTACAGGAATACACACACTAAAAAGGTACAAACCTCCGTCTCCTTCCTCTCCAGCTCCTCGAGTTCTGCCTCAGTCAATTTGGATCTTCTGTGTACTTCCAGGTTTTGCTGGGGAAAAAAGCCACATCAAGTTATGAAATAAGTTATTTTTTAAGTACACAAAAAATGAACTCTAAGCAAAATCTCTCAATCTGGACTAGCCTCAGTGAGCAGCTATGCATCAATGCTTACATTTTAACCCTAACCCTAACTTAAATTACCAGCGTTTGTCCACTTACATTTACTGAAATGTTAATAAGAAATACTAACTGTTGTAAATAAACTATAAATCAATCTGTCATAGTAAGTGAGAGTACCTTGTGCAGGTCTGATAACTGCTGATGGCGGACCAGAGCTTCTTTGTTGGGGAACTGCCTCCTGCACAGCAAGCAGGCCATTTTCTTCCAATCTGTCAGTTTATCTTCCCTCTCGTCACCTTCAGGAGCCTCTTCAGGCTCACTGTCACCGCTGTAGGCTGCCACTAGACCCACCTAAACACAAAACAGAACTTAACATGGACTTGCATGCCATAGAGGTAAAGAAATGCCTAAACAGTGCATTTGTGTAAATGCTAAAACAGATTAGCTGCTGCTAACCTTTGAGGATGAGCTTTCCTCTTCTGAAGTCCTTGCTGCCTCTGACACAAGCCTCTCCAAACCAGTTGTCTGCTTAAAATACAACAAAACAAGGTTGAATGTATGCATCTTAAAGTTACACATACCAACCAATTTAACTGCAAAACGCTTGACATTACTAAGAAAATCCATTAATGTCCTGCAAGTTTCTAGCCGAAAGATACCTTCTTCTCAAATAGCGTGAAACCAGCATCTGCTGCTGCTGCCTCTTTCCTCTCCTCCTGGCTGATGGGCTGAAAGCTGCTCTTGAAGTTCTCCTTCTGCTTGTTCAGACTCTTTGCCCAGCGCTCCATGTCCTTTGCAATCTATTACAGAAACGTGTCATTTATTATCTGGGTTGAATGCACATACACAGCCTACCAAACAATTTCTTACTAGAAACATAGTTAATCAGCAAACACTTCCATTCTTGGTTAAAAAGAAGAAGAAAAAAAAGTAACCTGTTGAGCGGTTTTGCTCTTGGGCTTATCCTTCTTCTCCTTGCCCTCTTTGGTGGGGGTGGAGGTTCCAGGTGCCTGTCCAGCATTGCCAGAGTCGGCTGCAGGCAAATACGCCTGCTTTTCACTGTCCCAATACAGGTACTGTTGTGTGTACGAGTTGTAATAATACTGGAACACACCCACACACACACACAGTGAGTTTAACTCAAATGTTATTGCATCACGAACAAAGCCTTTTCAAAGATATTTTACAAAGTATTTGTGAGCTGACTTACATGTGTACTGGGGTCGTAATAAAGACCAGTTTGAGGATCATAGTAGTAGCCAGAGGCCTCATCATACTGGTAAGTGGAGGTATCTGGGGCAGCTAGTAAGAAAACAGACAGTGTGAAAAACAATTATGTTCTACAACGTGGTACTCACCAATCATTAGTGGATTCAAGTATTATACCCTTACTATCTTTAGCATCCTGAGAGGTCCCTGTAGCAGTGGCTGGAGCAGCAGCAGATGTAGTTGGGGCAGCTGCGATGACTGCAGAGGTTGCTGGAGCTGAGATAGTGGCAGCTGGTGTAAGGGCTGGGGCTTGAATCGTCTGCACAATCTGGAAACAAAAAGGACACATCTCACATTGTTAAAACACATCACAAAAGCCTGAAATGGAAAGGAAGAGCTGGGAGTTGAGGGTAACTCTCACCTGTGTGGCAGGCTGGCCGACGATTTGTGGTTGATAAACCTGAGCACCCTGAGAAATAACAACTCCTGCAGCCGAAGGGAGCACCTTCAATCCAGGGGCAGCTAAACAAACACACTGTATTAGACCCAATAGTGGAAGTCAACTGCCACCTAAAACAAAACGCCACTAGCTGGACTTTTTTTCTTTCTTCTTAAATTGGGGAACAAAGTCTGTTCAGGAAATGAAAGTCAATAACCCTGCTTTGCCATTAGAACTCCAATGTTAAAGTTTGCTCTTAAATCCCATAGAACATGAATGCATTACCTCCAAGTATGCCGTTGGCCTGGGATGGGTCTGTTGCTCCAGTCTGTAGCTGCTGATACTGGGCCTGATATTCCTACACCAAAGCAAAATAATCAGTTACAACTTCAGTCAGTTTCTATCATGTCATTAAAGAAAATGTAGGTGTGATCTACTAACCTGTGAATAAGGCATATAGCCTTCCTGCAGGCAGTAATCTGATGCCTGATCCACGCACTGCTGCGGCTATGAAGACAAAGTTAACATAAATAGTAACAAATTCACAAATATAAAGAAATTGCCATATTTAAGCTGAATAGTCACCTGGCTAGAGGACCACTGGGCAGCAGCAATAGCAGTGCTAGCTACTGAGAAAGCACTGATGCGATTCCCATCTGGCAATAGCAGGTCCCTGAGGAGAACAGTAAGTGTTATTTATCTGAACCCTCGTCAGTCCTCCAACACAAAATCATCCATCATGCAGTGACTAAGAAAAGCACATACTTTCTTGCACTTTTGGCATAGTCAACTCCAATAGTCTTGCCATCCAGCTTAAGTGGAGGCTGAAGGCCCTGGAGGATGGTGAGGAGCTGAGACGCCTCCTACAAAACCAACATAAAGCATCACTGTGTGCCCATGGACATAAATCAATGAAAAACCATCATATATATATTGTAGTGCAGGAAAAAAAGACTCAAACACGACATTAAATTAGCTTTTTGGTTTGTCAGGCACAGGGGTAAATATGTTTTCAAAACTAGACTGAAAGTCAACCTATATATCTTTCCTTGTTAGTTTAGGATGGGTCCGAACAATTAAAATGCTTAAAAAAGTCTGAAATACCACACATTAGCTCAGCTAAGTCCTTTTAAAACAGACACTTTTGCTACACTGCAAACAGTTGGTTTAATGTTGGTATTAGCGTCAGCTTGCCTTAAAGAACCACACAGTATTTGAGTACCATTTCAGAAATAACTACTGATACTGGAATCCTGTAAGCTCCTATTCAGGCTAGGCCTACACTAGTCACAAAAATGGCATAGGTAACCCAATACACTACTGGAAAAATGATCACAAATTGTTTTAACATCCGTTATTAAAAAACATTTAAAACTGGGGAAAATTGGGACTAGAGCAAATAATTTGTATTTCAGTTGCAAAAAGGATTCAAATGCTGCAAATAGAGACAGAATGCCAAGGATATTCTTCAAACAGGGGTGACACAGCATGAAAGAATTCTGACGTGATCACGTACTAGAGGAGATGAGAGCTGGACAAACGCAAAACCTCTGTTCTGCCCAGTCTGCTTGTCTTTGATGAGACGGATGTTGCCTGCTGATAGGTTAGCGTAGGGTGCCAAGGCTGCCATGATGCCCTCAACAGTGGAGAGCGGGGCAATGTTTCTCAGGATGATGGCTGTGACAAAACACACACTTAATTTACACAGTGCAACTGTAGTCATGACAGACACATTGAAGTGTAAATGTACACACATTCTGTTTACAAAAAAAAAGGGTAACGAATCCTTACTGTCCCCATAATAATCTCCGCTGGGCTGGGTGTCTGTACCTCCTGTTGTGCTGCTGGTTTCAGAATCTGCAAAGAAACACAATGGCGGTCCATTATCCTCCTGAGGCGCAAAGCAAGCAAGTATATGCGACTTGGGACATAACACCCTCCCACAAAATTCTCAATAACAAAACCTTTCAGGATCTGTTGCTAAATTAAAATTTCACCCATTAATATAAAGCTAGATATACAGTTGGATCCATGCTCCTGATGCGTGGAGGAGCCTGACTGGGTGCAGGCAGCAGCTTTGTAGTTGAGGAGCTACTTACCTGCTTTGGCTGCGCCACATCTGAAGCACTTCAGTCTCCTCCGGAAATTATACAGGCCGCACTGCAAGTAACCGGTCATAGTGTTTACATTTAAACTTCTATCAGCTCATCAGGTGATAAGCACACTTCAGAGGCTTGATCAACACAGTGCTTACCATATTTGACATCCATCAGATTTAACTGATATATAAATAACCTATAGCCTTTTTTCAGCCTAAATGTTCCACTGCTTTACATAATGACTATACTGCTAGGTTTTGTGTTACAGGAAACTGAAGTTTACAAAACTGTCATACTATGTCAGTACATCCAAGCTGGTTTTAAAAGGCCTATGGAGCATCAGAGGCTAAGATGTTTACAAAAATCAATAAAACCAGACATAACCTTTGACCAACTTACTGAGTTGCAAAGCCAGTCTTCAAACTTGTGCCGGGTGTTGCTGTAGTGCATGGCAACACTCTTTCCCTGGATGGTCAGCAGCTTCTGCAAAAGGAACAAAAACCTGGGGTTATTTCAGCTTCCCTAGATCATTTCTGATCTCAGCCCATGAACAACCACTATAGCCACGATGGTTTGGGGGAGGATCGCCCAGGAGGACTCAAAGTGTACGAGTGGGTCACTGAGTGTGTGTGTTCGTGCTGTTTGGGACCCAGGCATCCGGATGGGGCCGGAGCAGTGTGTAAAAAGTAGAGCGCTTCAGGGCCTTGGGACGAGGTACAGACTCCACACAACGGACTGTAAAAGTCTCTTGGCATAAGGAAACTTAAAATTCCTCCTCAGTCAAAACCCAAAATGGTAAAAAGATTTCCTTCAGTCCATTAAATGACTTAATTTATTTCTTTCCCTACAACTATTGGCTTATGGTCTTTTTTTAAGTATAAAGAGCTATGGTTATATTAGTTTAAATGATCCAAAAACTCTTGAGCAGAATTCCATTTGAACATTTTGTTTAAAATTCATAAAAAGCTGTTCTTGAGCATTTTTATTATACATGAAATACATTCGAAAATTGTCAAATGCATTTCTGAAATTCTTTAAATATAGGCCAACAAAAAAATTCTGCTTTAATGTACAGATAAACCATGTCAATGTCAGTAATCCTACTTCCCAAACTTATCTTGATTAAAATGTCCATAAAATGCCCCTCTTTATTTAAAGTCACACCATGCCTTCGAAAATGGAGGGGAATGGTCCAATAGTGTCCATTTTGATTTCTGGGGTCGCAATTTTTGTTCTTTTTCATTTCAAATTGCATCATTCCCCAGGGTAAACACTAGACTTGGTGATTAGGAAGCAACCTGATTGGTCTCCATCCATCGGGTAGCATCTTGCAAGTGATAAAACTCCACGAAGGCGAAACCTCGGCTTATACCTAGAGAGGCATTCAGATATACAGACGGGAGGCGTGTTAGTCTTAATGGTTCAGTGGTATAACATTCAAACTCTGTCACAAACTGCTTCGTGACCCCCCAGCGACCGAGAGAGGTCAAATGGTTGGGAGGGTGCCAGAAAAATCTTTTGCCATAGCAATAGAAACCTAAAATCACATTTACAACTTCAAAACAGAATTTGGAACTGACTGCACCAATACTTTCAGTGAGTGCTAGCACAAACATTCACATCAACTTCACCGTTCTGTACCTCCTTACGCACCATATAAGAAAATGGAATATACACGTTAACTTACTGTGTTTTGCAAAGAGAGCCCTTCTAACACACTTGTTTTCTGTAACATGTTGGTGTCAAACATCTTCACTTGTCTAAATGTGGACCATGTAAATCGAGGCAACACCATGAACAAAAACTTACCTTAGTACTGCCTTATGAAGTGCAAAAATATCTGCACTGGACTATAAATGACACACAGATTTGAGGATGTCTGGATAAATATCGTTGCTATGGCAAAAGTCACTTGAGCAGAAGCAGGTTGGCCCAGTGGTCACAGGTTTGGAAGAGGAAGGGTCCATGGTACACAGATCTCACCTGTTCTTTTTTTCATAAGACGCACATCCATCGGCTGTGGACCCTCTAACTGGTCTATCGCTGATCGGATCTGAGAAAACGAAGAGAAGTAAATGGTTTAAAACAGTAAAGGTAACCTACTCCAAGTTCACTTTTCATAAACGAAGAGGCTTTAGTACTTACATCTGCCTCTGTGGTGTTGACAGGAAGCCCCCGAAGCATAATGGTCTTGCTTTCTTTCTCGTCAGCCGGGTCACCTCGGTAGTCATGCTCAGAATAATCGCCATCTGAGTGGTGTCCATCATCAGATCCATCACTACTGCGACGTTTCCTTCCTCTCTGTTGATTTAAAGGCAAGATTGAACAAATGAATGACAATGGAATGCCACACAGGTAACAAATGAGAATAAAACTATTTTTCATGAGAGAAGGTATTCTATACATTTTACACTGAAGGTAACTTAAAAACTAGACTTATTAATTTACATTAACGCACTAATAGACACGCACCTCAGGACTGTCTCGACTCCAGTAGCGATCACTCCGATCTCCTCTGTCTCCATCATAGCGGTCGCTACGGCGGTCGTCACTCCAGCGGTGAGAATCATACCCACGATCCTCGCGTTCTCGTCTGTCTCTGCGGTCATCGTCGCGAGACTGCTCCGACCCGTACCTGCCACTGCGCTCTGTACGGCTCACCCTGATCCGAACACAAATCCATTAATCAGCAAAAGTGTCTTGCCGATTTTATTAAATATGCTGTGCAAATAGTTATTGAGCAAGATGCAAATGACCTATTTACCGTTTATCAGCACCCATGTCTCTCTCACTCAATAAGAGACCTGATGGAGAAAAAAAAAAAGCAAGCACACATCAGTCATATCCTCAACATTGGTAGCCACCACCTACACATCTCCTTTTATAGCCTTAAACTTGAGATGTTGTGTATTAAACCATCTAAGTTTGATTACACATAAAAACCGAGGCAGAGCTAATATACTTCTACTAAAATCAAGAAATTTCACGAAGGACACAGGACCACTGTTAATAAACAATGAAAATGTTTGAAACAAATGTGATAAAGCTGTAAACGAGCCGTACATCTTTTATCTCACATTCAAGATTGCTAATGTCAATTCTGTTACTGCTCAGTAAACAGTATGTAATCTGGCAAGTCTCGGGTGTAACATGCTGCAAGGGGAACATCAGGTATCACACTATCCTGCTGTCATTAGAGCCATCTAGAAGCCTAAGGCTTTACTGACAGGTTTGTACTGTGGGAAGCATTTTTAATGACCGACTCTCCAGTAACTTGCTGAAAAACTAAATAAAACTAAATCTTTATAAATAAATCTAAATAAAACCTATACTTAAGAGGAAAGCTTAGGAAGTGTTATAAATTTAACACTTTTCCTGATTTGACATGGGCGAGAAAAAGAAGGGAAGACACTCAAAAGTGCAGGGCAGGAGATGAAAAAACGGATAAAATACAGATTAAAAGGGATTTCTTAAAAAATAAAACAAAATTCTCCTATTTTATCTTGGCTGCAGAATATATCACCTACAAATCACCATCACAATATCGGTCTCTGCAATACTGATATGGCAAAAGGCTGCAAATGAGCCTCTAACCAATCACAGGGTTTCTCAGAAAGTGACCAATCACATGTCCAGATGACTAGCTGAGTTCTGATGATTTGACTTTTTCATATAAATCAGACAAAAGTTGGTGAATCAATCCATAAATGATTGGAGCTAAACTGCTGTAGTCATAATAAAGATATTTAGATAAGATTTTGTAGCTTATTTTCTTCACGCAGACTGTATGGCATAAATGTACCATTTGAAACGATACTTTTTAAGCCTAGAAAATGTATGAGACGAGCCTTTTAATGTCTTAAAAGGCACCACAATCAAAATATGCAGCAGGAAAACCGCAATACTGATATTTTATCTATATTGTGCAAATCTAAGTTTTAAAATAAAGGCAGCTATGCAAAATGGCTGAATTAGTGAATGGGCTCCAATGCAAGCCTTTATTAATAGCACTGACTAACTGGGCTACACTGAGGCAAAAGAAACATGCTATTTACATTATAATTGTGCCATTTTACAATTATTAAGGATTATCAGCTATTAAATAAGATATTACTAAGAAAATTATCACTCTTGACACTACTGATACTTCCTACTTAGTTCCTACCTCTGCAGCTACATTTTTAGCTCCATCAATATGCATGTTATTTTATATACATATATATGATGTCTGCATTCCATTTAATTCTTATGCTACATTTACATTATTACAATTACGTGTTAACACTATTAACGATAAAATTACTGACTTTACTTCAAAGTATTATTTTTGCCACTACTGACACTATTACCTACATCAACCTCCTACTTCAAATCGGATACTATATTTCATATAGTAAGAATATTGTATCTGTATTTGAATTCCACGCATTTCACCCTACTGTTGGCTATTTTACTGTTTAGATTCGACGAATAGTTTACATGCTCATTATCATGCCAATAAAGCTTTTTGAATTGAAAAAGTGAATAAAACCCTCTCTTGTGCTCTGGTCAGGTGTAATCTGAAGTTTAATTTGACATTTAGAGTTTGTTAGGTGCTTCAGGGTGAGTGTGTTTTTGGAGTTAAAATGGAGGCCGAGGCGGAGAGCTCGTCGTTTGAAGGAGAAACGAAATAACTCAATCGGAAAATGCAGACAGGTTTATTAAATCTGTATGAACTTACCGTCTCAAATACTCTCCAATACCGGGGTTAACTCTGATACGTAAAGCAGATAAACTCTGTAATCTGTTTCTCCGCGAAACGGCGACTCTTCTCGTCCTCCTGCAACAACATCGGGAGAGAAAATGGCTCTTCTCCTTCCCAAAGTGCTTTGAGAGACGTGTCTCCCGCGGAGGATTGTGGTTATTGTAGTCTGGGAGCACATACGCTACATGGACGAAAGTAATGGAACATAAACGTTTTTCAGGTTTTAGCCCCTTGGCTTCTGCAAACCATGACATTTTGGACAACGCCATGCTTCCAACTTCGTGGACACAGTTTGGGGAAGAACATTTTCTATTCCAGCATGACTGTGCCCCAGTGCACAAAGCAAGCTCCATGAAGACATTGGAGGGGTGGAAGAACTTGACTGGCCAACAAAGAGCCTCAATCCAATCCCGCACCTTTGGTATGAACTCGAACAGAGATTGCGAGCCAGGCCTTCATAATAATAATAATAATAATACATTTTATTTGTAACGCACTTTACATTTGGAACAAATCTCAAAGTGCCAAAAAATAAATACTCTAAAGAATGAATGGGCACAAATTTCCACATCCTTCCAAGAAGGGTGAAAGCTGTTGTAGCTGCAAAGGGGGACCTGCTCCATATTAAAGGGGACATATTATGCAAAGCTAACTTTAGTTATAATACAAAACATGTTCATGAAGTTCTTTGCACAAAATCACTCTCACATAAAGATATGTCACCAGCTTTATTTAGTTGTTGCTAGGTTATGGGAACGCAGGTGAGACTGACGCTGCTCCGTCTGGCATGTTTTTGTTTGGTATTTTTTAAGCATTATAAATTAATTAATCCACCACTGGTAAAGTGCCCAGGAAGCAGTTGGCCACGAAGGCTCCTCACAAGAGTGCGCCGGCAACCAGTGGCATGAAAAAACCACACCGTTACAGGCCCAGAACCATGGCTCAGAGAGAGCTCTGTCGTGGTGGAAACTCCTTTGCCAGGTACAGAGTTGAACTCCAGTGGACTATGAGCTGAGCAGTTTACTTGAGTTCAAGACTGTCTGAATGGGAGGGCAGGGGCCTCTGTAAATGCCAAGCTTTGAGCAGTAAGGAAAGTCCCCAAGAGGCCTAGAAGGACCATAACTCAGATAAGGCATGAAGAAGGGATGGTGAGTTTAGAGGTCCAGTTTTTTGTTTTTGACACAGGCCCTCATAAGTGTAAAATGGCCGCAGGACTAGATAAGAACGCAGGTTTCCAGACTGGATTCCAAGAGAGGGGGAGTTAAGCAGAATCAGATAAAGCGCATGTCCAGAAAAAAGAATCTTAATTGATTGAAAGGGCGACTGGAGGTGTCACTGAAATATGAATCAGAAAAGGACCAAATCTGTTATTATTGGTTGAAACTAACAGGGTGGGATAAGCAAATCAAGTAAAGTAAACTCCCTCTGTTTTCCATAGATGTGACATAGCTAGATGAATAAGCAAATGAAGCGAAGGAAAACTCCCATGTTCTTTATAGGTTTTACGTAGTGATGATGAGGAATTGGGCTTTCATTGGGTAAAACGATCTGGTGGTACTAAGCAAATTAAGCAATTAAACTAACTGTGTTTAAGGTCCCCAACGTGGAACGCCCTCCCTGAACATCTAAGGATAACACAAGAATTATAAACTCTTCTTAGTTTAATGTATCTATTCTTTCTTTTTTTTGGCTAACTCCTGTAAAGTGACCTTGAGAGTTGTGAAAGGCCCTTATAAAAAGATATTATTATTATTATTATTATTATTATTATTATTATTATTATTATTATGCATAGTTTCAGGCCCTTTCAAAATGAACCAGCCCAGTGTGATGTAATACTAGGCCAATTTGCATAGAACTAGATCAGTTGAAGATCCCCCAGTTTGTCTGCTAGTTTTATAATCAGTATCAGAAAACTTAATTTATCCCGGAGGAAATTGTTTTAAGAAACGTTGAAATAACTTTAGCAAACATTGTACAATATGCGTTCAACAATGATAAGTTTAAGTTAAGTGTAGAGAATTTTAAATGCACTTTAAGTGCACATTTATGATCAATATAAGCCTATTAATTGTATTTTGCCCAAAAATTAACACCTTTAAGACAAACTGATTAACATTTCAATTGCCCACATTAAAACATTTCTCGGGCGGTGTGCATACCTGGCATTAACACAGCCGTTTACACCTGTTATATTGACTGTGTCTCCAGTGACTCATTGTGACTAGTAGAGGTTGGATAATTTCTGTTGGTTCTCCACATTGTGTCAATCTCCCACTTCTGATGCCTTCAACCCTGTTCACATTTGTCCTTGGTGCTGGCCACTTGTGATTAGATCATTCAAAATGTATGCCAGACACGAATGAGTGAACGTATTCTGAATATGCTACTTTTTGACCTGAGGGAATTATACTTAAAAGCTGTTTACTACTGAGCAGTAGTGTTAACTTAGTGTTAAAACACTAATATTACTGTCAGGTCCCGACAGCGGCCACCAGAGGTCGCTCTTTGTTAGGTTGGGGGTTTTCGTGTTTTGGTGTTTTGAGATTTTTATTTTGATATCCAGAGTGCATCGGGTTTGAGTTTGATTTAAGTTACTAGTTTCAGCTGCAGGTGCTGAAGCAGTAAGTAGTGGTTTTTGTATGGCTAAGTCTTTGCTTAACCATTTCCAGACCTCTTTCTTCATAGAAGCCCAGTGGCTACCATTAAAAAATACCTGGACTGGGTCTTTTACTCCAGTAGATTAAATTAGGTGTGTTTCTTATGGAATTTTATAAATCCATACAATGATTGGAGGAACAGAGCAGAAATCTGGAACCAAACCTGTGTTCTCCTGACCAACACACAAAATATTGACTACACTTTTTACTGCTTTCTTGTTTGTTTGTATTTATTCTAATGTTCCCTTGTGTTTTTGCTGGTAGAAAGAAATTCACTGCTGATATTACTGGCTTCAAACAGTTTGCACACTCAAACAATTTGAGTGTTTTGAAAGACGCTTTTCAAATAAAATGTATTATTATTATTATTATTATTATTATTATTATGTGCCTGAGACTTTGTATAGTACTGTACATGTTATAGTTTGATATCACTAGTATTCTGCCCATTTCTGATAATCGGTGCAACAGTTACATTTATTTGTTCATTAATGTTTCCGTATTGGCAAAGGCGGATAGGCCATGAACCCACATTCAATGTTCTGTAATTATTTTGCACTAAAATAGTATAAAAATAGTCTTCATTAGAAAATGATTTCCAGTGAATTTCTTATGAGCTGAATAATAAAGTAAACCATATTTCAGGTGAATTATTCAGGAAATAAACAGCAGAAGAGGAAGCCTGGGATTTGGAATAAACCTTTTGGGATGCACAGCGTTTCAAGAACTTTTCCTCTTTATTTCAGTCCAGTGAGCTTTTGATGAAGGTCAGTCTCCTCCTGCCAAGAATCAGGACCACTCTGCTCCAAAAACAACAACGGGACCGTCCGTACGTGGTCCAGTGCAGGCGGTTTACAGAAGGAAAACTGAGTTGTTGCCTCTGTTGATATTCCCTGTGTGATATATTTCCTGTGTGATTAATTTTACTTAATGCACTTGTGATTTTCTTCCAGTGTCTGGATGGCTTCCAAAAGAGCAAAGCCTTTTACACCCAAACCTGCCAAATAAAAATGAAGTTCCAAGTAATTTTCAGTCCGCTGCTTGGCCCACAGTCCCCACAGCTGAACGTATTATTGGTAAACATGTCCACTACTAAATAGGTCAGCTTAGTAACAGTGAGATGAGTCACTCTGATTTATCAGTCCTTTAGCAGAACTCAGTAACACTATTAACATTATGGTATGCAGTACATGGCTGTTTTTTACTTCTTTTTGAAAATTTTCCCATTGTGTTTACATATTATTGACCTGAACTGGGGATCAATAATGATAGTCCCTGACTTGGTTTTTATTTACTCTGCCCTCCACTGCTTTAGCAGTTGCCTGAAGGCACTACAGGTTAATGGATAAATAAACAAGAATATTTATTGTGCACAAGAGGGTGATTTCATGAGATGCCGTCATCAAGGACCACCAGCAAAGTTTTTAAAGAGGCAGGAACCTGAGAGGAACCTTCCGTTCATCCTGCTAATTGGTGCACTGATGCCTCCAGATGTTCCTGTGATGCCCCTGTCTCCATTTCAGCCTCTTGTCATCTTAAAGAGGATGATTCATCGTAACAAATCTAGAATTAAACTAAGGAAAAATTGGTTTCTAAAGACAAGTCAGTAATGTTGTGTTTATTTAAAGGAGTCCACTTTCAGATCTGGTCCAGCATGAATGGCAACACTATGTTGATTCTTTTGTGCTGCAGTGCACATCCGTGCCATTCAGTTAGTTGCAGGGAACTCATTGATTCCTCACTTGTAATGTCATGTCCTACATGCTGGAAATATTTTGGTTAAGCTTGACCACCGAGTGGCACCAGAGGAGGTTCTCTCTCCCTGCAGCTCTTAGAGAGAGTCTTTTTCACTTGTTGAAGGGTGAAGAGAAAAAAAATGTCTTCCTAGCGTTTAAGAATGTATGCCTGAGCCCTTTAGTTAAAATATATTTTCATCTGTATTGTCAGGCTTCAGTGCTCCAACATCGTTTTTCACTTCTTATCAATGGTCTTGGTCTTTTAAACCATTTACAAAAGAATTTCAGAGTTTAAAACCTTCTACAAAGAGCAACATAATCAATAATCTACAAAGAGATCTACACGTATTACAAGGAAAACAAGCTCTTGAGAAATATTATGTAGAATCAATGATGTTTTTGCCAGCAGGTGTTTGAAACTATACTGTATTCAAACATCTACTAAACAAATCGGCTTGGTCGAAACCTGGGATCTCACCTCAAGTAACTTTTCCAGAAAGAAGGTTAACGGGCAGCTGAGATTGTTTTTTTTCCCCCAGAAATAAAGGAAAGACGAAAAGTTCAGTGCATTTGGCTTGCCTTGGTTTATTTTTTATTTTTAAACTTACAATTTGGATCTAGTATTGAGACGCCTGACCATTACACCAACAGGGATTTTAATGACATTGCATACAAATCCATAGACTTTAATATGGAGTTGATCCCCTTTTGTGGGGATCAACAGCTTCTTCTCCTCTTAGAAGACTTTCCACAAGATTTTGGAGTTTCTGTGCGGATTTGTGTCCATTCATTCTGTAGCACATTTATGAGGTCAGGCACTGATGTTGGATGAGAAGACCTGGTTCTTTCACACTGAACTCATCCAGCCATGTCTTTATGGAGCTCGCTTTGTGCACTGGGACACAGTCATGCAGGAATAGAAAAGGATCTTCCCCAAACTGGGTCCACAGAGTGTCCATGTCTTGGGATGCTGAAGCATTAAGATCGTTCTTGACTGGAAGTAAGGGGACACCTGAATTAAATGATGTTCCAGTACTGTTGTCCACGTAGTGTATGTTGACACCTACAGTCCACAACAATTGAGCCTGAAGCAGCTCATATTGCATTTTACACTTTGCTGGAAATGTATTTTCCTATCTAATGGGGTTCAGAAGTTTTCAGACAAAGCAACAGATTAATCTACGCAACATTTATGGTTATCTGGTACTGTCTTGCTTAAAATCTCTCAATTTTGTCTTCTGTGGGTGGCAGATCTTTTAGTGTTGTGGAACCCAAACTATGGAGCTCCCTCCGGAAGTATATTTGCAATGTTTACTCTTTTGCTTTTTTCAAACCCAATTAAAAATGTTTCTTTTCTCTGAGTGCTCTGTCTCTTCTCTCAGCTCTTGATCCTAATCTCTTTGTTCCTTCCTGTTACTGTTATCTGTGTTGTTGTAATTTGGACTGTTTTATGTTTTTGTCTTCTACTGTCTGTTAAATACTATTCCTTGTTCTTAGTTTGTTTGTTTGTTTGTAAAGTGACGCTGAGTTTAATAAAGGCACCTTACATTTTTTATTATTATTATTATTACAAATCGGGAATTACAGGACATGTGTCATAAAATGGGTTCATTTCGTACAGTTTAATTATACATTCTTTTTTTCATTTATAATATTTTTGTAGTTACACAACGCTCAATTATTCTTACACGGGCGTTTTCATACCCACATTTTAAAGCAGACTTTCTGTTAGTGTGTCTGTAAGATATACATGGGAATGACCTCTTTTGGGACTGGCTGCTCTACATTCTGAGACCAGTACCCTCTTTTCCACTGACACACTGCTGTAGACTAAATATGAGGATTAGGGATGGTCCGATCAGGATTTTTGCCACCAATACCCAGTACCGATTTTTTGTCATGGTGATCGCCCGATACCAATGCCGATTCTGATGCTTCAAGTTTATATAACTGATATGTAAGCTCTCTGATCACCATTAACTTTCGCTTGTTTCACGGGTGGGACTTATTTACCACGAGAGTCCATTGAAACCTCGAAAAATGAATGGGGACGCTGTGAAACACGTTTTTGACCAGAACCGTATATAAAGATGCTTCAATCCAATTTTCTGTAACGGGAAAACGTGAAAATTGGAACGGAATAAAAAACGTAATCCGATCCGTAAAAAAATACGGAAAATAATAACAGCACACGTAACGTGATTTGCAGCGTACATAGTGAGAAGATGCATCACGCCATAAGAGTTTCTCTTGTATGTGACACTTGCCAACATGTCAGCAGTTTGCAGTTACTTCAGACTCAAAGAAGACAAAGCCAAGACTGCAGAATGTATTGGGAGACGAGGGTAACCATGAATCTCCGTGAAACTTCACGAACAAGTGACAATTATCCTCAGAGAACAAGGTAAAAGATATCTTTCATTGGTTTACTGATAAATTTTTGAGATCTCAACCGTAATTTCCGAGCAGAAAAGCCACATAATCATCATTACCCAGAACTGATACAGAATTCCGCTGGTACTGTGTGGGTAAACCCCGGCCGGGTTGTGTTGGAAAGAAACGGCGTCTTTCTTTCCCTGGGTCAATAACAAATTGACTCCTAGTTGTGTCGAAAGGATACGGCGTTTTTCCTTTCGTGGGTCGAAGTAATTTGACTCCTAGTCGCAGGCCAGGGCTGTGAATCATATCATAATGGGTAAAGAACAGAGCAAAATTATACCCGGTCTTGGGACCTGTCCTAAATTTGAATTCATGGCAAAAAATTACGGCATCGGAGCTGTTGATCCGAAATGTCTGTACAAACTGATGGAATGTGGTTTTCCTGCTGGAGGAACTTACTTAAATAATAACGAGAAAACTAAAGATAATCTGCAGAAACAAATGAATGCATTGTGTAAACGCGCACCTGAAGGGAGAAGAAAATTCTATAATGACTGCATGAGTATGATTGATATGTGGTTGGTTGAGGCACGGCGAAGAAAAAAAAATAAGTTGTATGACAAAACACTACCTGGGGGCGATTCAACACAATCTTACATGCCAAGTGCGCCTCCACCATATGTTCCTAATTCTTCTTCTTCTCCTTCTCAAATCTATCCTGAGCTGACGTGCCTGTCTGTGATGGGAAAGCCGGATCCTGACCTCGACTGTTGTCCCCCAAGAAGACGCATCGAAGAAGGAACTGCTGGTGGAGACTTACCTCGCAACGCCCCACAACCACAACATGAACATTTCACCAGGTCCAAAGACAAGAAACCTGCCGCATTGACAAAAGAAGAAAATAAAGACTCTGAAGTTTTCACCGCACCGAAGACAGAAGTAACGGGTCCGGACTGTTCGATGCTCGTCATGAGACCATGGTCCGTCGACGATGTGAGAGCAGCGGTGCTGATGATCTTCTTGGACGACAACTGATGTTAAGCATGGCAGCCCAGTTGACCCCTGGGCGTAAACCTGGCACCCCACATGACCAACAGGACAATTGTTTCAATTTTGGAAAGACTGGACATTGGAATCGGGACTGTCCTGAGTCCCGACGTTTTCGTCAAGGAGGAAGAGACAGGCGGGGAGGATGGAGAGGGGGGTCCCGCCATCAGCAGAGGGAAAACCAAAACGACTAGGGGGACACGGTGGAGGGATGGGCAGGTGACCCTGAGCTGGCAGGGACAACACACGCACATTCAGATAAGTCAACCAACTCTCCTAATTTCATTTTTCCTACTTTTCCACTTACTTTTCTCTCTCATAAAGCCTATGAACGCATGCCTGTACTTACACTATTGATAAATGGCATGTCTTTTATGGTTGACTCAGGGGCTACCGTTAGCTTCCTGATGCATTCTTCGTTGCCCACACCTCCACCACTGTCAGGGAAGCATGTTTCATCACTTAGTGCCTCAGGGTCCACCACCAGAGAGCCGTTTACCATTCCTTTGACAGTTTCATATGATGATTTGACCGTACAACACCCATTTCTATGGAGCAGTATCTGCCCAATGAACCTACTGGGCCATGATTTAATGTGCAAATTACAATTGAAATTGGCATGCGGTCCAGGCGGTGTTGCGGTGTCAATGCTAAACAACATGTTCCTAAATCTAGACGAGGCGAATTACGATTATGAGAACCGTGTAGTCACATTGTATTGCAAGGTATGGCACCTGGCAGATCCTGAAATCTGTTCGAATATTTTGAACCACCTATACACGTTCGTCCCTCATCCCAACACAGCCAGCAATTCGGTTATTGTCGGAACTTCCCTACACATAACAGCCGAAGTCTCGACTGACCCTGACACATGTGCCGACTGGCAATGGAACAAGCCCAAAGACGTCGACACTGTGACTCTGGGTTTTCTGTACTACACCACACACATCGCCGCACTCTGTGTCACACTTATCGATGCCTCAGCCAAATATTTCAGACTTGAAATCCCGCATGTCTCACTTATGAAACCTGCAGATCATGAGTGGGTAGATGTGAGCATTTGGTTGCGTTTCATACAAAATTAAACAGAGTGGAAAAGGTTGATGATTGTGTTGAAAAATCTGGCCCAATACTGAGAAGTAGCAAGTTTGTTGGTTTGACAGTCAAAACGGACAGGATTGTTTTAATGTCAGATGACGGTCCTCACTTCGTTGGTACACATCGCTGTTCGCTAGTATTTCATGTCCGTCTGACCCTCGTTTGGCCTCTGTTCCGAAATTCTTATGGGCCTCCGACAAATATGATGTGGGTCTAATCCGAAACTGTCCACCTGTGGTGATCACCCCAAGGGGTCCTGACCGTCCCTGCAGACCTCGGTACCCCTTGAAACCCGAAGCCATTGCTGACATTAAACCAGTTTTTGAATCATTGAAAGCGAAAGGAGCCATAATTGACTGCCCTGACTCACCAGTGTGTACACCGCTGTTTCCTGTCAAAAACATAAGGGATAAAGGCCAGCCTGCTGAATGGCGTTTTGTTCAAGATTTGAAGGCTGTCAACGCGACAGTTCAGCAGCGAGCTGTTCCAAATCCATACA
>JBBPDB010000108.1:22278731-22315553 GCA_037974465.1 Brachypetersius altus | reverse complement strand
CAACACAATGTAACTTCAAGTCAATCACACGCCTGTGAAATCAAACTGTCCACTTAGGAGGCAACACTGATTTACAGTCTAGACAATCAGTCTTGCCTCCTAAGTGGACAGTTTGATTTCACAGACATGTGACTGACATTGTGTTGTTTAGGTGCTCCCTTTGTTTTTTTGAGCAGTATATTTTTTGACCAATTAAAGTAATGTTACTGTCATTATATTATGTCATCTGTGTCGTAATATACTTTCTACTGCACCTGGAGGGCTGTGAAACTGTTAGCATCACCGTGAGAATAAAAAAAAGTCACACTCAACACAAATGACATCCTACAAAGAAACCAGTCTCTTCCACTGCATCCCCAGACTGGTTGCACTTGTTTTTAGGGTCTGTATCATATTTAAAAGTGCTGGTTAACTTTAAATGGAGTTGTGAGGAAGGGAGCAGTCTGCATTTTATTGTTACTCAGATGAAGCTGAGATTAGTATGAGTTAATACTAATGGAATGTTTCCTTGGAGCACCGTCGCTTCCCTGTAATCTGCCCGAGCCAAAAACTTCCTAGTGTGGTTTTTTCGGAACAAGTTTGAGGTGTGGAGGAAGCGTGGAGTAGAGCGCTCAGCCCTGTAGATCTAAATAAAGCTTTCAAAGGAAATATGAGCCCAGTGAATGCTAATTCAAAGGTAGCAGAAAGGCCATCTCAGCATAATACAAATGCAATGGCTTTAAACCCAATACCTTTACAGGGAAGCAGTTTACATGAAAAATGTGGTCAGAACAAAGAATTAACCACTTGTTTCTGGGCAGAGAACGTCCAGATAATATCTCACATTAATCAGCTCCTGCTGTGAGAAAATGTTTCAGCACCTTTGCTTTTCAGTCCTGGCTGTAGGTCGTGCAATTTTTCCAAAACCCACACAAATGAAGTGTGAATAAATCTGGAAAGGGTTTTAGCCAGAGGTGTGTTCAGCATCAGTATCGGTCTGATACGGACCAAAATCACTGGATGAAATATTGGAAGAATCCTGAACGATCACATAAATTCAAAAATACCGGCTCCTGCACCTCAACAGTGTATAGTATACCTAACAAATAGCCACTGGTCAGTCAGGAATACAGAATTGATTTTTAATTGATATTTTGTCACTTTCCATATAAATGAAACTGCCTCACACATCACTGACTTTTTTGTCAAGTCAGCTAAATTTCTAATTCTGCAGGGGATCCAGTAAGTTTTTCCTCCACTATCTGTATATATGAAGTTCGATATGGACCAAAATCCCTGGATCAAATATTGGAAGAAGCTTGAACGATCATATAAACACAGAGGTAAACTTCAACCAACTCAAAAATACAGGCTCCTGCACCTCAGCAATGTATAGTATACCTGACAAAGAGCCACTGGTGATTCAGGCATGTATGCAGAATTGCATAAATTGCGCATTGTGGAGGAAATGAAATTTTATAACTTATAAACTAGGGAGTTGTTTTGGATTTAAAGTGCACCCAGACTAATGTATTATTTACAGCTTAGAAGAGGGGAAAAAAGGATATTGGAGTATCAGCAGAGACTCAGGCTGCAGTATCAGTGTCGGTATCATACATGGAATACTGGTATACTGGTATTGTGGTCCATAGCACTTATCCATACAATAAGCAAGCACTTTGATTTTCATCAAAATAAGTGCACATCGCCCAAACCTGGAAATTTTCTGTAAATTTTAGTGAAAAATTTCTATTTATTCAAAGAGTTCAGTAGTAGAGGAATAAACCCTAAAATAAAACTTCTGTGTTTTCTGTTGAGGATGTGTCTCATTTTCACTTAGAAAATGTGGCATCCAAACTTAGCATAAAACACACGTAATACACAAATTTCACAATATTAATTGCCATAACCCATCTTCATTGTTCTGGCTGAGGGAAGGAGGTTCTCATCCAAGATTTTATGGTACATGGCCCCATGAATTGGTCCCTCATTGCGACGAAGTCATCCTGCACCCTTAGAAGAAAAACATCCCCAAGTGTAAAGTTTCCACCTCCGTGCTTGACTGTGTGAATGGTGTTCTTCAGGTCATACTCAGCATTTCTCCTCCTCCACACACAGCGGGTCGAGTTGATGCCAAAGAGCTCGATTTTGGTCCCATCTGACCACAGCACTTTCTCCCAAGCCTCTGAATTATTTAGATGTTCACTGGCAAACTTAAGATTGGCTATACATGTGCAGGGGGATCGGGGGGACCTTGTGGGCACTGAAAGATTTCAATCCATTATGATGTAGTTTGTCACTAATGCTGTTCTTAGTGACTGTGGTGCCAACTGCTTTCAGATCATTAACAAGCTCCTCCCATGTAGTTCTGGGCTGATCCCTCACCTTTCTCGTGATTGTCCTCACACCAGGAGGCGAGATACTGCATGGAGCTCCAGACTGAGAGCATTTGATGGTCATTTTATATTTCTTCAATTTCCGAATAATGGCACCAACAGTTGTCACCCTCTCACCAAGCTTGTTGCTGATGGTCTTGTAACCCATTCCAGCCTCGTGCAGGTCTACAGTCTCGTCCCTGACATCCTTTGACTGTCTTTGGTCCCACCCACGGTGGTGGTGGAGAGGCTGGAATGGAAGTAACTGATTCTGTGGACAGGTGTGATTTATACACATAACGAGTTCAGATCAGAAGAATCTGTCACTGGTAGATTGATTGTAATCTGTGGGCAACATGAACACACACACCGTATGTGGGTGGGAGCCAGAATGGGTTGTAGAGGATCAAATACTTATTTCACTCAATGACACGCAAATCAGTTCATATCTTTTATGTAGCATGTTTTTCCTTGATTTCTGGTTGATATTTTGTCACTTTCCATAAAAATGAAACTACCTTCATTTTTTTAAGTCAGCAAAATTTCAAATTCAGCAGGAGATCCAATACGTTTTCCCCCCTCTGTGTGTATGTTTAAATTTAAATTTATATTATTCTAATTCTAAATTTATATTATCTAATATTGTACTCAAACAGGATTGATTTTTTTAACATCTGCATCAGTTCCCTCTAGCAAATTAACAATAAAAACAGTTTGAGTGTGTCCACAACAAAAGTGCAACTCATCACCCACTTTACTCTGATAAGGTCCATCCAGATGCCTCATTCTGACCACAGACACATGGTACACAGGAGATGTTCGGAGTGGAAGGTGAGTATCCGTGAGGGTTTCCACGCTCGATTTCTCTGTAACTCTGCAAGCAGAACCTGTACGTATTCAGTTTGATAGCTGTATGCAAGTCAGTCACTCGTATCTTGTGTTCCTTCGACCTGGACTGGCCTGTTTATGAGGGACCAGTGTTTGACTAAAGGGCAGGTGTTAGCCGAATGGTTCTAGCTCATTGGAAACTATTTATAAACACATTTTACGAAACACTTACAAAAATAGCTGAAGCATGGCCTGAGCAGGCCCTTCCCTTGGAACGCCTACAATTTTCAATGAAAGACTGCTTAGTCAGTGAAGCCCTAGTGCTTCTAAGAGAGGAGGCTGATGCCTAAGGGTTGAGAAGATGAGCAACTCAGGGGGAAAACATACACTGTATATAGACACTCACCCATCCAACACCACTTCTGAAATCAGGGCTATTAATAGAACGTTTTGCCCCCCTTAGACACAGTAACAGCCTCTACTCATCTGGGAAGTTTGTTGGAACATTAAAAGGGTTTGACTGCATTCAGCCTTGAGTGCATTTGTGAGGTTAGGGACTATTATTGGATGATCAGGAACACAAACTTACCCAAAGGTATTGGATGGAGCTCCATCACTCCAGAGAATGCAGCCCTACTGCAGGCCTTTATACCCCTCGAACCAACGCCTGGCATTGAGCATTGTGACCTTAGGCTTGGTGCAGCTGCTCTAGAGTCCAATTCCAAGCGTGTAGGTTTGACTTTGACATTGATGTGGGCACAACAGTGGTAACAACAGTGGTAACTCCAGCCATACTTGTCCATACAGGGAGAACCTACAGGTTGAACTAGCATTCATACAATCAATAACAAAGGACCATAATCACAGAACACACAGGTCCTGTTACCTTTTCAAAACAATGATCTAAAAAACTATTTCCATCCAAACACAAAAAAATACAGTTAACTATATCCATATTATAAATATATGAATGGAGTATAGCAGTACTTTTCGAGTATCGTAGTATTGTTATACCATGCAACACTAGTCTCCTACTGAATCAACAATATTTTAGAGCACAAAATTGTTCAGCCAATCACATTAACAAGAAACAGAACAGAACTGTTAACTGTTTGTGTTCCAAACACGGACAGAAAGCAGCAGTTTGATTAGAATTTTGTTCATATATATATATTTGCAAATACAAAAACACACATTCAATTTTCATATTCATAATAGCAGGACAGCACTGGTCACTGATGAAACGGGGCACTGGAAACAAGCAACACATTTTTTTAGAATCTGGTTCTGCAGTGGCATCAATTAGGTCCAGCTACTGAGTGGGTGTACATTACATTATAATACTCGGCCACCGAGTATTCTGGAGCAAATAAAAGTTGCAGTAATAGAAATAAATGAGATCATGTTGAGATTAACATCAGAAGTTTATTTTGTAAATCATAATTAAGAACAAAACACAGAGTGAGGATCGACACGTATTCAGAACCTTTTGTTGTCATTCATTTTCAGGCAGTTAGAGGTTCTGCACAGGGATGAAAGTGATGCATGGTTTAGAGATCTGGTAACAGATTTCAAGTGAACTTAATAATCTGATGTGACCTTTCCAACTCTTAAGAGGGGAAACTGCTGACTTTGCACTTCTAAATGAGAAAAAACAAACACAAAAGCACAGACTGAAGATCTTCACTAGAGCTTGGCAGATATCTATTAGTGCTGCTTAACAACGTTGCCCTTAGTAACTTCAGGAAGCTCCTTCGGCTGATTGCCAATTGTGACAAACCAGCCCAATCAATGACGGTCTTTTATGACAGCAGTTAATTTTGTGATATTTTTATTCTTCTATATTATCATGCAGAACTTTAAACCAAGTATGCACAGGATACTATCAAATTTGTTAAAGTCAAATATACTTGTTCTTATATTAAAATGACTACATTTAAAGTGGATAAAAGCACTGAAGGTAATTTAAACAGGCTGGATATTTGTTCCCCTCAGTATTTACAGGCCTATGCTATAAACTATTGAAACCAACGTTTATCATTTTGTGAACTAACTTCCTTCATTGAATTCCTTGTGAAATTATTTTAAAGAATTCTCGACTTGACAGCAGTTTTACATCAGAAGTTTGTGCTACACCATGTCTGTAAAAAACCACACCCATCATTTATTCAAAATTCCTGAACAGCATAAGATCAGCTGAGCAAAGTCCTGCACTGTGGTTTTGGAGATCTGAGTGCTGGGAGGTTGAAGAAAACTCCTTTTGCAATCAGAGGAGGTCATCGAGTATATCTGCTTCATAAAAAACTCAACACAACTGAACAGACTGCATCGTCTGAAATGGCCCAAAGTGCATGAATGGGCAAACAAGACAGTGAACAATATCAATATTGATGGAGGTGCCAGCAGTCACTAAGAACCTTTGAGTGTTTCCATGAATAGCATGAAGTGCACTAGTAATTCCTGCACACTTTTTTGTGAGGGGAGTAAGCAAGGTGTCATGCAGGAGCACTTTGAGGGAGAACACACTAGGTTACTATTTTTAGGCAACACCAGGAAGCACTTTTGCTTCCCCAATCCTGTCGACCACACTGACCTTGTCTCTGGCCCCTTTATTGGATTTCTACAGTAGAAGGAAGTCCATGGTGCTTCACAACTGACAGCTAACCCTGCATGTTCTACTTCACTCGGCTATTCCTGATATTAACATCTGCCCAAGGCTGTTTGGGAGGGGCTGGACGGGGAGGCTATCTACCAAAACAGCAAAACAGAGAGACATCTCAAACTTCTTTTTATTACATCTTAAATAACAGTACATTTTAATATAGTATCTATCTTGCATCCAGCTTTCTGTGGTACACCGACAGACTGAAATTAAATACAAAAAAGGTGAGAAGGAGTGCCGAGCTCTACAATTATTAATGATGAGAAAAATAAAGGGGGGGAATCCATTTTAATTGAACTGCAATTAATCTTTACTGGTGGCAGCACACACAAATACATCACAATTATTGTACATTATCGCAGAGAGAGGAAGAAAAAAAACCTTAAAAAAAGTCACAATATTAAAGAAAGTGCATCTGTTTACAGTGCGGGGGGGGGCCCGGGGGCAGAACAATCCGCCATTTCAGATGCGTTTCTAAAAATTTTGATTCAAGGAAGCCAGAAGGGAGTTCGTTTGGACAAATACCTCTGGTCCATTTGAAGTTTGAGGGAAAAAAAAAAAAAAGAAAAAGAGAAAGCATTAAACTGCTGTAGAACAGACGTCTCGGTGGTAATTTGCCTTTTAGTTTGGAATCGTTACAGGAGCTCATGGTGATGAGGGGCCGAGCAGGTCTGCAGTACATGTGTAGTCCTTTCTCGTTCAGCTTCTCACTTGGGTGCATAGCTTTGCCAGTAAAAGTAAATGATGTATACACAGCGTGGCAAAAACGACTGGAACTGAGCTTCAACCGTTAAAAGGATTCTCATTTACCAATTTCACCATCCTAGCAGAAACCAGTGGGACTTATTAAAAAATATTTAAGGAAAACAAAAAGAAAATAAAGAGAAAACAAAAAGCACCTGCTTAAGCATTTCTACAGCATGCGACTATGTTACTCCATGGCAGATGAAATAAAAAGTTAACGCTTAGTTTTAAGAATCATTATTTTCAGACATTTATTTGTACAACATTTCATTCACAGATTATTAACTGGATTTCCAAGCACAAACAGGGATATCTTGTCTGAAAGTGGGTGTTTTTTTAATTTAAAAAGAAAAAAATAGGGAAAAGGGGAGGAATAAAAAAAAAAAAAGTAATATCCTTCTGCCCCACATACCAGTTTAATCCAACTTCATAATAAACCAGCCCCGGACTTGTCATAATAATTGTCATAAAAGCCAAATACAAAAAGTAAGACCAGAAGAGAAGCTTTGAGGTTAGTTCAAAATAATGTTAAACTCTACGAAAGGATCGGTTTGAAAATTTTGTGGGTTTGTTTTTTTTTCACTTGGTTAAAATTAGCATTCGATGTGATTAACGGCATGTGCTTGGTTAGTTAACGCGCAAAACATTAGTCAAGTTTCTTATTGTGCAAACGAAGCTGTGACAAGACTGGAAAAGAAAAATTAGCTAGGATATAATGCTGCATTCGCGTGCAAGTCGGATACTCATATTTACAAGCAGCCATTTTCAGGTAAATGACGCGAGTACCTCAGACTCAGAAATGGTAAAATATTTCAAAGATATGGCATTTTTATGGTGTTTTCTCTTTAATGACAAAGGAACGGTGTTCACATCAAAGGTTAACTAATGCACAGATGATTACATTTATAGAAAACTAAGGCTGTTCTTATTACCCAGTAATCGCTGACGGCTCAGCGAGGTGAACAGTTTAGAGTTGAAAGCTGCTTGGGGCCGTCATTCTGTTGCCCAAGTACATGAACCATGGTTTCACAAGTGAGCGCTTTTTTCCTCACATGGCATCTAAAGTTGCGCTCATGAAGACTACTTACACACACATTCGCACACACACTCACTCTCTAGAGGAATCTAGTGCACCATTTACAAAAAAACAAAGAAAAAAAACCAAACAAGAACAAAACAAAACAAAACAAAAAAAACATGATTGGCATCTTCAGAAAAAAAGCTGCTCTTCCTTCCTGGTGGAAATTTCAGACTTTTGTCTTATTGTCTAGAACGTCCTCGCACAATTTTACAGGATTAAGATTTTTCTAAACTGGAACAAATCTAAACAGGAAAAAAATATGAAGAAAAAAAATCCAAGAATAACCATCTGTTTGATAAAAGAACTCTTTAAAAGAAACAAAAATGAGTTAAATAATTTGTACAATTACACTCCAACATTTGCTTTCTAGACACATGGTACATAAGCATGGGATGATAGTGTTTGTCTTCTCTTACAGGGTGACACAGAATGGTCCGAAAGGGAATGCACAAAGTTATTCATTTGATACCACAGGAATTCTTCTTTTTCTTTTTTTAAAGTGGGTGATAAAACAAATTGTGCTCTTCTTTGTGTAGGAAAGGCATTGATTTCCCTTAGAAGTTTTTTTTTCGTGGTGGTGTCTGAGTCAGTTTTATAAGGTGTTTTGTTGACGATGCTGTGAAATTTAACATTCTAAAGTTGGAATGGTCTTCCAGTCAACTTTGGAGTTCAAATGACATCTAAAGAAATACAGAAGAGCAATTCATCAGCTTATTTCATTAACGGCATTACATGGTAAGGTCATAATAGTTACACAGAAACGAGGGTAAATTGGACTACTTTCTAGAACAGCGATGTCTGTGAAAGCGGGTGGGGTTCTTTTAAAATGTATGTGGTGATTTCTCATGTAACACTAGAATACAAAAAAAAGGAACGCCTTCAGACGATAATTCTGTCTGGCTATTTTCCTTTTATTATTATTATTTTTTTATTTTAAGGCAGTTTACTGCCTCCATGGCATTTACATGTTATACAGTGTTTAATGAGGGGTAACCTGTATTGCATGGGTTGATAGAAATGTCATCAAAACGTGTGAATGCCAGATTTCTACCCGTACTGCTCTGTCTTAAAAGTGCCCCCACACACAAGGCTCAGTGCCTTCACATCTATTTTTAACCCACGAGACCAAACAGTTACCTAACACTAAGTGCTTACATTAAAAACCTAACATTAAATGCTAACTTTAAAATAAATAAATGAATAAATAAATCAAAATACATATTATTCCTGGTTTGCAGCATGTTAAAAGGTTTCTCTAAGGCAAAAACACAAGTTAAGCCATTCTTTCATCAGTCTCTCCTTACTGGCTCACTGGGGGTACAAGAGTAAAAGCGAATAAAGTCATCTTACTGTGTCGGACATGTTGTGTTGAAAGCACCTTCAGAGTTCAGTTCCAGATCTTGAGGAAGCTGTCCCAGGACCCTGTAGCCACAGCCATGCCATCATCAGTCACACCCAGACAGCTCACGCGGTTGTCATGGCCAGCCAACACACCTGCAGAGTAACATTACTGTTACACTAATGAACTTCCATTCAGGAGGGTCGAGTTAACATGTTGCAATGAATAATAATTTTTTTGGCCAAGATATAGAGACAATGCCTGTAACGTGTCTCTGTGGCTATGTACAGCCACATGGAATGCTATGTGGAATAACCTGTTGGATACATTTGAATAATCCTTCATTCATGTGTAACAAATTTAATAAATTAACAACCAACACCAAAAGTTACGTGTTATGGCCAAGATGTGCAAACCAGCATGTAGAATTATATTACAAGTTTTTTGTGGTTGCACAGACAACTGCAGTTTCTGTACATTCTGTCACTCATGTCCTCTTCAATTTATTTAGACAGTATTTGCGCATCTTGCCTGCACGGTCAGCCTTCAGGCTGTCCCAAACGTTGCAGTTGAAGTCATCGTAACCAGCCAGCAGAAGGCGGCCGCTCTTTGAGAAGGCCACGGAGGTGATGCCACAGATGATGTTGTCGTGTGAGTACACCATCAGCTCCTGGTCGGCACGCAGATCAAACAGGCGGCAAGTGGCATCATCCGAGCCGGTGGCAAATGCATTGCCATTAGGGAAGAACTGAAAAGAAAAGTCAGTCAATATAACATTAATAATCTGTCATTTGTGCCACCCCCTTAGACAAACAACGTACATATCCTATATAAAACTAATGTTGCCTTAACAAGGTTGCCAGCTTTTATCAGATGACTGAGGTGAAGCACTGTTACACTGCCCAATTGTAACCCAAGATCTAATAATGTTATCTGTGTTTCTCAAACAAACTAGGGTACTGCTGAAACCACTGTGTATTCCACACCACAGTATTATTAGACTATAAATATACATTGCTATGTATATTTAGATGTAGAATGAATTCCAGCCTTCTACATCCGGCAGGCGATAAGGAGACTAAACCGAACTGGACGGCCTCATAAGCTGAGATGAGGAACTAAACATTATGGCTGAGGAATGGAGTAGTAGTGATCCAAGACCTAGTATAACCTAATTGGATGCAATTACTTTTTTGGCAATTTTGTTTGGGTGTATAGGTTGGTTGGCTAGAAATTTCTTTACAGAGCATAATGGCTTGAGAAAAGTTAAAAAGATTTGCAGCCTAATAGTAAATCAACTTTCCCACCTCCCATTCTATGCTTACCCTACCTATTCATCTTGCAAAAAGGTCAAAAAGTAACATGTTACAGATTTAAACTGGTGTGTTTCATTATTCTTTACTGAATGAGAGAAATTGACCCTGTTGCTCCCTAACCAAGTCACCCCTAATGATTGAACACACATCAATTTAATTTTATTACATCCAATTCATTTGCACAGATTATAATTCTACCGACAGAAAACTTTGCTAACTAGATCAGATATGTTTAATAAGCTAGACAATTCTACAAAGGTGCGTCCCACCAGGAACAGAGTTTGACGGTCTGAGGACTGAGTTAAATCTATATAAACGTCAAACATTATGCTTTGTTAGGATAATGCATTGGTGTGTTCTTTTTATCACAATATGCTCAGAAAAGCAGGTTGAAACATCAGGATGTAATGTATCATGATAAACAGTCATTTTGCCAAGCTCTACTTCAGACAACTGCACAGCTAAATAAAAAAGAACATGTGTCACAGTACACTAAAAAGGAATCAATGTAGGTCTTTGTAGGACGCTCCACCCCATGAGTGAATATCAGTCTGCTGAAAACTCTCTCCTTGCAGAGACCGAGATATTTTGAAAGGGAGCTGTCCTCCAACAAAAGATGCAGCACATCACACTGTACAAATATAAACCACTGTGACTTTATCGTGTTTTATTTTGACTTTAGTAATGCAACACTACTCTGCCAGATTAATGTGATGCTTCAGTAAGCACAAAACAGTAAAATATATCCCAAAAGTAGTAGTGCTACTCACACAAATGGCATTGATGTCAGATTCATGCCCAGTAAAGGTCTGTCTGCACATGCCCTCGCGCACATCCCACAGTTTAGCCGAGGCATCGCAGGCTCCTGACACAAAGGTCCTGGAATCAGGAGCCAGGGACAAGCTCATAACATCTCCAGTGTGGCCTGCAAACGTGGTCGTCTGTTGACCAGTCTCTATATCCCAAAGGGCGCTGGGGTAAGAGAGAGAAAAGGTTTATTAAAAAAAAAAACAAAACCCACCAACACAAAAATACTCACACAATCACAAAAAACAAGGAACTGAATCCACTTCAGGCATCTACGCAAACTTTCTTCACCTATTTGGAAAATATACTTTTCTTACAGACACAAAAACAGGCATTATAAGGATCATCAGGGGTATATTAAATATATATACATCAACTGAGAAAGATTCTTTGTTACATTACTTGCTACACTGAGAAGACTACTTTTGTGCATTTTGAGTCCTGCATACTCCCACTAGCTTTGTTTCATGTGGAAACTGCAGATTCTCGCTCTCACCAGGTGGTGTCGCCAGAACTCGTGACAATCTGGTTGTCATCAAGGAAGCGGCAGCAGGACAGGTAACCTGCAGAGACATGGGGACAAATATTTTAAATCCTACCAGCCGGACTTCGACTGCAACAAGAAACATTGGTGACTAATCCCGAAAACAATCACACCATTTCTCTTTCTAATAGTTAAACAGGTCAAATGAAAGTACGAGCGGTGTGGAGCGCCACATTTACACTTTGATAACAATACACCTCATACAAATACTTGATAAATAATGTTATGAGGCTCTGTTTATCCTAAAACAACTGGTAAACAACTCTAGCATGGGGTAGACAACCGAATTTTTTAAATCTCAAAATATTTTGAAGTGAGAAAGCTTCATACATTTAACATCAGTCTTTTCCTTGAGCTTGCACGCAATGGACACGTGGCAAAAAGAGGTTATTGTGCTCACAACGAGCTTGGGTTATGAAAACGAACTATAAAACCTCAGGACAGGATTATAAGAGGACAATTACACTCAGTGGCATCTAACCAAGCACTGCTGTACTGTGGCTGACAGTGGGTGTTAATGCCAATGGACACAGGCGTGCACAAGCATGTCAAGGGTACCTGTATGTCCAGCCAGTTCACGGCTGACGCGCACATTTCCTTCACGAGTCTTCAGACTGTAGATGGAACAGATGTTATCCAGGCCTCCACAGGCCACATAGTTCCCTGAGGGAGCGTAGGCACAGGTCATCACCCAGGATGAGCGCAGAGGAATGGCATGGACCTGTAGGACACGGGGAGTAATTAGACCTCTTTAAATGGGTGATTATTATTTAAAGCATAATGGTTAATGTACTTGATAAAATTATGTAGGATGTCTTCATCAGAGACCTCTTCCCTTCCTTTTAACTTACCTTATTTGTGGTATAGCTGTCCCAAATAATGAGTTTTCCATCCTGGGATGCACTGACCAGCAGCCTGTAAAAAGAACACCACAGGGGTGAATGCCAGCCACAGGTAAAAATACTGATATTTAACAAACAAAGACACAATTAGGCATGTTTTAATCATCAAGAATGTAAGACAATGTGGTGGACTATTAAAAGAATATTTCTGCAGCATTGCTGGTGCTGGTTGGGCCTCAATTTAAACCATGACAGTAATAGCAACACCACATGCTTAGTCATAACACCTACACACAGCCATCACTTCACCACCTACATGCATGAACAGAAAGTGATTCACCACTCTGTGTGTGTGTCCACTAGCTGGTGTAAACTACACCCACCCACTCCTACACAGAGAAGGGAAGCCCCTGAAGACAGCTGATGGTAATGAGTGATTGATCCCCATTTGTTTTCCCTTGAATCAGGGTTATTAATGAAAGCTACAATGGAAATCAAACCTATAAAAGTAAATATTTTTACTATAAACAAAAAATGTTCTTGTTAACAGAATACAAATAAAATAGTTATTTTCTAAGCAAACATGACCCTAGGACCACTGCAAAAAAAAGGTTAGATAGACAAATACTTTTGTTTTGAGGAATGCATGCTGCTGTGTGTATTGTTATTAAAACATTGACAAAATAAAAAAAACTTCAGACAGAAATGACATTTACATTTGGAATTTCAATACACAGATAAATGGCTCAATAAACAAACAACAATTAACCCTGTAATGAAACTTATGATCCATTTTTATAAAACATATGCAAATCTCTACAAATCACTAACTAGGTAAACTTAGACTTAGAAACACTTTATTTATCCCCAAGGGGCAATTAAAAGGCAGGCACACAGAGCAACACCAACAAAACAACAACAACAAATATTAAATATTAAATATTATATTATATATATATATATACACACACACACATATATGCATAAATACAGCATATACATGCATATAAACAGCAGCTAATATCACAAAATGGAATACCTGGAGTCAGAGCCCCAGTGCATGGCATAGATTTTAGCCAGGTGCCCCCTCAGCGTTCGCCTTGTACGCATCTGAATTCGGCCAACAGGGTCGATGTTGGCTGTGATCTGAAAACAGACAGACATCTCAATTGTTGGCATGCATGTTAAAAAAATCCTCCCCCCAAAGAGTTGAATTAAATAAAAATAGGTACCACTAATTAGCTTGATTTTCTTTAGTGATTAATAATGCCTTACCTGTGATAGCGTGGCATCTGCGCAGGCTTTCCTCGCATCCTAAAAAAAAAATAGACATGAATAAGTCTTTCATTCATTTTCTGAGTTGCTTATCCTGTCTTGCATCTGAAGGGTGCTAGAGCCTATGCCAGATCTCACAGAAGGAAACACACCCTGGACAGATTACCAGTCCATCGCATTAAACACACACCCCTAGCGGTAATCTGGCACCCCCAGGTCACCAGACAAGAGTGGTGGAGGACTAGAGCTAGCAAAAGAACACACACACAAAACCCTGGCTGCCCCAGCTGGGAATCAAACCCAGGAACTTCTTGCTGTGAACATCTTGCTATGTTAGACAAATGCATCAGTCTAAAAAAAAGTGAGTTAATACCCAGTCTCCTAGACTGGCCTACGTGTTCCAAGATAAATAACTGTTGTTGACCTGTAAATGGTTGCCATTAGAGAAGATGCCAAATGTGTACAATTGACCAGGACCCTCCAGGTATTCCACTCTTATAAACTGGTTTTACTATAACAGTTTATATTTTATCCATTTAATAAACTCGTAACACTGTTTGATAACTGAGTCATTAAAAATGACAATAACTAGGTTTGTGCTCTCCTGAAGAACTTTTTTAAAAGAGGGGTAGCGTCAGTCACTGATGGAGATAAACTCATTATGGCAAACCTTTACAAATGCTTGTTTTGTAGGAGGACATACAACAGCACAATTTAGCATCAAAACATTTCTACGCAGTGAGGTGGCATGAGTCACACCAGGAAGTGCCTGTAACTCATAACACAGGCATCCTAACAGTATTTGGTAAACTATGCAAAGAGTTGGTTGCCATATGAAAATGCCTCCTCGCTATTCAAAGTCTATTCTTATAACCTAGATGAATACATTTCCAGTTAAACAGGAAAAGCAGCCATGAATCCTTTAGTCAACAGGCAGACCTAACAAACAAGTAAAAAATGTATGTGTGTCATCATATCACTTCTAGATAGTGATAATTTGAGTTGTTTTGGTTCGGTTACCCAGAACATTAGAACTGAAGTGAAACAATGACTATGAGATGTGAACAACCTCAGCTTTAAGTCGAGGTTAGTTACATCTGCAATTGGTGAACCACATATAAAACACATCAATGCAGCCCCCCCACCCCAAAACAATAAATAAATGCATTAATTGGAAAAAAAAATTACAAAAAAACAAAACTACACAGTCCCCACACTCATCTATGAGCCTTCTGTCCCTTATGACTGGTTCACTGGTTGTCCTTCCTTGAAGCTCTGATGGCAGGTACTGCCCACTACATACCAATAACACTCGACAAAACCTGCTGTTCCGGTGAAGCACTGTTCCAGTTGTCTAGCCACCACTAATACCCCTTTGTCAGAGTTGTTCAGATCCTCACTGTTCACTTGCTGCATAATATATCCTGTGACAGGTTTAACAATAGTTATACCTGGTTTAAAAACATGATTTTAAAAAATATCTATCGAGTTAAACTGTTAGTAAAATAAAGGTTAATTTAAAAAGTAAATACAAATATAGCTGGTGGCAAATCCTTAGCAACCAATGACTTCCTAAACTTTGCAACTCATCGACAGTTCCAGTCACAAAGCATCTTCCCTCCTGACAGTCTGCCAGGCCTGTGATAGTTATTTTCAGTTCCTGCTTGTTTTAGGGGGTTCCATCCTGTCTTCAGCAAGTGAAATGTATACTTAGTAAGGCTGAGATCACATGACTGACTTGGCTGATCAGGAACATTCCACTTCTGGCCCTGAAAAACTTGAAAAGCTGTGCAGTGAAGTACAAACAAGTGTTGTTCACCTCAGCATTCATCTTATCAATGCCATCAGCTGTTGCATGCACTGGCAGCTGGCATTTTTCAGTTAAGGTGGTGGGCTTTGGATCATGAGCAGGTCATTTTTACCTCTCCATCTTTTCCTCATTCCATCGGTGTGGTTGAGGTTCACATCATCTTGGGTCTCGACAGGCATGTTATGTACTTTAGGTAGTTTTTTTTCCCTCTTTATGGTCTTTTACACAACTAAATCTACCTGCAATCTACCAGGAGCCTTATTTTACAAACATTTCTTGTTTAGCCAGCTAACTAAGTTTAGCTTTGTTAGACTGCCATTTGCAAAGGGACTTCATGACAGCGTAGTTTACATGCAGATACACTGAGCAGCGGAGAACCCAACAGTACGAGCATTATAGCTTGCACTATGGCTTTGAATCCTGGTGAGATTTTATACAGCTTTAACAGACATTAATGGTGCAAAATCTGGCCCCAGTCTAGATGATCAGACAGTGAATGTTGACTTGGTATACAAAAAGAGTTGTTAAATCTTCTTCCTCCCAAACTATGGGTGTAGCTATAAGAATGAGAACAGACTTCCTTGCATTGCACGCATACTTATTCAACTTGTGTTGCATGTCTAACCTGCCTCAGTGCAGGCTGAAGATTATGAAAGATTATAAACACTACCACTACCAATCAAGGCGAGTTTCTGAATTAGAAAATACTTCTGATAGAGGTGGGCCTTTTCAAGGCAAGTTTGTGATGTTTGCAGTGTCAATGAAGTTGAAAAAAATTACCACTTTTCAGCAAAAGAAACAAGAACACACTACACAAATGTTAATACAATGCATTTTTCCAAATAAGAAGCAGCATGGCAGCAGTGACAGTTTTGCTCCTAGCCTTGCTTTCGCTTTCACTTTGATTTATTATGATTTTACAGTTACATGACGGGGGGGGGAGTAAATTTGGGATTTGGATGTAAACATCATCTCTGAACTGAAAACAAGAGAAACCCCTTCGTTAACAGGTCATTTAAAAGTGTTGTTTGACAAAGCCAATTACCCGGTGACCTTTCCTGGTAACTGTACATCACTGTTTCATGCAGGCGTATTTTTTCCACATGTGGCTGATCATTTGACTGACATTGATTACCGGTCATTTAAATGTCTCCTTCCTGTTAACATATGAGGTTATTGGCCACATTAAGGGACAAAACCCACCAAACCTTCGAGTAAAGATCTACACTGCCATGCCACAGATTTACCCATTTCAGACATTCAGGCAGAAATATACCGGGAATTTCACTAGTTGATCATCATAACCACTTATGTACTGAAGGTTAATACATTCAAACTAAAGCTGACATTTTGCACATTGGTCTTACAGTAAGTTTCACTATTGTCTCACAGTCCTTATACTGGGCTGCAGCATGTATCTATTTGAAATGACCATTCATTACGTCATTATAACACCTTTGATGTCACTGCGAGAGCATACTTACTCTGATCTGGTTTTTGAGCTGCTCAGCCTCCTGACGTAACTGGTCCAGTTCACTCATTTTCTTCGTCTAAAGCTCTTCCTCACTCCTGCTGCCGTGACACGCTCTGATCTAAGCCAGAGACACAAGACAACATTCAAGATATAACATTTACATACCAAAGCATGCATTCTGTTCACTAGAAGTATTTCAGAGACCTCAGTTTTCAGGACTAAACTGTAGGGAGAAGGTACACAGTGACACTATACTTGCAATGTTCACTATGCCATGTCAATACAACCATTAAGGGATTTTACTGCACTATCCACCTTGATGCCAAAGTTTCCCCCAACAGTAATACTGCCTATACTAAATCTACTACGACTGCAATCACACCATCAGATTGATGTCATGACACAGATTTGATGTCTTCAGAGCTATGTGAATGTAAAAATATTTTTAACCCTGATCCGTGCCACGTTCACAGCCCTAGATTGGATGCGTATTAATGAGATCAGTGAGACTGGAATTGGGGGCGGGGAAATCCTGACATTGGTCAGAGGTTCAGATAGGAGTAATACTTCGAACAGTGAACATTTTGCTAAGCTTTATTCACTTCACTACATTTGCAACCTTGCAGAAATTAATGTTTCATATTTGTGTAGTTTTACCCCATTTGTATGTAGCCCAGAGGATACGTACATAAATTACTGGATGAGGGCACTGAGCCACAGCTCTCAGAATTCAAGTGTCGATCCCCCACCCAATCAATCAAGCAACATACCCATGCCTTTGGAGCCAGTACCAGTATGGCCTTTTAGAAGTTAGTTTCAGAAATAACTGCAAAACCAGAAATGTATCCGTCAATTTTGTGTATCTTCTCTAATCGTGATCTCTGTGATGGTGTGTGCTGCTAATATCTTCATTTGTTGTTGTAGCTGCTGCTCATGATGTATGGTGATCATGCGATTTAACTGATTAAGATTTATGCAAGCGGATCCTTTCAAGTCCGCTCACACTAAAGACATGTGTCACTTACAAACACGAATGTGAACCATCAAGAAAGAATGAGAACACCTGAGCAAAGAAAACCGAAACTTGGCAGTAAGGCCTGTACAGTATATGCTATAGTGGCAGCACTGGTGGATGAATCTGCAGGGTGCAGTTAAAGAGAGGTTAACTTTGCAATGTTATCGAGTAGTGCCTCAAAGGAAGAAAGTTCTTCACTAATCCCATCTGCCCAGAAAGTCTTGCCCCCACACTTTTCCCTAGAGTGCCACAAAAATAAACCAGAGACACACTTGATTGGCCTCGCCAGGTAAAAAGACAGAGCAGGGCCAGAGGCTAGACTGCCGACCCAAATTTAACACCAACAGAAATGAATTAATGTATGGTATGACCTATGCTCTTATGAGGAGTTATGAGAACAGGCTCAAAATATACATTGCTCAAAGCAACAATGGCTGTTATAGTGCCATTCACCACTGTCATTATTTCAGTCCATCTCTGGAACCTTGCTCAAAAACAGAACGAACAAGCAAACAAGGCCATTCTAGGTTCTTCAAGGTTCAGCTGATCATTTCAAAGGTTCAGACAACGGACATGTCTGCTATAGGTTTATGTGGAAAAAGAAAATGGCATTTTACATTTAATTCATTTTTCAATGTTGCAACCAGGGTAGTAGAACTGTAACCAACTAGTACTCAGACACTCTCACTTCTCAATTCTACACATAGTAAAGTGCTTACATTTCACAATTACATTTTGAAGAATGATCAAATAAAAATTTAGAAAGCTTTTTTAGTCAAATCATCCAAGTTTTCACTTGTAATCAAAGGTTTTACAGAAGTATAAACCCCTTGTTACAACTTTCGTCCCTACTTATTGGTGCTTCTGAATGAATTCTAATTGATAACTCTCAAAAACACAATTGTTAAATGATTTTTCCATGTACTGTTCCATTACTGCAATTGTAAATATATCCAGTAAGCAGAAACACTGTATGAACCAATGTTTCTGTCTCGTCAGCCAGGTGGCCTGTTTTGTTGACTGTGTTTTAGTGTTGTGTGTGTGTGGTGTCGTTAATTTTGATACAGTGCAAATGAGATCAAAATTAACAAGGAAGCCAAGAGCTGAAATGCCAGACCTGAGCCAAGACATGGATCATGATGCAATACAGTACGGCACAATATGTTGCGCAGTTACACTGCTACGGGCAAGCCAGCTGAACTGAATCTGCCTTAGCTGCTAACAAGATTCCTGTAAGTACTTTGTAGAAATTTCTTGGGACTGGGAAAGTTCATTAAAAAATGGAAAATGCAGTCAAATTATGAAAATAGAAATACCCGTGAAAGAACACAAAACAGGAATCCTGGTTTATATTTGTCACACTTAATTATACTTTCCTCACAATGCAATGCAAAAATGCACAAAATCAGTAAACAAAAAATATGTTAAAACTAACAATCCAATCTCAAAGGAGAAGTTTAAAACCAGAAAGTACATTTAACTTGCTTATGTTTACAGTGGCAGCAATAACCAGCATAAAATAATCTTGTGGTCACAGCATGGGTTCAGACCTTGTCTTGAGTGCGAATTTAATCCATAGCATCTTCTTGTGTGTTATTGGAACACCCTCTCGTTCTTTCTACAAGCACCTGATTAGAGTCAGCCGACTGAAAGACAAAAAAAGTGCTGTAGCAAATGGCCTAGAGGTGTGGCAGACTGCCTCCTCTCAGGTCACGTCATGGGAGACTCAGTGGCAAAGCTCAGCTTTAGCTGCTGTTAGAAAATATTGAGAGACTCAGGTAAGTGGTCATTAACCAAACACCTTTTTTATGTAATGAGCCTTCATTGTACACTGTTCTTGTCTGTGTTTGTGCAGTCTTAACATAAACAATTTCCTCCAGGATCAAGAGTTTTATTATTCCGATTCTAATTATTTCTCAGAAATGCATATCAGATAATGGCCATATAAACAGTCTGTAAATTGTCCATTTGTCATATGTGAACACCACAGCACACAGTGTGAACAACATGAAAGTCATTCTTGCTATTTAACCCATTAACCAAGTAAAGCATTGGGCAGCTGCACTGCAAGTCATGTACTTTCATCAGACACTGGCTGTATTAAATTCGACAGAAAATTTGTTTCTGATGAAAAGTTCAAGTTTTTCATTACCATTTACAAGGTCTATGCAGAAGCTGACATTTTAACTATGACCGACTGAACCCTTACCAGTACAAAAACAATAAGCAAAATAAGAATATCAATAAGTGTTTCTAGGCCAGTTTCCACAACAAGGTATGAATGCATATAAATTAACACTACACTATCTTTCGCATCAGAGCTCATGATTGCGGTTTGTTGTCGCCCCTTTAAACGCTCAGGGCACTAAACTACAAAGCTTACAGAGATCAGTATTAGTCTACTTATGAGGACATTCCACTGACTCATGTAATATCCAGCCTAGTTAAACCTAAACCTACCCTCAAACTCAGTAGTAAAATAAACTTTCTGGTTTTAGTTTTTCCAGAAAATTGAACCCACTTATATAAATTGCCTGGCATTCCTACAATTATGAGGACATTTGGTAACCACAAAGAGATAAACACGAGGCCACACACATCGTGTGAACACAAGTTGAGTATTTTTATTTTTAAGCTCTGGGCATCTTTTAAAATGATACCCATCACTGTTCCTTTACTTGTTTTCCCATCCTGCTCTATATGTATAAAAAAGAGCATCAGAGAGAAACTTTCATGGCATTTAAGTTTGATTGCATTTTCCCTATGTAGCCAAGCTTAGAACTTGCTGTTGTATTTTTTAAAAAAATAAATACAAATGTTTTACACTGCGGACTAAAGCTTAAAGTGACCATGCTTACAAAACAAAAAAAAGTGATCCCAACCATACTACCAACTTTGTGTTTCTACATTTGTACACAGTCCAAAATGTGTCAATATTTAAAAACGCATTGGTTTTCTAAGTGAACATAAACACCCATTCAATTTGTTTTATTACTGTCCCATTTATGATTTAAGTTTGCTTCCTGTAGAACATGTACACTTTCATTTATAAAACCTAAGACAATTCGATATAATTAGTAAAACAGTTATTTTAATTTGTAAAAAAAAAAAAATGAACAGCTTGTGTCACTGGCACATGCAACACATAAAAAAGCAGAAGAAGAAATAGCACAAGGCGACGTTTATCATATACAACTCTGTACATGAAGCATCTTAAACTACGTGCACCTAAAGCACACGTTTGTTAGTTGCAAACTTGAATTAGTTCACCAACATTGTTTAGATTGTGCATATGAGTAGGACTTCAAGTACCAGCTAGAACAATGAGCAACAACTGTGCCACAATGTCAATCTACTAAATTTACACATCTGACATTTTTACACATTAAATTGTCAACCATGCCAAAAAATGTGAAGCAGCTCACTTTACCTTCCAGCTTTACTGCCAAATGACATTTCTGCAGTAGTAGAGCAAGAGATTACGGAAACAGGAAATGCATTATTTGAAATTTTAAACACAATCATTTGTTAAAACGCTTACAAAGTTTCTATAGAAACTAGTGCTCTTATGTACACAGAGCTTGTATAATCTCTACAGAGAAGCACCATGGACAGAATTGTTAGCTCTGGAGCAGCCGTACAAGCATAAAGTCAAATTTCAGATAGACTAGCGTTTCCTAGCTCTGGTCCCGGAGGCACATTTGAGTGTTTTCACTGTTCCCAACACAGCTGATCCAGCTAATTAGCTCAATAACAGCCCCTTACCGATCTGCAGTGGGAGAAATCAAGATGCTACAGTTTTCCACTAAGACTATGAAACACCAAGATTTGGCGTGATTTAGGTACTAAGCACTTTTTGGGGAACAGCTTACAGAATTGGATTGAGGAGGTGCATGAACAATTTAAACTCATTTAAATAGCACCATCTAGTAAATAACAAATCTAGCACTTCACTAGCTAATTCCTTGTGACGTAAAGTTTCAACCTTTCAAAATTGAACATGCTGCATCAGAAACACCTAATTCTGTGAAATTCTTTCAACAGGGGGTGGTGACAATTCAACATCCCAAGAACTGCTTGGCTTCCAAGTTTCTTCAACCATGTCACTGAAGCAAGCTAAAACATGAACGTTTCTCTGACATGGATTGGTCTATCTTCAAAATTCATTTCCTCCTCCTCATTCAACATTTACAGAATTCACATTTTCATTAAACTTCAGTCCATCATTACTGCAAACATCAATTAATATACATTACAGAAAACACAAAGGACTACTACTTCATTAAATTCTTACTAATTTTCTAAACTTTTGTGGTGGTCGAGTTTGACGTGTTTTTTTTTTTAAGAATGGCTCGTTTATGTTCTCCCTTTATCAATTGATTGGTTTGTAAGTATTCTGAGAATAACAAGAAATTACATCACAAGTACTCTAAATGATAATGAAAATAGTTGCCAGCTTACTGTAGATGTGCAACTGCTTATCCAGACCAATCCTGTCTGTACTTTCAACTCACACAGACGCACTCACTTCTATAAGTCCCCTGAGCCGGAAAAGTTTGTGTGCATTTCCTTATGGAGTCAAATCAGGGTCGGACTGTGTCCAAGTCAGAGGTTACTGAACAGACAGAAAAGACAGGCTGGAGGAAAAAGGATGTGTGCACGCAGCTGAAATTCTCCATCCAGTCGTATTTTTCCAATATCGGTATATTGGCTAAAGGTCCCATGACATGAGAATTTCACTTTGAGATTTTTTAACATTAATACAAGTTCCCCTAGCTTCCATATGGTCCTGTAGTGGTTAGAAATGGCAATTGGTGTAAAGAGTGCCTTGATCATTCTGCTCCGCCGTTGAGAGAACGACAGCTCAGACGGCCCGAGCTGGAATTTTCCCCGTATGTTGTCATTAGGGGAAAGGTTACCACCCCTTTCTTATGCTTTGCCCACACAGAGAATTTCACCACCCTCCCCTAAAAACATTAGCTCTACAGACTGTCAATGTAATCATGTGAGGGAACACTTAGTTCACTTGGTAAATGGGTTAAGTGCAAAGAAAATTTCTAGTGTTCACGTATGACAACTATCATTTACATTATAGGAATGCTTCACTAGAAATACAACAAAGTTTACTATTAGCCAGGCATTAACTGAAGAGAAAAATACCGCCAGAGCTGGATCATCAGAAGTGGAAGAAGAGATAATCGGCACGATCATTAACCACGCCAGTAATCCTAAAAGCTGAAACCCACAGACAGTAAGTCCATAATCTCATTTAGTGCCATTAAACAGTCGCCTAACATAAGCCCTGGAGCCAGAAATCTGTCACTGCTACTGCAGCTGTGTTTCTCATTTTACATTTGAATACTTTGCAGCCAAATTGCTGCAGATACTAAAGTATGAATGTCCAGATTTTATTCGGTAAGAAATTTGCTTTGGTAGAAAGCACAGAGCCACATCACAACCAGCAATATCTAGTCCACGAATGTTAACCTAGATTCCTTCTGTGCCACAGCTCTGCAGAGTTTAGCATTCCTCCTCACATAGATGATTCATCTAATCAGCTAGTTAGGAATTCAATTACTGAATTCAGAGGCAGCAAAACCACAGCCCAAAAGAAAACCAGTCTGATTACGTCTCGTCACTTGATGTGACTAATATCTGGATTGCATCCTAATAAAATTTTTGCCACATGCATGGTCATTTGTAGCCAGAATGAAATCTGCTATTTTGATAAATCTGATACAAAAGACATCTGAAGTGACAAAGGTATAACCGTGGTGTGTGAGTGTGTTTTATTGTGGGAACTCTCATGATGGCAAAATGTCAGGAAACCATAAGGTAGTAAGTAATTTTCTGTTCACAATTCTCACTCAACTAGGAAATACTCTGTTCCAGCATCTAGAATAACATTTTAAACGCAACACTTAGAACAAAATATAGTTGAGTTGTGAAATTATAATCAATAAATAACAATTGCTAATTTCTATATACGTTTAGCTATGTGCATGAAAGAAATATATTGGAGAAATGAGCATCGCATTTTGGTCCCATTTGAGAGCTGACCAATCTATTCAATAGAAACTAAGCTCTTTGTTCATAATTTTATCATGTGTGTTCTTGATTACTGTTAATTGTGTACTAAAGTTTCACTTATACAGATGTGATTTATAGAATGTAGTTTGCAGTTGTAATGTGTTAATAGTAGGGATGCACCTAATATTCGGCCACCGAAAAAAACAAATTTAGATTGGATTAGAGTCAACGTCTGCCGCGTGGGTACATTTCGATATATCTAAGACAGACATGCAGAAAGCCTTTTGTAAAGCGCGCAATGCCGACATTTCTAGAGGGGGTGCATCCGCAAAGACGTCGGGATTAATTTAACATATAAAATCAAAACATCGCAATCACCAGAGTATGAAGCACATAAAAAAGGCAAGACCCTTCAAGCACACCCACTGAGTTTTTGTACAGGCAAGAACGTTTTCCAGTGTTTACAGTCAATGTATGGGCTATGCCAGTCTTTGTTTTAATACACTATTTTGTTAAAGGCCTACAGAGAATGTTTTATTTTTCAACAGATTTTAAAGCACTTGTTCTGAATGCACTTTGTTCATGCACTTCGTTCAGAATATTAAAATGCGCTTGAATTCACTTGTTTTATGAGAGAAAATATTTAATTGTATAATATTAAACTATCTTGCCTTTAGGCTATTAATTTATGCAATTGCAATGCTTAACTTTAGTGAGGTAAATACATACAGTCCCAGGCATAATGGCAATATTACAAAAATATAATCACTTCTTTTGGTGTTTTGGTTTCCGGCCAAGTGTTTATTCATTTTTCGGTTTTTGGTTTCGGCCAAAAGAAAAATAATTTCGGTGCATCCCTAAAAAATACCCTTCTGCACCAATACAATTCACACTTCACTTTTTATAATCACTCAAAACATTTATAAGAAGCGTTTCCATTCTGAACACACTGAAAAACTTTCATAGTGCATTAAATAACAGAGGCCTCTTTTCCATAGTGATAGAAGGCACAGTACACTGAAAGTGCCACATGCTGATCCATTTTACTATGACCAACATGTACAACATGTCTAAGGAGTAAAAGACAAAGTAAGAATTTGTTTGAAAGAATTTATGATTTTACATTGTTTTCAGGTCTTTCAGGTCTACACTAGCATGCAACACATACACCGGACACATTTTATGTCGCTGTTGTTTTGGGAATAAGTGATACATGTGGTTTATTTGTTTGTACTAAAGTGTAATTCCAATAAAGTTTTAATGCACAATTTGAACTAATCGCTACAAAGATATTTTACTAGTGACATCAAAATATCATTGAAATTTTACTCTGGCTTTTTGTCCCTCCTTCACTTCTGCCCAAATTTCCAGCAAAAACTGAAACTGCATTAGGCCACAGTCTGTAAAACGTTATAGTCACATTCGAGTTCCATGCTCGGAAATGAAGTTAGCCATCAAAGTCCAAGTGAACCGTGGTGGGCCCAGGTGTGGCTCAGCTTTGTCGATCACAATAATCAATCAAGCTTCAAATGTGCTTCAAGCTTCAAGGGTCAAATGTGCTTGAGCATGATATGGAGCACCTAGTATGGGTAAACCCTTATTTCTGTTGCAGCCTAAAAGAGTGCTACTCTGTTCAAGAGTGTACTTAGAACCATGGCATTGTACAACCTCACACTATCAATCCTGGGATTCAAACCCACAACCTTCTGATCACAGGAGCAACTCCCTCACCACCAGGTCACCAGCTACAAAGTTAGAAAAGCTCATAAAGAGCATTCATGTTGCCAGAAACCTCCTGGTCATCCCTCATGCCTCAGAAATTACAATATATCACAAGCCCGGTGGAGTGTACACTAACAGCTATTGGCATTTTTATTTGGTGGCTAACACAAAAGCTAAGGGCGAGGGGGTTAACTAAACTAATGACTGCCAACATTACAAACACGATTCCCTTACACCACACAAGCCTAATGCATGTGAACAATTATAGTAGCACAGTTTTGGCTGACAAAAGCACTGACTCTAGTAAACAGAAATATTAAGTTACAGTTACAGTGAACAGCAGCTGAGAAACGCAGATGAGTAACTACACAGAGCTGAAGGTCATTTAAGGGACACTCCATCCAAAACGAAAACTGACCAAGCTTCTTCCAAGCTAATGTCACAATATATAGCAAGACATCTCGCCACTGGAATATGAAAAAAATATAATTGCAATGATGTCATTTTGCCCACACAGGCTACACAGGTTCCAAGAGCAGATACACAGAGTGGGGATGGTGTGCAGAACCTACTACCTGAGGGGCTGTGGGAGTGTCTGCTGTGTCCTCTCTCCACTGCTTCACAGAGCAAATATGCACACATGTGTCACACCTTTCCACCACAGGACAAATAGGATCCAAATAAAAAACATTCTTCTGGCTTTTCACAAGATTTCCCTCTTCCTAGACAGTCTTCTTCTGAGAAGCGTTCACCAAGAGCTCTGGCTGAACAGTGGACTGTACTGTTCTCTGTGCTCCATTAAGGCTACTTAGGGATGGAGTTGGATGAGGGTCAGTGAGCTCTTAAATGTGAGGGTGGATAGTTAAGGCACAGTTTTGTGACTCTCTTAGGCCACCTACCTGGCAGCGGTCGCCAAACTGTCTGTTAGTGGCAGACCACATATAAGTCTTTACATGCACACACACACACACACACACACACACTCACGCATGCATCCTGACATGCACAGACGACCAAAGCTACCTTTTCAAATTCTAGCGGAACCATCCGGAAGTCCTGGCTGGGCAGCTGGAGGCTCGAGAGCTTCTGCTTCAGCTCCTCCAGCTTAGCTTTGTCTGACAGAGGAAGATAAAGAGGTCAGAAAGTTAGTCATTCTACACTTAATCACCTAGAACAGAGTTTTCTTAAAGCTGTTCCACTGCAGTTTTTCTGATCTTGTTATCCCCTTCACATTACTAACTGTTCTCATTCTGAAGAGAAATTTAGGAAACACTAGGCCAGAAAGCGTAAACCGAAATACAGAATAAACAGGGCCAGAAATCATTCATCAAAAAAAATAACATTACATAAAGAGTGTACATTAAATACACTTACTAAAATTATAACAGCATGTATTTTGTGCCACAAAATCCAGTTCCCAACAACAGAGAACATTTATTCCAATTCCAACAGTTTTATGTTGTCTTTGCACTTTGACAGTCATTTGTGATCATTTTCATCATTTTAAAAACTGAGGTTACACCAATGTACTTGCAGAGACTTCTGCCTCCTTCTAAAGAGGTATTAAGGCACACCAAGATGTACCTTTTTTGTATTTCTGTTATGTGTTTCATTCTAATCCAATTTCATCTTCTTTTTTCTAGTCAGCTGTTTAGTTTTTTCTCAACACATAAGTACCCCCAAATGTAGCTTATTTGTCAAGGAATTTGGCTTTAGGTTAGCACTGGAATTACAAGGCTCATGTAGCTAACGGGTAAATGCATATCACACCAACTGCATACAGAATACTTGCCTCAAACCATGTCAACATGTTAAATAATCTCTAAAGGGCTTTCTTATCTGGCTTCTGACCCTGCTTAACACCGTAATCTACAAACGTGGATTGAAGCACAGTGTGAAACTATAAGAGTTTATAACTTTAAAGAGTCCATACTTATGATGACAGTATGTCATACTGTTTTTAAATAAAAGAGCATGTACACTTTTAGAATCACTGATATTTCTAAATGTAATTATTCATTCATTCATAAAATCCATGAATGTTTTTTTGACTTCATTGTTTTTGTGATGTCCCAAAAGCCAATACATTTTCAGTGCGCCGCCTAGTCAGACTATGTTCAAGTTATGGAGTGTTTCAGATCAGAATGAGTCATGATTCAGGCACAAAACCATAGCCAATCAGAACTGAAGTCATTTACAAATACAGGACTTTAAAGTACAGTAATAAAAACTGCCTTTTATATTCTGAGGTTGCGTTAAAAGTAATCCTGACTGTTTTTGGGACAAAAAGGAATAGAAATACAATAAAGAGACCTCTTTATGGATAACCAAAAAAAATACATTCATGATCTAGAAAATGGCCCTATATCAGGAGTGTGTGTGGAGAGTGTTTGATTTACACTTGTAGTTAGTCTGATGCTAAATAATGGAGAATAAGATTCTTTTATGATTCTATATTTACCTCGTAGCTTGAGTCTAAATGTGAAGAAGCAAACCTCAGACCCAAAACAGGGTTTAAATGACTGTGCACATTTGGGCGAAGGGCGAAATTGTGCAAAATCACGTTCATCATCCCACTTGCTCACCCTCTTCTCTCCCCTCCTCATCGTGTTCTGCCATTTCTTCGTCCGTCACGGCAATCTTCACACCGGATTTGGGCGTGAACTCAGGCACACACACTCCATCCAGGATTTTCTGGATGTCCTCACGGTTCCGCGAACCCTCGATTCCATAGATCTGCCCATATAAGTTGGCTGCAGCCACCACAAAATCCATATGGGTGGTCTATAAAGGTAAGAGAGAGAGGGTCTTTACATAAACCTTCCACAAACCATCCCTCAGCAGGGAAAAGCAGGGCTGGACTAATCTAAATAATTACATTACAGCTGGCAGAAGCGAAACAAGGCCAGCCAGTGCATTTGGAGTGTGTTAACACACAAGTATGAGAGGCTGGAGGGGGAAAATGCTATCTGACAAAAAACACGAATGTATGTCAAAGGCAGACGCAGAGAGGAGATGGGTGGCTCTGGCGAACAGGAAATAACATGGAAAAACAGTTTTCTGTTAAAGCATTCAGTAACAGAAAATACCAGTTTCAAATCCCAACAGAATTCAATTGCACCATACAATTCAAATGAACTTTGTCAATGTTTGAAACACTGATAACATTGATGCAGTGTAGGAACAATAGGACAAAAGGTCATAAAGTGCATAATAACCACACAAAGGTTACAGTATCTGTATGTAGTAAAATATATATTGTATATTTATAGCATAATTTATTATGGGAATTTAAGATACAGTGAAATGAAAAGGTTTAGGCAGGCCCTGTTGAAGTGATTTTCTAAGTGAAACTGTATTCACACCATCAACAGAAAACAAGCCTTTGCACATTTTTATTTACATTTACTGTTTTTTCACTGAATTTAAAATATTGCGGAAGAAATAATACATTTAAAGTGGCCTGTGCAAGATTAATGGCATGTTCCATATTTTATGTTAAACAGTCGGTTCCCCTGATTAAAACTGTTGTTCAATTTCTAATAATGCAAATAAGGTACAACAGGGAAACGTAAATATGACTTTTACTGTCCGGTTTCTAACGATTGGATTAGTTTAACATTATGGAAAGAAAGAAAACTTTTTTTTTTGCTCTTACTTTGTGACACGTCAGAAATGTGTTTACCGTAGAAAATTATTTTTAAAATGATGTTTGCGCCAAAAAACATATTTCGTTAAGGGGATGTTCAAACTTTTACATACGGCTGCATGTTTAAGGGTGTGTATTGTGTATTGTGTGTGATGTCTTGTCAGCAGTTTATCACCAGTGACGGTGGGTAAAAATCCAGTGCACAGTAGGAGAGAAAAGGTGAGGTGTTATCAGGCAAGAGCAAGATACTTCAGGCATTCCTGTCCTGAGGGGGCAATAGGAGACCCCAAACAGTGACCAAACCAGAGCTTCCCTGGATTAGACTTACATTGGCTTGGTCAAAGGTTAAGGGTTGAGGACATCTCTTCGCTCCCATCCAGAAAGGCAGTCCTGAGCTTGTTACCTGAAGACAGACATCAGGGAGGCAACAGATTAATACTTTGTGTCATTACACCTACAATAGGCACTATAGAGGAAAAAAACAGCCAGTTAAATTCCCATTGGCTTCTATTATAAGTGTGTTTGGAGGTAGAGACAAGGATAAAAACAGAGTGTTCATTTAGAAAAAGGAGTTGAAAACTGTGAAACTCATAAAAACAACTTAAAACTTAGTTGCTAGCAAATGGAGAAATGAGGAGATCTTGTAGACGCAGTTCACAAGCCGATGCTAATGCAATGACAAGTAGACTATATGTCTGCCAAGCTCCTGTCTCCAAGCCTTTTGCTTTGTAACGAGTTTATCAGGTGTGTGAGTGTGTGTGTGTGAGTGTGTGTGTGTGTGTGTGTGTGTGTATGTGTGTGTGTGTGTGCAAGTGTGTGTTCAACACAATTTGTCCTGTGATAAAAGACCAGAGGGGGCTGTTTAGAAGAGCAGTTGCTGTGGAACCCTTTGATCCGACTGATCTGACAGATCTGCAGCAGAAACATCCCTGCAGATGACATCACAGGCTTATCACTAATCCATCTAATCAAAACCAGAGCAACTCACATCGACTCCACATTGTTGTCATGTTTTCACTTTACTTCACTCTTTCCACTGATTTGGCTACATTTCTGCCTAATTAAATGATGAGTGGGTTTGGGGTTCTAAAGAAACTTACCAAGTCAGAACAGTGGTGGTGAATGGAACCAGATGTCTGTAGACTAATGCCTCTTAAATCTCCCTCACAGAACGTTCACCTGAGATATTGATAGTGTTAAGAAGGCGTTGGTCTAAACATTTTTTAATCTATTTTATGACAGAGAGATACAAGCAGGACAAAGTAGGCAAAATACCTCTGAAGAAGATATGTGTGATATAATGGTGGGTTTGAGTAGTAAATAACTTGGTAATATTTGTGGTGTAGACATTGTGACCCCGATTCCAGTCACGATTGTATATCGTCTGAAGACCCCCCTCTTATCCCCATGCCTTCCATACTTTTGTCTTAAGTTCTGACTTTTCTTTGACAGGTGTTGTTTAGGTGTACCCGTCATGTCTAACTTGATCTTCAAGGCAATGTGGGCAGGTGCACATGCAGACTACCATCTTTAGTACTTTTTATTAAAGAAAGCAAACAGGCATGAGGGCCTAACAGAACTCAAAACACAAACCAAAGGAGATAGGAGAACGAAACCAATTCAGCATGCTGATGGACCGACGACTATGGTCGAACAAAAAACGAAGTAAATACAAAACCTAAGAGTCCATGAACCAATGGAAATTAAACAATGTCCTCTAGAACCTTTAGATGTGGACTACTTGAGCACTGATGTACTTCGCTCTTCGCGTCAGCTAAATGCCGTGAATGTAAATGTAAATGTATAGAAATATGGATCTGTAATGTTCACCATTTTACACCAAATCGGATATAAACTGTTTGTGGAATCTTACTTTAGGACTAATGTGGAACCAATTACCTTCATAGTCTTGACTGTATATTGGTGCTCTATTAGACCATCAACTATCAACAGTCATGTAAACAGAAAGTCAGGCTTCTCTAGTACACTGTAATATGAAGCATGCTGATATACAGTACTGTTTAAAAGTCTTAGGCTCCTGTCCAAACCGCCATCTTTCTGAGCAGCAATGGACTTTCTGCCCGCAAATACACAAGTCAATGTGAAAATACAGAAAGCATTAAAGAATATCAAGCCTTGTTTTGTTTGTAAAAAGTTTTGTGAGCTGGTGAGGAGAACACAGGTTCAGTTCGAGATTTCTCCTCAGTACCTTCAGCCTTTGCATGGATTTGTGAAACTCCATCAGAAGCTCCTGATTTAATCTGATGATGTACAGAATAAGCTGAATCAGGTATTTGATGAGGATTACTACAATGTAATACTGGGCTTCCATGAGGAGAGGTCTGGGAATGATTAAGAAAACACAGACATATGTAAAATCACTACTGTATTAATATTATTTGTATAAGTTCTAATATTAGCTTAAAACATATAGTGCTCAGTCAAACAGGTTTTAAATATACTTTTGCACAGTAGAGTATATGTGAAATTAATGTCAGTGGGAATCCACTGGGCCTTACAGCTTTAAAGAGTGCCCTTCAATGTAGCTGGAGGGGGCAACTTGTGTAATAAATTTTACCTGAGACCAATGAAAGCTTTTCAATCAAACTGACATCTCCTAACTATCTCACAGGAGTAGAGCTCATCTCAGAGCTACACTTCTGCCGTAGGCCATCGTGCCTTTTGTGTCAGTTGCGTTAACCAACATTTTATTGTCACTTTACAAATAACACCTTTATAATGGACCGCAAGTGATACTCTCTGTTTAAAAGAAATATAAACAGCAGAACAGCAAAAAAATGAACACTTGCAGCTTCCTAACACCTGCCATCTGCTTGCGCAATGTGTGGCAGAGATATGGATTAGATACACTGATGTCCTCATGCTGCAGGCATGGAACAGCATCCTGTACTGATAGCTGCACACTTATACTGTTGCACAATCACATTCTCAATAAAACACACACAGAAGGACTCACAAATTCCAGCCACGAAGACCTTCCTGTGTCATGCAGAAGCATATAACAACAACATTTCGGATTTACTGCACGTTTGTTCTGTTGTGAACAGGCTCATTTAGTTTAAAATAGATACGCAATGAAATAAGGTTTTATCAGAAAGGCAATTTATCACTCATGAGCAGAGATCACCCATTTCTGTTTTACGACGAGACATGGCTTTTAACCAATTTCCTCAAAACGGCACTTTGGTCAAAATAATGATGGATAGCTGGGAATTGACACTATAGGAAACACCACAAAAATACTGTTTATGACCTTACAGTTCAGAGAGAGGAACTATGGTATAATGGACACAAAGTAAAAACGGCTTAAGTTCATGGTGTAAATAAGTGTCATTTCACAATGGTTTATGGTGTGTGTATGAATGTGTGTGTGTGTGTGTGTGTGTGTGTGTGTGTGTGTGTATGTGTGGAAGCATTTAACAAACACCAGTCTTAAATACATAGTGACACGGCCAACAGAAACAACCTGTTGGGATACTATGAGGTTGAAAAAATGGCAATGTAGGAATGAAATATGACTGTGTATGTAACATAAACATCATTAGTGAACCTCAGGGGGAAGAATGTGCACCATGATAATGAAAACTATCGTTATCTCACTCCTGTCTCACGCCTAGTACAGAAATAAAAAAATACATGGGCTTGAGTTACTAAAACAGCTTGGATTTATATTGACTTTGTACAGACAAGCAGTGTGTGCTGGTTCATCAACTCTATTTTCTTCAGCAGAAAAGAACTTCCTCCCTGAAAAATCTTTTCAGGAGAAGAACCACAGCAACACCACACTCTCTTCATCACTGAACTTTCATTTTCTGTTTAAAGCTTGCTGGTGACTCCATTATTTCACTTTATCTTTTAAATCCTGTGAAGTAAATTCAATGTTAAATGAAAGTGCATTGTGAATATAAACTCCATCATTTTGGCCTGCATATGGATGGCTGGCCCTGACCGCTCTCAGAGCTGATTTAAACGTAATGAACTGAGTTTGTGTGGACTACAGCACGCCCTGTTGGTCACAAATGCAGGTGACACACAGTCCAGCTGCATCCTCCAGGCTTCTGGCACTAAGCCATGATCTGCCAACTGCTGGATGTCTCTCTCTCTAATAAACAGGCACTCATGGACAGCACATGTTTACATATGTGTGCACTCATGACACCATATGTGTGTGTGTGTGTGTGTGTGTGTGTGTGTGTGTGTGTGTGTGTGTGTGTGTGTGTGTGTGTGTGTGTGTGTGTGTGAAATTACAGTCTGCTGAGGTCTCTGTTATTCATTTTGAGTATAAATTAATTAACTCCTAACTCATAAAACATTTTTTAATTATTAAGAAATGTAATTGTACTGAAAGTAAAATAGCATTCGCAGAGTTTTAAACAGTTTAAATGTCCCTGGTCTTGAAGGTTGTGTGTGAGGGCTGAGAGTTCACACGTAGCAGAGGAGGGTCAGGTGTGAACTCATCACATCAGTTGTTCGACGCCGCTGTTTTTCAGGTGACTGTGCTGAACATGAGATGCAATGATACTAAGTCCGTTTTAAGTGAAGTCATGGCAGCTTTATTTATATTGCTTATTATCTTATACAAAGGTCATTCATTGTGCTTTAGGGGAATGGAATAAAAATAAAATAGAATCAAAGAACTAAAAGACATGAAAGAATATGTAGAAAAACAATGAAAGAAAGTTGAAAGGGCAATAAAAATTTTGATATTTAAATGAAGACAAGAGGAAAATAATACATTTTTAGCAACTTTATAAATCAAAATGTATAATGTTGCCAGATAAAGGTGAGGTTTTCTGTTACATGCTCTGAGGTTCATTTTTACCAATCCCTTGTGCTTTTTATTTAATCCACGCAGTTGTATCTCAGAGAACTCCTGTGAGTCTTATTTCTAGCATGTCTGTTCATGTTCAGGTCGTAGTAAGTGGGAAACAGGAAAAGTCATGCACAGCAGGTGAATGCCACAATCACTCGTCTATTAAAAGTGCCTTTTCATTTGTTTTACTGTAAGCAGAGATAATTGTTGTATTAGACAAATCTGTCCTCAGGGTACCATTACTCAAATCAACTGCTCAAAACCTGTAATGGCATGTGTAACCTCAATCTCCTCCCATTTCTTAGGCCGGGTTGTCTTTTTTTTAGCTCCAGGTGCACCTTGTAGGCTTACAGCTACAGATCATAACCCATTTGTTGCTGCATAATTGATCAAGGACCTTATATCCTATCTATCAATGGACAGGGACCATCACTGAAAACATATTAGTGGTAGGCTATTTGAATGGTGGGCCATTCTCAGCAGAGTAAAGATACTACAGGGTTGTTTTCAGCTTTTATGTGTATATAAGAGACAACAATGTTGATGGATTAACATGAAAGACTAGAGGAAGATTAACCGCTGCATGGTCTATTGGTTAAAGCACTGCACTACAAGAATACGGATTGAAAGTTCAAATTGTGCTGTGGGTAGAATTTTAAGCAATTTCTTCAGGGATTGAAAAGGTTTTCTGATTAAAGCAAAGATAAGCTTAAAGTGGTACCAACATTTTATTCATTCCAACACAACAAACTATCCTGCCTCTTCCATGCCAATGTAAGTGCTGTCTGTAGAAAAGTCCACCGTCCATCATCCATCTGGTCAGTAGTGGTCATTTGGTGGTGTCGTTCTGCTTGTGCACTTTTGTGCAGAAACAAATGGTTTGCAGTCTGCAGATATAAGCCTACAAAGCACACCTATACTGCAGATGTTTCTGATAAAATGAACAACCAGTGTAATACATAGGTGTAGCTTAAAAACTATTTGTATTTAATGTAATCCAATTTTATTTTATTCATATAATGTTTTTTTTTACAACTAGTGTTTTCACCAAGCATAATCCAATACTCATAAGGGGAACCAATCCTTCTCTGGTTGACCCAGAGAGAAAGGAATATAGTCTCTATGGAGATAAATAACGAGAGAAGGCCTTTGTGCACAGACTTAATCTTTGTTGAACAGATTGGCCCTAAATGGCTAACAGAGTATGTACAGTTCATGAACAGAGTCAGCAGAAGTAGTTTTTAGTCTGAATGAAAAGTAGTTTGAGAGTCTATAGTCTACAGCAACAGGAACCAGAGCTTTTAAACAGCAGTTGCCGTTGAATGGGGGGTGGAGCATGTAAGGAGGCAAAAGCAGCCAAGCCAGTTCAAGACACTTGGGCAACGAAGCCCTTTGACTGCAGATCTGGAGTGAGATGCCCATAAACTGGGCTAGATGCAGCAGTTCCCCTTGGAGAAGACAGAAAACAGTTAGTTCTGTTTACAGGGTATCATTTATGACTGTAAGGAAGGCAAGTGGAGACTCTGGCATACCTCACTATAGCAGCCTAGCTAAAAAGGGCAGAGCTAAGGAGTACCCTGAGACACTGGCACCACCCCACTCCACTGTCAAAAAGCCAGAGTGAACCAGAACCCAGTTTGTACATTTGCTATCCATATACCGTTTAGGCCTGTAATGGACAAATCACTCAGTCTGGTGTGTGATTATCTTCTTGAAAGTCTTATTCAGGTCTTTGCATATTGCCGTTGATCTAAACAATCTGGTGATCCTTCATTCAGAGATTGCTTTGATGCGCTGTTGCACAACTTTGGCTCCATCTAGTGACACAAGTACCATTTACAGTATTCCCTGTGATGTTTAGTGATTCACTTCTTAAAAACTAAGGCAAAGCCTTTCAGTACTTGCACCAATACTTGCACCAATAAAAGAGAAAAGCTGAAAAACTGAACAGTATGTAAAATTCTCCAGTGATTCGTCCAGGCAGGAAACTAACCCTTGAACTACATTAGTAAGTATCACCTATTAAACACATTATCTGGAAACAGGGGAAACAAATACAAGTGCAGAGCTGCAATTATGAACAAAATGCAAGAGCAGAATATAAACCTCAAAACTCAGCAGCTGAGGAAAACCCAAACAGAGATGGCTTCCCAGTAAAAGAGAGTTCTGAGGAGAATATTCAGACAGTCCCAGTGGGGCGCTCAAGGGGCTTTACCAAATTACCGGCTCAAACTCTGACATTTCTGTGAACAGTGATCACAAGAGCTTCAAGTGATAGTGCCTTAAATGGAGATAAGATCAGGGGTGTATTCCATGATGTCACGGCTGGAGGGGCTAGCCATCAGCTGTGAGCTACCTCCTGGCACGACCCAATACTCAGTCCAGGGATTCGTGCTGACTAGACTAAAACTACAAAAAAAAATACAAACAGAAATCAGTGGGCAAAACACAAAACAGGTGACAACCAAAAACCATGTGACACAAGAACAGAACAGG
>JBBPDB010000108.1:22260770-22278631 GCA_037974465.1 Brachypetersius altus | reverse complement strand
TGGGGATTGAACCTGGACTTTCTGGTCACAGGGCGGATGCCTTAACCACTAGGCCACCAACTGCCCCAATATATATACATATTGCAGTGTATTGCTCTCTCTATATATATTGATAGTAATCAATGTATTCGGGTGACAGAGTGGGGAGTCAAACATACTCACAGGCCAGTCAATTGATTGAAGGCAGCAGAAAACAAGGCAGTTTCAGCTTCTTTTTTTAAAACTAGCAATAGTAGAGCTGGTTTCAACAGCATAACGACTAAATGTCAAATTTAAGGCTCAAATTCTTGAATGACTCATAAAAAAACACAGTTCTGTATCTGTAGTCACAAAATTCGAATGTAATGTAAAAGAAAAGCTATAAACCAAGAAAACTGGCACTCTTGGAAATGTGTACATTTGATTTCATGCTGAAGATTTTTTTAAAGGCTTAGCTGTGTCTCTATCTCATTTGATTTTAGTGTTTTTTGATCTAACCTGTGAGTGTGCTCTACACAACTGTTTAAGGGAGAGAAAGAGAGAAGTGAGAGAGAGAGACAGAGAGAGAGATAAGAGAAAGGGAAAAAGTATATGTGAGAGAAACAGACACAAAGTCTAGGTGCATGCAGCTCTGTGTTGTCTTGCAAAACGCTTCTTCCCTTTGTGGGCTTGTTTCTGCGTATTGCTGTTCCTGGGTACAGTATCTCACTGCTCTGGCACTTTCTCTCTCTCTCTTTCACCCCATCACGCACTCACATACCCACATCCTGCCACAACACCCACTGTTGCCCAGCTGTCTCAGGGAGGGGGACAAGATGAAATTAACGGCACAGAGAGCCCACACTCTCTCTCACACACACAACACTGAACAGCATCTTTCCACACGCATGTCCATCCCCTTTAAGGTGCCACTTATAGGTCCACTAAGTAGGCCAGTTAACATCAATTTTGGTCTTGAAGGGGCCTAACTCACCCACAGTTTGGTGATTTCTGGTCAACTTTCAACTCATCCGTCAATTACAGGGGTGGTGGTGGCGACCTAGTGAGTAGTATACTTGCCTCTGGACCAAGAGGTCATGGGTTCAAATCCTACATTCAGCACACCACCACTGGGTCACTGAACAAGACCCTTAAGCCCAAGTTGATTTCCATGGAAGTCAGTTTAGATTAAAGCATCTGCTAAATGTAAATTACCAGGAATGGGTGGTGTGTTAAAGCAGAGAAATCATTACTTTTCCAAGTCTAATCAGCTATGTCCACTCTAACTAATAGGGGAAAAGACCCTATAAGCTCACTTAAATGTTTTTTTTAAATTATTATGTGTATTATATCTTCTAATCAAACTAATATCATCTTAGAAACAATAACAGTCGGGCACAAATTATTTACAATAGAGTGAAATAAGTAACTCATAATCAGTAATCTGGCCTGAATTCAGAGGGCTGTCATCACAATCAGTCCCAAGCATTGGTTAAAGGGGTATAAATCCCCTGGCACTGAATTGTTGAGAGATAAAAAGGGTGGACCAAACCAGAAAAGGAAAAAAAAAACATACAAAATGAGGTTAATTGAAGAGAACGGAAAAAAAACTAAGAGAATGTTACAGAAGACCCCCCTGTCTAGGAGCTAGAAGTCAGCCTGTAGCAGGGGACTGAGGCAAGACATGGGATGGGGATAGGGCAGAAAATGGAGATAGGACAGGAAACAGGAACTGGCCATAGGTCTGGACAGGGGACTGGATAACAGACCAGACACAAGACTGGACTCTGCGAACTGGACAGTAGTCCTGTCATGGGGCTGGACAAAGAATGGGATAAAAGATATGACACAGGACTGAACTGGAGACTGAACACCAGACAGGACAGGAGACTAGACACTGGATTGAATAGGGGGCTGGACAGGCAAAAGAATAGGGATTGGAACAATGGTTACAACCGGTACAACAACGAGGACAGGGAACAACAAAACAGGGGATACAGGGACAGAAACCAACACCGTGACAGAAACTGTGACAGGAATGGGCGCATGAAACAAAAAGGGGGCAGAGGACTGAAATGATGGGCAAACAGGAAACTGAAATAGAGGTAAAACAGGAAATGGAAACACTGGCTGAACAGGAAGTTTAGACATTGGTGGGCGGCACCCACATCCAGGAAATTGGGTTGCTGGTGGTATGAAACAAGGAAATGGGTCTGCCCATGACAGGGTACCAGATAACAGGGATTTGGGCAATGGGAAACAAGGAGATTTGGGCAGCGAGGAATGGGATAAAGTGATACAGGCAACGAGGAACAAAGAGATGGGGATTCGGGCAACGAGGAACCAGGAGACTGGAGTGTGAGCAACGAGGAACCAGGAGACTGGAGTGTGAGCAACGAGGAACCAGGAGACTGGAGTGTGAGCAACGAGGAATCAGGAGACCGAGATGCTGACGAATAGCCAGCAGGCGGAGCTGGTGCCGGTGAAGGCAAATTCGCTAGGACAGGGATCATCAGCTACATTTGTCCAAGGGCCAGAGCTTCTCTCAGCACACACTGTGAAGGCCAGATGCTCTCCTAAAATGAAATACTGTTAATTAATATTGTATCTTAAGTAATACATTATTATTCGATATATTCATTTTCATTACAAATTTCTGTTATTTTTTAGCTTTTGTCAATGTTAACAGACTCATATTACAGAAAGTGCTCAAAACAAACTCGGATATTTCACATTAAACACATGGATAATCAAAAACTCAAAATAATGCGGGTTAGTCCACTGTCCTCAGAGAAGATAAACAACGATTCGCACCGAAGCAACTGTTTCTGCTTCCTGATACACACACACATATTAGTCTTAACTCGGTACAGCTGAAAGTAATTTCCATGTGCGTGCTTGACCGTGCTTGTTTCATTTGATTTAGAAAAAATATATATGCAGGAACATACTTTTTCCTCCTCACCAGGCTATTCCTGATTCAGTAATATTAGACCAATTTTAATATAAGGAGAACTCCCACTCTCAGAACACTTTTGTGGGCGAGTGCAGAATTTAACAGTCCAGCTCCACAGACGTCCATTCATTTTCCATCGGGGGGCTGGATGGAAAGCTCTGGCGGACCGGATGTGTCATGCGGGCCTCCAGTTGATGATCACTGCTCTAGGACAACAGGGGGTGCTGTTGATAAAGAGGAACCTTCCAGGACTGCAGGAGATTAGGTCCCACTTAATGACATTCTCCAGGATGCTGGGTGGTTCTGTGGGGCCCAATACCCACTGTGCAGTATGTAAATTGTCCTTTGCGAGAGAAGCTTTTCCATGTTCTACAGGATGGCGCTAACAAAGTTGAACAGCTGGGAGCTCCTCATGGGCAAGCTGAAGCTGGCACAATAACTGCAAGCTAGTCTCTCCCTTTGTCAAAGACATTGATGTACTGCGTCCCAATACAGCATCCAGCAAAGTCTTGTTTGTTACATCCATATTTAGGTTGGTTCTTCAGTAAAGAACTGACATAGTCAAGTCAAGTCAACTGGAGCTTTATTGTCATCCCAGCCATATACATATAGTACACAGTAAGACAAAATATTGTCCTCCTTGGTCGTAGGTGCAACATACAGCACAGCACATTCACAACACAGACCAACATGAGGGTACAAAAAGGGGGGAATGAATTAAAATAAAAACGTATATAGGGCATTGAGCAAGATGAGTTACAGAAAATTGGAAACAAAACAAAAAAATGTGAATGAAAAGAGAACACAGATTGACTAGAGCTAATGAAAGCTAAACAGAGATAAAGAGTTCAGACTGAAACAGAACAGGCCAGAAAAGTTCAAGACAAGGCTAACTGGAGCAAAACCAACAGGACGGTGTTAAACAGGGCTAAACAGATAACCTGGAATGGGGTAGGATTAATAAAAAACAAAATGAAACAGACCAGGGAACAGAATAATCATCCAGGAGATACAAGAAAACCATACACAGACAAAACACAGAATCCAGGACAAATCACTTCGTAATTTTAACACTTAGGTACAGTATCAACGCCACTTCACTATTTTCCTCCCCTGCAAACAGTGATGGGACATCTATGTGGCAGTGTGGTCTTTATTGCTGGTGACCTGTTACCACACATCAGATTCCAGTGAAAGCAGTAAGATTTTCATGCTTTTAAAGATTCATGTTTTTGCTGTGAACAGGCTGCTCAGTGCAGTGTGGAAAATTAGAGTTGGCTCTGAATTCAGCAGAAGATGTGAATGAAAAGCAGGAGGCAGCTTGTGGTTTAGACAGACTCTGACTTTCATTCACTCCAAACCCAGGCTGCTGTTTCCAGCATCTTCACTTCTCTATTTTAAGCATCAAACCTCTTTCCTGCCCCAGCATCCAACCCCCGCGCTCACACACACACACATACACACACATCCTAACGGCTGTGATGTGGAAGGAAGCTTAGGTCCTGTTTGTACTATCGCACCAAGCATCCCTGTCCACAGGATTTCTGTAGTCATGTACACACACACACACACACACACACCACAGACAGGACATGTCTAAAAGGTGTCGATATGTTGACTGAGATTTTTCATTCTCACTTTTTAGACTTTTATGCTTTTATAACTCAACTCGAAATGAGCTGTTATATTGTGGGTTCACTGGTTTTATGAGAAATATTTTACAATCTACACTCTTACTTCCAGTGTTACTCACCGTGTACTTTGGGAGTGTGAATTTTGTGTAAGAAAACTTTTGGATTTAGGCCTGATTTTGAGCAAAGCCTCCTTTTTTTTTATATGTTTCAATTTTAAAAAATGGTTCAATATCAGTATTAGTATAAAAAAAAGGAAAAAATGTGACATTGTGGCACCTCTAATCAATTTGCCAAATATTTTGCAACTATTACAATTAGCTTATCAGTCAATTGCACTTAAGCAGGAGGTACTGTTCCATTTGTAGCAGACATTTCACTTGCTTGGAATATTAAAAATATCTAGTACTGTAGGGTAGAAATGTCACAAATCAAATGTTTTCCACGTGACAGAAGTGTTGAAATTCTGCTTTGGCCTAAGTTAGCCGTTAGCTGACCTCAAATCCAGGCATGTGCAGAGATGGTTTTGGTTTATCTCTTCCTTCCTTGGTCATCAAATGTTTTCAACAACCTCCACTCCTTCCCTTGGCCGACAAAGTGACAAATTTACATTTATAACGTTTGGCAGATGCTCATATGCATTCAAATTCAGTGCATCATGCCTTAGTTTGAGTACCTGGGTCTGTAATTGACTCTGCATGGCCCTGCTCAAATCCTCTTCTTCATAGTGTTTATGGCCTAAAGCAAATAACACGCTATAGAAGTATTTAAACTCATTGACAGAAAAAATGTAGCAATTGCACTGTGGAAGTACTTGACTTGAGACACAGAATAGATCTCTAGGAGAAAAGTTTGTGACCACAAACATAAACTGATGATCTTTTGCAGGATTTCATGAAGGACGTCTGCTTCTACTTGCAGTCTCTGACAAAGCTCATGACTAAAGGGTGACTCAAAGAGGGCCAACATACACTCTGGTCAAGAGCCAGAAAACCCTTTCCACCATCAAAAGCAACATTAATCCAGTCCAAAGCCATGTCTTTGACTACCATCAAACCTGATTTCTTCAGTCCAGCCTCGGTCCCAGCTTCAGTTCCATTTCCCAGCTTCCTACCCAGTTTACCAGCCACCACCTCTACCCCTCTTGTAATCAGTACTCTGGAGAACAGGACAGAGCAGGACAATGTCACGTCCAGAAGCACCTTCCACCCACTCACACTGACTTCCAATGAGACTGGCTTCAACTCCACACAGCTCCCCATGGCGTCAGTGGAGAGTGCTGGGATGAGCATGGTTCTACTCCCATTTGGCATCATCACGGTCATTGGGTTGGCTGTTGTGGTGGTGAGCATGCTCTGTTTACAGATTTTTCAAGTATTTTATATTTGGCTGCTGTCATTCCTTCTTTGCATCCATGTCTTCAACTAACATTTGATATTGGGTACGGTCAGGAATCTCAATTAACTTTGCACATCAATCAAACAATCAGTTTGCATTAACTTGAGGAATTTTTAGCCTTGTCCACTTTAATGACTCCTCATCGACTATGAAATAGTAAATCATGTAGTCGGCTTCATGTCTACATCATAGACTCTGGGCCTCAGCTGGTTTTCCTATGCGCTGCTGCATGTGTCCTGATGTGTTTTGTCATATGTTCATTTTTCCACCAAATGTCACTAGACCTTGTGACATTCGAGGCACTTAAAGAGCCAAAATATAAATATTGCTACATGCAAGCGAACAGTGCTGTGTAAGTAATTGAGATCATAAAATTGGCAACATTTTGTCAAACCTGGTAGTTAAGTTGTTTTGGCAACAGTAGAGAAAAAGTTTGAGTAGCTGGTGCTATTTTTAGTGAACGCGATACGACTTAACATCATTTCAATGCACAATACAATGTTAGCTTCCTTGCATGTATGTCGCATTATTTGTATTTCCACTGATTAACAGTGTCATAATTCAGAGGATCCAGAGGCACATATCAGGGAAATCCAGGCAGGACTTAACACATCGGGTTTGGAATATTTTGGTTCATCACAGAGTGCAATTTCATTCATTTACCTGCTAGAGAAAACAGCCCAGGCCCTGAGATCCTGATGCTGACTGCAAGATGACTGCACTGCACTGTTTAAGAACTTTGTTAATTAAACTCTGCTCATACACACAACATGCAATGTGTTCTTACCATCATTTCTGTTCCCAGCTGCTGTACATCAGGAAAAAGAAAAGGTGAGAAAACTCTGTCACCTGCCTACACCACTGTTTCCAGTTCTTTACATGAACATAATGATGAAGCTAAGCTTTGTCCATTCAGGCTGGAGAAGCTGAGGCACCAGCTCATGCCCATGTACAACTTTGACCCAGCTGAGGAGCAGGACGACCTGGAGCAGGAGCTTCTAGATCACGGCCGTGATGGAAGCCCAGCAGGACCAAACTCCAAAGTGCGTGCAGTTCAAACATAGCACTTTCTTAAATCTCCACCATGATTTATAGCCTATGGATTAAAATTTGCCATGAAGGTGAATGACTGCAGTTTTACATCAAGCAAAACCTCGGAGAAACAAACTTTCTTAACTTTATTCCAAGTAATATCGGACTTCGTTTTACCTAAATTTCCTCCCAGCTTTAGTCTTAGACATGATCAATATATAGGATCTAAACTGTTCACTTGCTGAAAAATTAATGAGCTGTTTGACATATGTTGTGGTGGGATGTTGAAGGTAGGATTCATGACTGCTTGGTCCAGAGGCAACTATTCTACCCACTAGGCCACCATCACCATTCAGAGGTGGAGGCCTGGGTGCGCTGCTAAGATGGCCACAAAGTGGACAGTTGTTCCTGTAAGGACTTTGGTTAAGTCTCCTCCTCCAATCACATGATATGAGCAAGCCACTTCTGCTATTAAATGACATTTGCTTTAGACTGGTCTACATTCAAACCCTGTGGCTGGTTAAATCTATAAACAGAGATTGACATAAGCGGTACACAAGCAAGAAGCGGTGTTTGTGGTACGACCAATGCGCACTAGTTTCCAGTCTTCACTGCGCAAATGCATACTTAATTTGAGTAACTTAATACTGATTCTCTGAGTACCACCACTCAGGAAAGGAAAACCTTCCAGCGCCCATGGTAAGGTGAACAATTTTGAATGTGGGTGCGTACCAATTCATTAATGATGGTACTCATTAGAGTACTACAGCAAAAAATTTTAAAGTTGTCACTCATGTCACTCTGGTTCGCTAACCTGTTGCTAACAACACTCACTCTCCTGGAGACGTTCAGGCTTTTCACCCACTTTGCAAGTTGAAATGCCAATTTTCGCTCTCACCCTTTCTCAGAGAGAGCAGAGCCTTTTTTGTGTGGCTTTACAAGGGACTAACCTAGTGTGTGATGTAAGTCAGCCTGGATGCCTTTTAGCTGCACTGCATTGGTGGAGGTTTGAAATGTGGTGGTGTAGATGTTAGCTCTCTCACTCTTTTAGCTTACTTGGACTCTCTGGTCATCTCAGCAGTGCACCCAGTCATACAAGACCTTCCCTCTACCCCTGAACAAAGGGAAAATATCAAAAAATGGATTAACATTTCAAAATCATATTTTAAGACTCAGAAGAAGCACAGAGTGCCCAGTCTCCCAGCATTGATGGTGGTGTGCAATTTGGGGAGTCCCAGCTAGCAAGTGGTATGACTAAATATAGAATAGTGTATTTAGTATTTACTACAGAGTATTTAGTACAGAGTACTTTCTGGAGAGGTTTATGTTAGATTGTCTTTTATATAGTTCTTGTCATTGTGTCTCTTGTGTGACTGTGTGACAATTTGATCAAGGATCTGATTCTGATTTTCTGCTTTAAAAAACAATCTGTTAATCTGTTAAAAGTTAATCTGATGTACATTTATCTTTTACTTTATACTGTATAAGTATTTGTATTTGAAGATACTTCTGTATACTTTGTTTTTCCCCAAAAAAGTGAAAAACGTATCATTTTTGTTTCTTTTAAGTTTTGACACAAGGCCGTATGGTTTGTTGCTTGTGGTAAAGTATCCGTTTCTGTTTTTGTGTGTTCACTACCCTTATTCCTTTAATATATGTGATGTTTCTGTAATTATTTCTAACACACCCAGAACAAATGTAACACAAATTAGAAACAACCGACCATCATATCAAACCAGTTTCCTCTTTTCTCCTTTAATACTGCTCTTTACTTAATGGGCATCTCATCTCCATCTCATTCCAAACCTGTGAAACCCCAACACAGACCCGACTACACCTCATTTTCAGCTTCAGGTCTCCTGTCTTACACAGTAAGCCCTTGAGATGTTTCACACTTCTCTCTCTCTTTCTCAGACTCTGACGACGAGTCAGGGCACCACGCAGAGGCCCAGTCGGCTGGTCTTCACGGACGTTGCTGATGCCATCAATGCATGAGGAAACGGAAGATTGAGGAACGATATCCAGGAGCATCTTAGAGACTGGAAACGTTGGAAATTCGCCGGCACCGAAAATGAGCCACATCTGGGAAAAGACTCAAACAAAACATTACCAAGCTAGTAATCAGGAGATATCGATATGTCTGTAGACTAAAGGAATAAGGGTGAATGTTTCTTGTCAATAATTGTCTTGGAGGCTGCACCGATTAGGCTGCTTTCTTTTTAAAAGGGGAACGTGACTTCTGTGATGTCACAGAAAACCTATTTAATATGGATTTCAACATGTTCGTGCTGATTCAGTCACTATACATGTAACACACATGTACGGGAGAAAAAAAAGCCATCACTTTCTTATATTTTGTCATGAGCTTCACTGTTTGGCACCATTTTCATTCACAGGCTCGTAGCTGCACTGCATGCTTAGATGTGATATTTGTGAAAAGTGGTGGTATGTGATGGAAGGCTCACTACTACATCTCACCAAAGAGTCTCCATTTAGAGCCATTTTATGTGTCTTATATTCTTTTGATGTTCTATAGACCCTTCGTAGACCATAGATGTGTCTGTGAACGTTCATTGAAGACTGCTTCTACTTGGCATTGAAAACTTTTCTAATCTTTAAACCCAAAAGTGGGAACAGGTTGCATTTTCATCACAGTGAGGGATTTTTTTTCTTGCACAAACACAGTAAACGAGCTCTGTTTGAGGGGACTGTGGAAGCAACACCACCACAGCTCAGGTCATGGCTTCTAGAGTTCTTTAAACATTACTGCTAGCAATTCTAGTGTTGTCTTTGAGGTTCTTCAGGCAAATGTTATTTTGTAACACCTGGGTTTGGAACTAATTCCATCAAGAACCCTTTAAAGACTTGTTGCTCTTCTTTTGCCATATTTTATGACGTTTTTATCGATTTAAGGTGCATCAGAGAAGGATGATCTTAAAAGCACAGGACTTAAAGCACAGACAAACAACGATGACATAGGGAGCCCATACAGCCAAGCAGTCCACAAATCAAAGAAAAGCTCACTCATCGAGATCTGAGGAGTTCTGTGGAACTCAGCTTCCTCGTTCTTAAGGCGTAAACTGCGTCAGGACTCCTGGGACGAGAACCTGAGTAGACTAGCAAGAATTTCGAAGTAAAAGCAGGTCAGTGTCTGCACTGGTGAACGGACGCTGTGGTGAAATCAAAGATCCAGCAACGTGTGGGATGACTGGACTTTTATCATTGTTTATGAGACAATGCCATGGCAACAGACTACCCTTACAACCCTTCTGGAGCGGATTCTCAGTCCAAAGGAAACGATCGAGAGCGCTCTGGCCGAGAGGTCAGGGAGGGTCTGGTGTCCAAAGACCTTGAAGGACTGAGACTCTGGAAAGGGAAACACGAGGCATTCTCTCAAACTCGGTTTCTAATAGATCCTTCTCCACAGTGTGCTTCCGGCTCCCACTACTCCAAAGTGTGTAAGTGAGTGTGCACTGTTTAGCTTCCCTGCCCAGTCAATGGCGTGTGTGTGTGTGTGTTGGGCCAGTGTTCACAGGCCGACTAGGACTGTTTCAGAGAAACAGAGAAATATGGATCAAAATTGATCTTCCACTTGGAATTTGTAATGAGGGAAGAGAGGAAAGTATGAAGATGTGAGAGAGAACTTTTTACCCCTTCCACACTTTCCAAACCAGCAACAGAAATTAGACAATGTTTTCCAAGTGTGTCAACACAATAAATAATAAAAGCAAAACCACACGGACCGTTCTGTGGACAATACTTACCGAGTTTACATCAAAGGTGATTTAAAAGTGATCTTTTCTGGGATTTCTGTATTATTTTAACTTTAAAAATGACCAGCTTGACGCATTCACTCGTTTTATAGTGCCTTTATTCACTGTCTGGGTGAAATTATAGAAGCAGAAAATTCGGAAAAAATATAATCGCTTGATCTCAATGCTTGGGATAAGTACATTTTTACCTGAGCTGTGTTCATAAAGAGTAACATTATAACATCTTTCATGCCTATTTAACAGTGTATAAATGTGTCATGGTTTCTGCAGTTGACGCAACACTCAGCTTGACATAGTACAGTTAGTAAAGGATTAAAGGCACAGACATTTGATGAGAACATATCAAGAATATCTACTTCAAATCAGATCGATTTTCAACTTTTTGTGAGAACAATCCACAGGAAAGTAGAGAGACAGGCAATGGTAAAAAAAAGTAAAAAAAAAAAAATAGAACAGAGTTTATAACAGACATTAAAAAGATATTCCAGAAGAATATAAATTCATCAGATTAAACGATTTTGTTCAGTGAAAAACAATGAAAACAGTACTTCGATGATAAACATAAATCTAACCCTTTTACTTGTTTGAAACCTTTTTTTTTCATTGTCCTCAAACAGGATAAAGAATATAAGTACAGTCAAGTAAATTCATACAGGAAGGCAGCAGGAAAGGCCCTGATCGACTTCACTATATTGCAAGAAAAACATTTTTTCTTCCATTTTCTTCAAATACCGCAGTTTAAATACAGTGAGTTTAAATACTCAGTTGCTCACAACTACACAGTGCTATACAGCGATATAAAAACAATACACTCGTACATGTCAAGGACCAACTACAAGACATATGGACCCTGTAGAGACTGTAAACTGCTTTCATTTTCAAGTTTTGGGTTAAATGTGAACCGTGAAAATGCTTCCTGAGTTTGGTAGCAAAAAAGGAATAATATCTAATTATTATCATGAATCTTATGATAATACCACTAAGGACTGAACAGGGAAATTCACCAGCTAACAGATGGAAGATCAGTACACTGCCATGGCTCTCAAAATGGGTACAGTAGTGTGTGAAACACTGAATGTTCCACAAAATCTGAAACACAGATATGAACGGTGAAGTCGGTGACTCATTCAGATTAAGACTGTTTATACTGTATTGTACAAGAACGGCTCATGAAGGGCCCAAACTATTTATCGGTTAACCAAATATATTTCCCATATTGAGGATCATTGGTTTTAACTGTAGTAACAAAGGTTTTGCTGGTAATAAGCCCTTTTTTGGATGCTGCATGACCCAGATTTTAACTTGCAATCTCACGAAAATAGGGTTAAACCATACATGGTCACTGCCAGTATGATTCTGTTTACCCATGTAACAGCAATGCAGGTCTGACTGAGATCTGAACACCACATGGTTCAAATAAATGTTAAAAGTATAAAAAAAAATTGCCTTTAGCATGAGAACATTAACACTTTCAAATAAACATAACTAATGAAAAATAAGAAGAAAAAAAAAGGTAACTAACAGGAATATTATGTAATACTACAGTACTTCATATTTACGATCATTTGAAATTCCGCTGTTCAAGTTTAAAAAGTGTGTCAGCTGAGAACATACAAACATACTGTGTTAGCTAAAATTATTTAGGTAAAAATGTTCAACCGTATTGATCAATAATATGGAAGTTATGGAAGTGATGGCCACCTTAAACCAGTACTGGCCACAATATTTCATACTGGTCAATCTCATGCTGCAGTACTAACACCATGGCTTCACAGTGACTAGTTGGCATTACTGCATGTGTTTTTTAACTGAGATACTGTTTTTTTTATTTTTTTTTACTGTTATGTCTTCAAAGGACAGGTTAGATGTGATGTGTCCTTTGAATGATGTTTCTGTCTAGAGCTTTAAAATTCCCCTAAACCTGATTTATCGCTCTTCTTCAGTTGACTGGAGTTCTATGTTTGGTCACGTTGCTGCTGAAACAAAACCGAGAATTTCTAAACTGGGAACCTTGCAAAGGCAAAAACAGTCTTCTCTTTTAACGTGAGTTCATGTAAAGACACTGGAACATTCCTATTGTTCCTACAGTCATTACATTTTCAGACAATGGTAGCTGGTATTTTCACACAGTGTTAAAAAAAAATAAATAAAAAGATTTGGTCGACACACATGACCATGAATATAGAACTGCATCTATATATGAATGTGCCTTAAATTGCATGAAAAGATCCAGGTTTGGTATTATTTCAAAAATGAACAGATATGCACTGGCCTCTATTACAGTCCTAGTCTAAGACTGCATGCTTGTTTTAGTAGTATTTTTCTCCCTGATTTACCATAATAATAGTTCACTAAAATGATGTTGGAAATCAGCAGGACTCTTGATACCATTTTCCTTAAACAACAGAAGAAGAAGAAGAAGAAGAAGACAAAAAGAACAAAGGCTCACAAATGGTGGGAAACAATCTGTAGCACAAACTCAACATTACAGACCAACCAGTGAGGTAGTTTTAGACCTGTTCCTCCTGTGGTGACAGTGGAGGCCGGGTTTGTGTCAGCTGCTTCTTGTCTTGCTCCGCCTCGCTTTCCTCAAGCTAGGTGCGGAAAAAAGGAGAGATCCGGAGGTGAATGTGCTTGTGCCTGTACTACAGTGAAGCTCGTGTGACTGTTGCACTAAAAACTGTGACGGTTGGAGACAGGAAACCAAGAAAGGAGGATAACGGCCATGTTTGGTTTCCCTTCGAGCTACTGACTCATTCGGCTCCTGTCCCACTCTACTATCTGAACCGTCTATGAGTAAAAGGGGAGTTTTTAAACGGCTTTAACTCATAGCTGGCTTTCACTATGGAGAGACCTGCAGCATGCGAGACACAATGAGTTAACTGAATCCTCATCAAAGGGGTTAAAATCAGCCTTTAAGAGGCAGCCAGTCTACTAACATTTCTTGTCATTAACGTTAAGCCAGAAAGGGCTTTTTCCTTCAGAGCTGTTTCTCGTCAATCAAGCCAAAATGTGTGAGCACCATATTGAATATACACTAATATAAAATATATACCGCCTAAAATTGTGTAGGCTCCCTTTATGCTGCCCAAACAGTTCTGACCCTTTAAGGCATGGACTCCATAAGAACTGTGAAGTTGTACTATGGTATCTGCACCAGCAGTGTATGGTTAATGTCCTGTAATCTGTGGATCCTCCATGAATTGGACTAGCTTGTTCAGCACATCCCACAAATGATTAATCGGACTGAGATCTGGGGGATATGGGGGCCAAGTCAACATCTTGTCATTGTCCTCAAACCATTCCTGAACAATTTTTGCAGCGTAGCAGGGCACAGCATTCTGGTTCAGTAGTGACTTCTTCTGTGATAGAATTTAGTCCTCTAGCAGCTTTTTATTTTTTGTTTAGGCTTACTAGTATGAAGGACATGTTATCTTTGTAGACTACAAAGCATAGATGTACGTTACTCTGGATAAGGCTGTAAATGTATATTCAGAAAGAGGACCGCTGAAATTAGGGAATGCTGTGGCCCTGAAGGGTGTACAAGGTCTTTAACAATGTTCAAGTGGGTGGTTGTGTCAAAGTAACATATACATAAATACCAGAGCCTAAGATTTCCCCAGAGCATCACACTGCCTCCTCTACCAGCTTGTCTTCTTCCTATACTGCATCCTGGTGCCATCACTTCTCCAGGTGAGTGATGCATACATGTCCAAATGATTCATGAAATCTGTTTAATAAAACCAGGCCACTTTCTTCCATTGCTCTAGTTCTGATGCTCACGTATCCATTGTAGGTGCTTTTGGTGGTAAACAGGCATCAGCAGGGGTACTTTGAGCAGTCTGTAGCTACTCAGCCTCATACGCAGCAAGCTGTTGTGAACTGCTTGTTCTGGCACCTTTTGATCATATCTAGCATGATCTTTTTCAGCAGTTAGCAGCTCTTTTGTGGGGTCAGGCCAGATGGGTTAGCCTTCAGTCAGCATGTACATCAGTGACCATCCTTGGGCCACTTTTGGGAAGTTGAAAAACATAGCAGGACTTCCCCATAAGCTGTTTTGGAGATGCTTTGTTGTCCAGTCCTCACAATTTGGCCCATGTCAAAGTTGCTCAGACCTGTACACTCCTGCTTCCCACTCAACAACTTCAAGAACTGACAGTTCACATGCTGCCTAAAATATCCCACCCCACTGTGACAAGATAATCAACATTTTTCACTTCACCTGTCAGTGCGTTTAACATATACAACAACACACAACAAAGTCGGCATGTACACCAATCTGTCACAACCGGCCCGCGAAGAGAAAAACATTATTTATCTCATTACAATGCCATTACAACCTATAAAGGGATGGGATATATTAGACCCACCAAAACACTGCTGCAGACCCCTTCATGGCAACAGTGTTCCCTGATGGCGATGGCTTCTTTCAGCAGGACGATGAACCAGTCACTATAAACATTGTTCAGGAATGGTTTGAGGAACATGATGATGCGTTGACTTGGCTTCTGTATTCCCCATATCTTAATACCACTAAGTATGGGATCTACTGGACAATCCACGGAGGCCCAACGACAACAACAGCACCCCTTCAGAGGACCTGGAGTCAATGTGTCAATTAGTCAGAGCACTTTTGGCAGCCTGGGGTGGATCTACACAATATTAGACTGGAGGTTTTAATGTCTTTAGTTCTGTGGTGAAGGTACCTGATTGTGTAAAGCTGCATCAGGGCAAAAGACTACCATGAGAAATAAAACATAGAAGAAGATTTTGGTCTCTGCATGACTGGATATAGTTTCACAGTTTTCACATGTTCATAGTTTTGATGTCTCTACTATTATATTCTTGTAAAAAAATAATGTCCTTTGAATGGATTAGGGATAACTAAATAAAAACGGCAACTAACTACACACTTCACACCTATACACTGTTATACACACATTTTAACACAATATGAATCCTCCTTACAATACTTCCTGCTGTCTATTACACCTGAACTTGTACTTACACTATGTCACATTGTCAAATAAGCAACTCATAAAAGACAGGACATATTAATATTTCTCTCACCTGCTCTCGCAGTTCTTCTCGCTGAACTGATTTCTGAGGCTGAGAGAGTGAGAGAGAGACATTTATTTACATATTCTTTGAAAGTGAAAAGGTGTGTGTGTGTGTGTGTGTGTGTGAGAGAGAGAGACATACACATACCCATTTTCTTGGTCTGCCTCGAGGCCTCCTTTCCCTTTGTGGCTCTACCTTTGTGCACAAAGACAGGGTGAAGAAGAGGTAAATGACGAGAGGAAGATTTTTGAAAATGCTGAAAACAGCTGAGGGTTTAATGTGGCCTTACTTGGGCCCTCGGACGATGGGCCTTGTTCTTACTCCCTTTAGGCCTCCCCCTCGGTCTTCTAGGGGCGGTAGGATCAGAAGGCTCCTAAAAGACCAGATTCACTGAAGCTCAGTTTTAAAATCAGCTCCAGGTTAGAATCAAAGCAGTGCGGTGATGAGGTTCGGGAGCACCAGATTTTTATACAACTTATACATTTTTTCTTTGGTTTTCTTGACAAATTATACAGAAAACCATTTAGATATTGACATTTTTTGTTGCAAAAAGCTGACAGAAGTACCACCGTATATTCCCACGTTGTGAGTTTTGTGGGCACTGGTCAGATGCAGTTTAGGGACAATTACACCAAAATATTTTTGTATCATTATTGGTTAGGCTGAGGACAATGGCATTCTGTGTGGTTAGATGTAATGTTATAGAGGAGGTCTTCAGCACTGTTTGGTCATTCTCTTTCTTTAGTACGCTCACCATGCCTGGCAAACAACAGGTGAGCTGAATCAGGTGTTTCTGAGCTAATCGCCAAACTGTGCTGGCCACTGGCCCAGTAGGATGAGCTCTGGGCCCCCTCTGCTGTAGAGAAACTTACCAAGTTCGAATTGTTCACAATGGTGGTGAGAGGAACCAGACTTCAGTGTAATGCCTCTAAAAGATCCCTCCCCAAAAGCGATTAATACATTGTCTGATTCCTGGGACATTGAATACTGACAGGTTTGAGCTTACATTCATGGTGAAGTGAAACATGGTGTGCACTCTGATGTGAAAATTTAATCAGAAAACAATTTTTTTCAGATTTCCCCCATTAATACTTTATACAAGTAGGCTCACTGGTAGGTTTGGATGGTAAATAAAATGACATCATTTGGACTGTAGATGTCATGAGCTCTGGTTCCCATCACCAACAATGTAGAGGAATGAGCCAGTGTGTTCATTCAGAATGGAGAATCAAAGCACTGAATAGCATTGCTTAGATCTCAGTGATGGTATTAGGCAGACACTTTGAAAAATCAGTGGAATTCCCCACTAATTAAATACATTCAGGCAAAACCTGCTCTCACAAACACGATAAACATGCAGAGTGCATAAATATTAGCATATTTAAAATGTAATTTTCAATGTAAAGAAAGATGTTCCCAAACATCGGACAGATGTGTGAACAATGGATGTTAAAAAAACCTTTGGTGGTTTACGGGGTCTGCCCCTTCCTCGCTTCGGTGCTGCTGGACCTTCTGCTGGTGTAGTGGCCACTTCCTCTCCCCCTGCTCCACTCATCTCCAGTTTAAAAAGTGTCTATGAAAAATTGAGCTGTTTTATTTGGTTTTCTTGACAAATTATATAGAAAGCCATTTAGATATTGACATTTTTGTTGCAAAAAGCTGACAGAAGTACCACCTTATATTGTGGGCACTGGTCAGGATGCAGACCTTTTAGAGGGTTTAGGGAAAATTCTGCCAAATTTCAATATATTTTTGTATCATTATTGGTTAGGATAAAGACAATGTCATTCTGTATGGTTAGGTGTAATGTTATGGAGCAGGTCTTCAGCACTGTTTGGTGATTCCCTTTCCTGATAAAATACATTTAGCCAAAACATGAAGAGTGCATAAATATTAGCATATTCAAAATGTTATTTTTAATGGAAAGAAAGGTGTTCCCAAGCTTCGGACCGGCAATGTGTAAACAATGGATGTTAAAAAACCTTTGGTGGTTTACGGGGTCTGCCCCTTCCTCGCTTCGGTGCTGCTGGACCTTCTGCTGGTGTAGTGGCC
>JBBPDB010000108.1:22249996-22260670 GCA_037974465.1 Brachypetersius altus | reverse complement strand
AAAGCTGCTTTGTGACAATGACCATTGTTAAAAGCGCTATATAAATAAAATTGAATTGAATTGAATTGAATTGAATTAATGTTAGCAGTGTTTTCCTACCTGTGGTCATGAGGGAACTTTGACCACCACTGCTGACACGTTCGGCCACTCTGGGTCTTCGACACCTTCCCCCGATAGTCCTCTCCTTTACCCACGATGCACTTCCTCACGTAGACTGGACAGGGGAGAACACCTCAGTAACACAAGGCTTCCTGAACATACACTGCTCAACACTTTTTATTCATCATTTTTATTTTATATACTAATAGTAATAACTTCCACAATGCAGGTTTAGTAATACTAAAAATATACCAAAATGTAAGTTAGGTATTAACTTCGTAAAAGGGGAACTCCACTTAATCTTTTCTGCAAAATTCAATCATCAAGCGTGTTTGATGTAAAACGGTCCAGAAAAGGTTAGACTGCCTGATGACTGAGGCACTGTTTCATGATGATTTTGAGTAGATTTTGATAAGAAATGTATTTTTATGGTCGGTTTATGGCGGAGAGGTACATGTAGGGCAGTGTAAATCAAAACAGTCCAAAACAGACTTATTCACATTAAAGACCAATGTACCACCATCAACATTACATATAAAAATATGAAGGCTCATTTGTTGGGTCTGGATTGTAAATAACATACTATAAATAATATGACTATATTTGCAATGTAGACATGATGACTCTTGGTTCCCATCACCAACACTAAAAACAACATATAAAATCTATTACCTGATTTTAACAATCAAAAAAATAGTGGAATTCCCCTTTAATAGACCGAAGTTTTGAAGAAACATTTCATTCTATGACTTGCAATAATGTATCATACACTCAAATTATCTCTGTACAATCATTTATCTGATATCAAATTATAATGTCCTTCTTGATGTTCTAAAGCTTTCATTATTTATTACACAATCCTCTCCACTCGTCAGTCTGGATTCTACTAATGATAAAAACAAACAAAAAAAACCTTTAAGATCCCACTGATCTGGATCCAGACTGACATTTCCGGAATGAAAATATTAATTCCTGTAAAAACTGTAACGTGTTGTGAATCAACAGCTTGGTGTTTGAGCTCACCTTTCATCTCATACAGATCGCAGTTGACGTTTCTCTTCACCTCTGCGTTGTCTCCATCGTCCACCCAGGGCAGGTGCTTGCAGATGACAGATGGACGAAACTCATAGTTGAAGGCTCTGGAAATGAAAGCCGAGAAAAACCAATGAAGCTACAGTAACTGCATGCTGTAATACTTAGTAAACCTACTGTACTGAGTTAAGAGTGTCTATAGAGTACAGTAGTGACAATATATGATCATGTGTTTTATATTATATTTCATTTACCAGTTCAAGTTTAATTATTGCTCATTTTGTTCGTGGATTTGGGAGATACAACATAAGTCCCTTGCTGGTATACTAAATGACCAAAAGTATTCAGACACCTGCCAGGCCTACATTTCATCTTCTGTGTACTTAGAAAACATTTGTATGGATGTGTTTTAACTATTTACAACTATACTGTATGTCCATCATTTAAACTTAGTATAATAAGGAAAAGCATGCATAGTTACACCTTCGACACATTTTATTACAATCAAATTAGGATTTTGTTGTAAACTGTAAAGTCCCATGTGACCAAAAGACTTGATAAAAGAATATTTAGACCAAAGAAATTTTTTAAATCTCGCATACAGATATTAAGTGCATGTAGTTCACTGTTGTGGACCTTTCTTTAACTTCAAGAAAAAAATAAAATTAAAAAAAATTTAATTTTTTTTCATGCCCTGTGAAGAGTAAAAACATTGTCTTAGGATTTCATAATTCCTGCATCAGAGGGTTAATGGGGCAATAGGGAGTTGGGCCCCTGTGCAGGAACCTGCTGTTCTGGGGAAACTTTCCACTCATGGCTGGAAAATCGCTGCAGGGTTTCCACAGGAGTGTTAGTGAGGTCGGGTAATGATGCTGGGCAATATGGCCTGGATTACAAACAATGTTCCAATTCAACCCAAAGGTGTTCATTGCTTCAGTGAACATGCTTCCGCTGCTCCGAAGTTTAGCGGTGGGTAGCTTTACGCCCCTTTAGCTGATGCTTAGTATTCCACACAGATCTGTGTGTGTGTGTGTGTGTGTGGCTGCTCCCATTCTACTGGCAAAGTTCTTTTATTGTGATTACATGGCTGTGAATTTGCATTAAAGGGTCCATATCCTTCACTGATAATGTTTAACCTTTTTTTCATGCTTTATATTGTTTTTTACTGATAGATCTTAATGATACTTGCCTGCCCTGTATCATTCTAAAAGCAGCACAGACTGAAACACTCCTTTACATCTGCAAATAGGTGGGGCTACACTGCTTGTGATACTTTTGTGACAAAAAAGAACCATATGTCCAAAAGAAGGAACTGTGTTGGATTTAGCGGCAGCGTGTTATAAGGTGAAGTGTGTGTCGAGAGCACTACACAGCTTGTGTCAGTTCATTGGTCTGGATAGTCAATAAACTATATTTTGACAATAGGTTTCTCTGCTGTTATTTGTACCAGAAAACCTTTTCTTTCACATAATTTTGACAATTTTGACACAATGAAAATTTGAAAATGGGTGGAATTCATTGTTAAGACTTTGTAATTCCCCCTGATAGATAAAATGCTTTGTCTGTAATATACTATAATATATATTTATAATATGATCTCTGGACAGTCATTTATGTGAGCTTGCTGTGAGAAGGGGGGAGGACTGTGGCACCTGCAGTCCAGGCTTTGTGAGCAGCGCTTGGCGCACTCCTCGAGAGTGATGCCCGGCAGCAGCGTCAGACGATCTGCATTCCATGACTTTGGAACCAGCTCTCTCCCCTCTGAGCGCTGAAAATCATTGAGCGCACTGCGATGGACTGCTGACACAAGCCCACACACACACACACACACACACACACACACACACACACACACACACACACATTCAAGTTGATGATAATATGCAAAAAATTATTTACTATATTGCCAATCAACCCACCCTACTCCACCTGCCCACTCCCTATCACAGGGTCCACTCCAGCCTAGACCTACACTGTATGAGCAAAAGTATTGGGACGTCTGACTGAACCAACGGGGACTTTATCATGGAGTTGGTCCCCCTTTCCCTCTTTTTGGAAAACTTTCCATAAGATTTTGAAGTTTCTTAGGGATTTGTGTCCATTCATTCTGTAGAGCATTTATTAGGTCAGACTGATGTTGGACGAGAAGGTCTGGCTCACAATCTCTGTTCCAGCTCATCCCAAAGATGTTGGATGGGGTTGAGGCCAACCAAGTTCTTTCACACTGAACCAGTCACGTCTTTATGGGCCTCATTCATGCTGGAATAGAAAAGGTTCTTCCCCAAAATGTGTCCACAAAGTTGGAAGTTTGACATTGTCCAAAATGTCTTGGTCTGCTGAAGCATCAACAGTCTCCTTAAAAGTTATGGCTAAGTCCAAGCCCTGTCTCAATACTTTTGTCCATATCATATATTTCCTCTGCCATGTTTAACGTAATGTTGCAGAGTTTGTCCTGCTCACAACATGTGCAATTAAATAGCAAAAAAGGATCAAACTAAGGTTAACGATGTTGTTGCTTGTGTGGACATCTGTACACAAACACAGCTGCATGCTCGAGCCTCGGCCGTGGGCTTCCCCTCGCCGGGTCTGCTGGAGATAACGCTGACTGTGCTCACAGGGGGCTTAGACACACAAGACCTTTGGATCTGCAAACTCTGCTCTTGTACATGTGAAGTCATGGCAGGATTGCATGATGCGCTCCAGCCCACACACAAACAACATATGCCAACACAGTTTACACTTGAAAAATCACTGGATTAAGAGTAAACTTTCCAAAACTACACTTCAACAAAATCCTCATATATCCCATATGGTACAATATAGTAAAAGTGACCACTATCTGTGTATATAGGTCTGTATAATGTCCTGTTATAGCTTACACTTTTCTAAACCGTGTCTGTCATGTGTTTTGTCTCAACATTCAACCCAGATTTTGTATGGTTTCTGTAATTTGACCCAAACTATGAGGAAATGGAATGAAATAATGATAAACTAATGGATCTGACATCTTTAGTTATTATATTTTGGACTGTGATGAACTCTGCCTGCACCAAATATAACAGCAGGACTCTTTCTGTAAAACTGCTCAGTCTGTTTAGAGTCTTAGGAGGCCAGATTCCCATTAAAGAATGGAAGGAGAAAAAGAAGTGCCTGATAGACAGGTTGGAAAGTGAAGATCTGAGGTAAAGAGCTTACCTTGAAGGGCAGGACTCCATAGCCCCAGTGTTATAAGAGAGAAGCAGAGCAGCCTCATGGTTTCTGGCCGGGTTTGCTGGTTTTTGGTTTAGGAGTAGAGTGTGTGTGTCTGTGGGTCCGAGGCTGAGAGCTGGGCAGGAGGGTGCTGTGTAGTTCACAGCCTCACCGCTGGGTGCCGCTGGGTCCCTCTCTCCTCTGATGGAAACCCTGGTAGTGAGGGTTAGTCCGTCCCACAGTGTCCACAGCTCGCGACGTCTTATCAGAGACAAATATGCAAATCAGCGTAAACATTCAATCGGTGTTAATTAAATTATTTACGGAGTGTATTAAAAACAATGCAAAAATCTACTATAAATGATAAGCATAAAAGATATGGAACATCAAACCTTATTTAAATGTAACTAGAGTTCATCTATCTATCCATTGTAATGGAGATTAATGAAACATCTCTTTCTCTCTCTCTCTCTCGCTCTGTCTCATATACGTTTAATAAAGCCGAGTATTTTCAAGTAATGGTATACTTTACTTTTACTGCTCTTCAGGTAAATTAATCAGGAACCTTTTTACTTAATAGCTGAGATGCAAACTAAGGCAATCGAAGAAAAATTATGCTTGATGACAGTCTACTCAATATGCCAAAGATACGCCTTTAAAATAGTGTTTCTGCTGCGAGAAGGTGACTCAAAGTCAAGACATTTACACTGTACTAAATGTAATGGTACAATATCAAATATCATTATTTTGTTATATATATATACTGGCTGCAGCGTATTCCTGACTTCATGTAACAGCTTTCTGAAAGATAGTTTTTAGGTATTCTTTTCAGACGTCTGCACTCACCACTCTGAAGGACAATATTTACAGCTCACAAATTTGAAAAAGCGGTGTAGTTCCCCTTCCAGCGCTTTCCGTGTTTCTTTCCTCCACCTGTTTTCTGACAAGCTCCGCCCCCCTGAACTTCAAGCCAATCTGGGCAGGGGGTGGGGCTTGACGGAATACGGGTGGAAGGTAGTAAGTTCTGATGCCTTCCTGTTCTGGTGAGGGCTGCCTGGTTTTCTGACTGGATTTTTGTTATTTTTCACGGCTGTAGAGTTTGAGAAGAATTTTGAGTCTCTAACGTCAGTTCAAACGGTTCCTTGGAAAAACGAGCTATATTCTGCCTTATCCTGCAGCACGTGCGGTTACGGACCGAGACAGCTTGTCTGACTGGTCTTGACTGAACCTTGCCCCCACCAGGCCCGACCATGTCCTCAGTGGAGGTGACGGAGGGAACGGTGAAGGTGGAGATGTGTGGACAACCCCTCTTCTACAGACAGGCTGTTCTCCCCGCGGGAGCCCCGAGACTCTGTGTGCTGTTACTGCACGGGATCCGCTTCTCGTCCGAGAACTGGCGCTCTATCGGGACCCTGCAGGCTCTGGCCGCGGGGGGATACCGGGCCCTGGCTCTGGACCTGCCAGGTAAAGAACCGATACGCTGCAGTCTTAATGCATTTCATTTTGCTCCACCTAAACCTTCACTTCTGATGTTTCTGTGGGCCAAAGGCATACAGGCTTGATATAATATATAATATAAAATAAGGTAACCCATTATTAGCGAACACATCACACAGTATAAACAGTGTGAAATTCTTTCTCTGCATTTAACCAATTCACCAAGTTAAGCAGGAGGCTGCCACCAATGGCGCAGTGTGGGGAGGGTATCTTGCTAAAGAGTAGCTCAGTGATGACACTTGCAGTGTTGGGATTCAAACCCACAACCTTCTGATTGCAGGGGCCACTAAGCCACCAGCTAACTGTCTATTTAGTGTTAATATGTTTCAAAAAGCTCATAAAGGTAAACCTGTATCTGTACTGTACAGTGTACACCAAACTTCCCAGTGCTAGAATGTAAAATACTGATATTACCCCTGCATAGACTGTACTGTAATTTATGCACTTACGTTTTCTTTGGTATTTAAGCAGGGTAAATATTGCAATACAGTAACCCTCTGCTTTTCTCGGGGGTTAAGTTCCAAGAGCACCCGCGCATAGTGAAAAACTTGCCTTATAAAAGCCTATTTTCATAGTGTAAACCGTAAATATGCCCCCAAATATGCCCCCAAAACACTGTAATTTCATTTCAAACAAAGTTTCATTTTCATTTCATTTAAAGTTTAATACTTTACACTTAAAGAAAATGTAAAGGTAAACCCGTATTTGTACTGTACAGTTTACACTGAACTCCTGCAGTGCTGGAATGTAAGTACTGATGTTACCCCTGTTTAGACTGTACTGTAATTTATGCAGGGACACTTTCTTTGGTATGTGCTGTTGATTTCTTTGGTGTAAGCCGGAAAATTCAGTAATAAATTGTCATTTTTAGTAATAAAAATAAAGTAAAATGTACAGGAAATCACCAATATTTTTTGCAGTTCAATAATTCACTGTACATCAGAGCATTAGAGAAATCAAAATAAGAGAAGTTAGAGAAACACTTAAGGAGAAACCTCCCTCCTCTGCGTACAGCGGTATTAACCATCCCAAGACATGCTTTCTTTGTGTTCTTTGTGTTCTCATGCATGAAGATGCATGAAGAATTATATATTGCCGCAAATAAATATAAGAATATCTGCGGTTTCCACAAATTTGATGGAGCTTTCATCAACAATTATTAGTTCGGTTCTTAGAAAACATGACTGAATCTGAAACATTTAAATTTAATTTTAAACACAGATTAATAAATTACCCTTAAAATTTAAAGGTAAACCTGTATATGCGCTGGACACTTTACACTGAACTGCCGTCTCCCACAATGAATTCATGAAAGTTTTCTTTGCTATGCGCAGCCGTTTTCTTATAAGCAGGTAAATACAGTAATAATGTAATTAATTTTTTTAGTAATAAAAATACAGTAAAATGTACAGGTAATCACCAAACATTTTTAAAGTTCAGCGGCATAACTTTTTTCTTTCCCGAAGCATATCCAGTTCAGTCTTCTCCTGGAGTGTCTTACAGGGGGGTTACTGTCATTTAATTTAATTAACAGTATTAAAAATACAGGGCTTTAAAAAGAAAAAACGAAAAACACTTGAGAAATTATGTTAATATTTATGTTACAAAATTAGTAAATTATATTTTTCTTTCTAATTTTGCACTGAAATGCATGACAAATTATATTTTGCCACGAGGACAAGGAGCCGTGGTGGATGAGGCCTGGTGTCTGAAGTCTATGTATCTAAATGCAGTTTCATTAAAGTCCCTGTCAGGTGTCCGATTACTTTTGTCCATATAGTGTATATTGACTTGTGGGCATTTGTATTGTCCATCATAAGAATTTACAGGTTTTAGCCACAACAGTAGGTGCTGATGTTGAATGAATAGTTCTGGAAAATGGGGACGGAATCATTATAGCCCCTGCAAAGGGAGACCAACTCCATATGAAAGTCTATGTATCCAAATGCAGTGACATTGTTGGTGTAATGGTCAGGCGTCTCAATACTTTTGGTCATACAATATAGATAAAAGTAATGGGACTCGCAAAAACCATCTGAGACGTAGAGCTGCATTCTCTGAGCACAAAATGAGCACAAAAAAAACAAAAAAGCAACTTTCAAAAGTTTTTAAAAACCTGCATTAACACACGCTAAAATAATTGGTGGTGTTAAGTAAATAGTGCGAAGTGGCGCTCGATATCTGCAGTCCAAAATGCCTAAACGTCGTTGTAAATTCAAATTTTGTAAATTTTATTTGCAAAAAAATACACGTACTGTCGTTATACTATAGTCAGTGTTCGGACAGAAGTACTAATGGTCTACAAATAAGTCTCAACCCTGGTCCAGGTGGAGTTCAGCTTTGCATATTGAGGTGTTTTCCCCACACCTGATCCCCTAACCAACTCTTTAACCCCTTAAGCCCCTTCTATGCTGAAGTGGTTTCTTAAAGAAGCGAAAGAGCTTAAACGTGCAGGGCAGAGTAGCCTCCAGGACCAAGGCTGGGAAATACTGGAATATCTTAATCTTCTCCGTCTTATTGCTGGAGCACTATTGCCTTCCAGATAGTGGTGTTTCCTTCTCTAACATGTTTTCCTGGTCCTGGATGCCAGTGCCCTACTTATTTGAGTGCTTTACCTTATTTAAGAAACAAACTTAAACACAGTAAGGGCGTGTTAAGGAGCTGATTAGTTGGATCAGGTGTTTGGGGAGCAGTGAAAACAGGAGCAGGAACAGGGTCCTGTTCCCTTAAACAGGATTAAGGGAAAGTCTGGCTTATTTCAAGGGAAAGTAAGCCAGACTTTCCCTTAATCCTTTTTCATGGAAAAGGACCCAGGACTTGAAAACACTTCTAACAAACCTATTTCCCCTTAATAGCTTGGTGACTAGTTATGTGTTGGAAGCAGATCTGCTGTAACACCAGGTGGTCATCAACCCTCCTCCTGGAGATTCACTATCTACCACACAAGTGAATCTAACCAAGCCAATCAAGGGATTGATGAACTGGGACAGGTGCATCAGGTTGTCCACTGGATTGCTGAGCTTCCAAGACTGCTCTAAAACAATTCTAGGTTATTTCTCCATGGACCACAGTGCAACACACATCAATATTCAAACAGTATTTTCCAGTTTTTACACAAGCACTCTTGTGTCCAAACAGTGTGTTGTACAGCAGGTGGTACTTAACTTGAACAGTGTCCTCCTCTCCAACACCACCGTCAATGAGTCTAAAGGTTTACCCACATTATTGGAGCAACTCAATCAAATTTTTTTTCTTTCTGATCAAACAGGCTTGTAAATGTGACGTGTAAAGAACTGTTTAAAGGCCACTGTGGACGAATTAGTTCCCCCCTTCTTAGGAATTGCTGTTTGTTGGGACCCCACCTCAGGATTTGAACCCATGACCTCCTAATCTTCGAGGCATCGCTCTTACCTTTTGTTATAAGGCCAACTCCCTAACCACTAGGCCACCAACTTTACTATTTAGAGCTAGTATTTACTTCAGTCATATGTGTATACTGTAGAAAACTAGTGTCCAAGCTTTGCAGTTTGGAGTTGGGTTATGGTAAGCGGTTTTGTAGAGCATTTTTAAAAGTTTTTTCCTGTTCCTCCAGGTCTGGGTCAGTCTAAAGCCGCAGAGGCCCCTGCTGCAGTCGGTGTCCCGGCCCCTGGTGAGTTTTTGAAGCAGGTGTGTGAGGGTCTGAAGACGGGACCCGTGGTGGTGATTAGCCCCTCTCTCAGCGGCATGTACTCCCTGCCTTTCCTCTTCCAGCACACACAGCTGGTGAAGGCCTACATTCCTGTAGCCCCCATCTGCACTGACAAGTTCACGGCAGAGCAGTACAACGCCATACAGGTGAGTAAGTGTGTGAGGGTGATTTATTCTAACTGGTAATAAAACAAGAGTCCTGTAAGTGTAAGTAAGTGTGTGTGTGTGTGTGTGTGTGCTCTGAATTAACTCTGAATTAAACACCAATAAAATCTAATCAACAGATTCATCACTTCTCCAAAAAGCAACATATATACAGTAAATTATGACACAAATATCATATCTGTACACTCCAAGCAGCCACAGCATTAAAAGCTTATGGTGATCTTATGCAGTGTTCCTGGTATACAGTGGTCAGTGGTCAGTACCTACCAAAAGTGGTCCAAAGAATCAAGTACTCTGGGAGTGAAAGGCAAGCATGTCTGATCTGATCCTGCAGAAAAGCTACTTTATCACAAAGTATTGAAGAAGGTGGTCTGGTCTGAGGAATGGTTGGGTGTCCATCTCTCACCTGTAGGAGAGATGGCACCAGGATGCACTGTGAGAATAAGGGAAGTCAGCAAAAGTAGTGTGATGCTCTGGGCAATGATCTGCTGGGAAAGCTTGTGGTCTGGAATTCGTGTGGATGTTCCTTTGAAATGTATCACCTAGCTTAACATTGTTGTAGACCAAGTTCGCCCCTTCATGGAAGCAGTGTTCCCTAATGGCAGTGGCTTCTTTCAGCAAAGTACTCAGGTATTGTTTGAGGAACATGACGATGAGTTCACCTCCAGATCTCAACTCGACCATGCATCTGTGGGATGTGCTGGAGGACCAATGGAGGACTCATCTCGCAACTTATAAGATCAGACGTTACTGTCTTGGTGTCGAATACCACAACACAACTTCAGAGAACTTGTAGAGTCCAAATCTGGACAGGTCAGAACTGTTTTGGTGGCACAAGAGTAGGGTTGCAATGATTAGAAATTTGGTGGTACGATTTAGAGGTCGACCGATATTGAATTTTACCGATACCGATAGCTAGGTCGGTCCATACTTGCCGATAACTGATTAATTAACCGATAGTTTTTAAGGAGGAAAAAATAAGTAAATTCTTAATTGGAAGTGATT
>JBBPDB010000108.1:22200814-22244773 GCA_037974465.1 Brachypetersius altus | reverse complement strand
ACTGTCCCTGTAATTAATGACTGTAAGACTGTCCCTGTAACTAATGACTGTAAGACAGTCTCTGTGACTAATGACTGTAAGACTGTCCCTGTAACTAATGACTGTAAGTCGCTCTGGATCCTTAATGTATTATTATTAAGTGATGCTGCCTGTGGCGAGACTGAGGAGCCAGAATGGGAGTCCAGCATCATCTAAGGCTGAAAGGAAATTTCAAGAGTCACATTTCAGCTTCATGAAAAGTTTTAGACTCCAGTTGCTTGAGAAGAGAGAGGATAAGGCATTGCTTCTTTCTAGACTCGTCAGAGTTCTGCCTTGGCTCTGACAAGAAAAAAAAAAGATAGCATGTTGTCCCTAAAGCAGAATGAGAGGTAACGCGTCTGGTTAGGTAACAGATTTTGACATGACATTCGTGAGTTCACTGTTCACACAACATGGACACTCTGTTTTCTTTACTAACGGGCAAAAGCCAGGAAAACAGTCCGTGTCCTTGGCTTACATAGTGAAAAACATCTCTCTCGCCTGTGTATGTGTTGGTGGGTTGGACTGCTGTTTAAGGATGGGGGCATTTTTTCAAATTATATTTAAAGGGTGACTGAAATGACCACCTTCAGTCGTGACTTGCGCTGAGTACTGTGTGGTGCGAAAGAACAGCAGGTTATTGGGGGCACATTAACAGTATACGTGCACCGCGGCTGGTGGGATATGGTGTGTACTCATGCTCACATCCCAGTGATAATGTACATGGATCATCTATCAGCTATGGAAGGGTTGCCAACTTTGTTGAAGTGAGAAGAGTTAGATTTAGAAGAGTCAGTTCTGCAGGCTCAAGTGCATTTCACCTGTGACACCTTATAAACACGCAGCTCATAGTCCTTAGCAAGGGGACCTGTGGCTTTCAGACTAGCCCAGGGGTCTCTACTGGTGCACCTGTTTGCTCTAACCCAATTCCAAACACACCCTAAGCAAGATTAGATGCCGTTAATTTGTTTATAATTAAGTTCAGTTGTTTATAATTGCTTATAAGACACTCAGCGGTTTGGGTCCTAAATATACCTCCGAGATGTTTGATGAATTTCAGGAGGATCTCTAGATCAGCAGGAGCTGGTCATCCAGTGGTGCCAAGATCAGATGGTAAACCGAGTGAAACAGCATTTTGTCATTATTCTGCCCCCTGCTGGAACCAGCTCCCCATGCAGATCAGACCTGCACTGACTGTTGTCAATTTTAGAGGAACTTAAAACTAAACTGCTTACAGTTTACCAGTAAGATCTAAAAAATGTGTGCACTTTATGTAGTTCTTTATATTGCTTTATTTACCTTTATTTAGCTATTATATTACTTTTATGGTTACTTCATTGCTTACTTTTCCTTTTTTGACTTTTATTCTTCTTATCACGCACTGACCTCTGTGTATAATAGTGCTATATAAATGCCTATACCTAGTATCATAAGGCTGTAAGCTGGGTTAGAGCTGTTTCTGGCTCTTCTACAGGCCACTTTCAGATTTTCCTAATTTGAATCAATCATAAGTAACTGGAACGCTTATAAGTTTATACTAAGTGTGTAGATTTGTTGGTGATTTCTTAAGGAGTAAAATTTGGCAACCCTCGCTGATATTTTGGCAAATGAAATAATCTTAAATCAAGAGTAAATATCTTTTGATCATCATGACACTGCTGTGAGATATTGTAAGATTATTACATTTATGTGTGGTACATTATTTGTATTAAAGGAAGTAATGATTCAATAATGACTTTTGCAGTTCATGAAAGAATTATGATAATTATTTAGGCGTTACATCCTTAACAAGAAATAAAAAACAATAATACACCATCAATCACTTTCAGTAGATTTAAATACTTCTGATGTGGTTAGTTCAACCTCAAAAAGAGAATAATGAGAAGAATTTTGGCTTGATTTAAGATTATTTCACTTGTCAATAGATCATTTTCTGTAGCTCTGACAACAGTAGTCCATATACCAGACTTACTGTGTGGTGGTGGAATCGATGGGTGTGAACGATGATGTGATATCAATGTTTCCACAAGACCAGGGGAAAAAAAACAGCCTGAAACTGTTGTGACAGCACATAGCATTAGCATCAATGATAAACATGCACAATGTTACCCTTGGGATGTCCACAGTCGAAGGAAAACGTGGTATGTGATTCATAAGAAGCTGTGCTGGGTAAATTGAGGGGCAGGTCATGTACACGTTGTCCTTCAAGTGTGTACATCCCACGGTCCACCCATGCAGAACACTGCTTAACTTCTCCAATCACACGTCTCTTAGGAAAAAAATACAAAAAGTCCCCTGTTCTGAAAATGGAGGGCGTGATGGGAGACGAAGGAGGAGAGAGAAAGAGGCAGAAAGGAGAGAAGCAGACCAATGGAGAGAAGAGAGCAATTACAGGGGAAAATGGTGGGATGGGAAAAGGTGCAGGGGGAATTTCAAGCGTGACCGCTTTATAGTACTAAGGCAAAAAAGAAGCTGAACTGGGGACAAACACATGTAGAACATTCTTCTCACACCTGCAAAACGGGACACTTTACTCCTTCATACTGACAATGACGATACACCCAGATACACACCAAATTTCCAGCGGATTACAGCAAACACTGCTGCATTGTAAGCAGACAATACATACAAAGTGTGCACACACACACACACACACACACGCTCTCATATTCACACACACACAGAGCATTATGACCTGCAAAGCTCATTACAGAAGCCTGCGATGGATGCTGGCCATCAAGAGTGGCCAATTTAGCCACTCCACATCGTAACTGTAAAAAATGTAATAATAAAAAAAAAAACTCAACCTCCAAATGTCCTAAACAGTCACAGCATCGTGAAGAGAGTTAAAGAGAAGACTCCACAGTGAATTACATTACTTTCACCAGTGCGTAGTATAATTGCTTGCCCCCTGGGGTGAGTCTAAAGGAATGGACACCAGACGCCCTTTAAGATTGAGGAAAGTTCCTCGTACTAAATCATACAAACCGAATCATTCGTGACAAGATCTCCAATAACTGACCTCCCCTTAACTTTACAGGCGGTCCGAAAGGCCCTACAGGCAATGTGGAGGCTTTTTTAAAAAAAAAGAAGAAAAAAAAAGGCCCAACAAAAAGGCTCAGTGGATACACCTTCACAGAGTGGATCTGTAATGATACTGCAGCCCAATGGCCAACATTATTCAACACAAAAGTGCATAAAGGCACAATAAACAGAAGGGGGGGGGGTGTACATGGGACGAGTTGGGCCCTGGCTTACGTTACTACGTCTAACTATGAGTTCATTGTGATATCAGTATAACAGAACTTCCACCCCGAAACTGAAAACTGAGGAAAACTGAAGTCCCTTCCCAACTGAATATACGTGCATCAAATGACAAGACTAACACTGAATGGCAAACGGTGATCTCTTCATCGCATTAAAATTCACCGACGGATCGTCAGTGCTCATCAGGAGAACCGACCGCTGTTGAGCATTGGGATTTAGACTCAGATCTGCAGGTTGACAGTATAAAAACGGCCACCTTTTACACGCAGAACACAAGCATGGGGAATTCAGACTGATGAAGTCAGAGCCCAGGTGGGCCATATTCCAATTCGTCTCAAAACACTGGAGAGTCAAGAGGATCACACCTAAACTAAAGTTCTTCATGACTGAAACCACTACTTAAACCGACCATTCAAACTGAAAGATGTGCCTAATGAAGCCCTTATGACTAAAGAGGAGAAAATGAGCCGAATTGAAATACAGGCCTGGTCTCTTCGAGGTCCTCCATTCCTCCGTACTGTAACTACGCGGTCCTTTCTTCCCGTTTATTTTTTTCTCTGCTCGTCCTAATTTGGCTAGAAAAATAAGACCACGCAACAAGTCTATCTCATTTTGGCAAGAAGTAGATATAGTGCATAAATAAACAAATGATATTTTTCATAAGTAACATCTATCATCTTCCCTCTTGGTTATATCCTAACGAATGATGGAGGTATGCTTTAAATACTCACAGGTTGTTACTCGTTATTTTTTTTTTTGTTTGTTTGATTAAAGTTCTGTGATCTCGTTACTGATTGCTATAAAATGGCAGATGGTTCTGTAGCCCCATGTAGCCCCTGTAAGGGATGAAGATGAGGATGAGGAGGATGACTTGAACCGCAAAGGCAGAGTCTGACAAAAAAAACGCACCCCCCCCTTGCGTCCGTAAGGGCAGGTGAGGGAACATTCCATTTCCGCTTCTTCTGCTGGTCCTAGACGGCCGTCTTTGTTCCCACCGCGACTTCTGCGCCGCACGCCGGCCGGATTCGTCATTGACTTCCTCAGCTTCGTCTTCCTCAAACAAACTTCTAGCTCCTCCCACAAAAATAAAAGCTGCTGATTGGCAGGAGACGATAAAAGTTCTGCGACGGTCACTAAGCAACAACCTGTGAAGCTAAGTGCATGAAGCAGTATACTGGGCTTCCGTATCGAGGGCAGCGGGAAGTCCCTTTAATACCTATGACTAGAGCGAGGGGGGATAAAGGAGGAATGCAGAATTACAGAGAGGAGAGGGAGATCGGCGGAGGGGGAGTTAAAGGGTAAAAGGCAAAATGTGGGGGTGGGCCACCAGTAACAGGAGAGGGAGCTGCAGGAGGAGTAAAGTGTGGATGGACGGGCGGAAGGAGAATCCTCGCCCACAATCCGTTGTGTTTTCCTGTAAAAGAGAAAGAGGGAAGAGCTTTAGAGCATTTATCTTGATTAATTAGTTCTGCTTTGGAAATGAATTTCTGTCAGACATGCTATTTCTCAATCTCATTTACATAACAACTGAATTTTATTCTAAAAGGGCTAATTTTATGGAAAACTGAATTATCCATCACACTCCAGGCTCTACAGTCCACGTAAGGAAGCTAAATGTAGTTTTTATTCTTTGTGATGTCACAAAAGTTGCATATATACAAAAAAGCATAATCAACCTCTAACAGCTTAGTTGTGCCCATTTACTCTAGAGTTAGAGGAGTGTTTTATCCAGGTCTGCTTCCTGAATGAGGCACAACACTGGCCAGCCCATTAAGCATCAGAACAAAAACAGCATCTTTAATTCTAAAGGACACAAAGAGTCAAATTAATTATGACTGTGGAGTCTTCTAATTATATTTTAGTACATTAATGCAAAAAATATCAAGTAGAAGTAGTAGTAGAAAATGAAAGTCAATAAAAATGTTAGATAAGGACCTTAAAGATACGTTCTCAACATTAATTCGCACTGGATCTAATGTCTGCACATTAGGCTGGAGCTTCTTTCACCTATGCACAGTTTCCAATTTTATTAATCACAGCTTAAATGTGAATTTATATATATATTCATTTTTCATGTACATAAATTTATAAAATTAAGTCCCAGAACTGGAAACCACTCCTTAAAAACATTCTGAGGCCTGCAGGGAGTCAACATTTTGGTTCCAAACCAACTGGCAACACATTTAAACAGGAGAAAAATCCAGACAAGTTAGTTGAGATAGTTTAAAGAATTTTAAACACCAGCTTGTGTTTGTGTGGGTGCGTGTGCAAGCATACGTACTGCAGTGTTGTAATCAAAACAGGTGGAGGGTCCTTTTCTATACCGTGATGGTGGCAAGTCCTCACAGGGATCTTCCTGCTTGACTGAATGGCAGGTGTTAAAGAAGGTCTAATGAATCCTTATAAAGAACTAAGTTCCAAGAAAGATCTGAAGTGCTTTATAACATTTACATTTATGATAAGATAAGATAAACCTTCATTATTGCATTTGGACAATACAGAGTGACACACACCTGTGCTTTGTGGACTACAAGAGAACACCTTCCTTATAGTACTAAACCTTGACTTAAAATTATGAGCTGTTAGTAGACTAAAATTCTTGCAGCAGAAGAAAATCCACCAGGGATCTACCAGATCACACACACAGAAGACATTAGAAGAATAGAAATAAGAACAAAAAATAAACTAAATTGGATGATTTGTGGAAGGATACATTTGACCTCCACCTGAGTTAGTGTCTCTGTGTCACAGGTATCACAGGGCAGCTTCTCGGCCACCACAAACAGCAAATTGGTGTTGTTTATTCTCTTGGCATGGATCAACCTGTGGATCACAAACACTCTATTTTACAAACAGCTTTTAACAAGATCACTGTCCTCTAAGAACCATTACTCCTCTGTGGATGGACTGTGTGTTTACAGTCCTGCAGGTGAAGACAAACTGAACAACAACTGAATGCTCCTCTATACGTATGAAATCCGCTTGTAAGATCTTTTTTTTCTTCTGGTTTTTGCTTTTGTAATTTGTGGGAGTGTGTCTGTGTAAAATGTGCATGTCACTATTGTTTTATACACTATTTATGCTTGATTTAAAATTCCAAACATAAAAAGTGTTTGGAGAAATGTAAAAATACATCTAAATCATTGATTATACCTATATGTGGAGGTGCTTCTTATTTTTACACACAGACACTGCAATAGTTCAGAAAAGAATACACACCTGTGCATTTCACATGCAAAAACTGTACAAACAGTGAACAGAAAAAAAGGGAATAGTGGTCTCTTAATTTTTTCATGGCTGTACTTTTACAATCACAGATCACAGTCCCTTATTAGTCTACATCATGTGTTAGCCCCTTTAGGCCACACACCAGTGACCAGTAGATTCTCAGCACAGCAGTGTTAGTATTGAGACACACCTCTTAACACAGGGTTTGGAATAGGCCCCTTGGTACCAGTGTCATTAAAGTCCCTGCTAGTGTAATGGTCAGGCGTCCCAATACTTTTATCCATATAGTGTATTTTGCTGGGCTTTTTGATCCCTTCAGTGTTGGGTTGAGAATAGTCCAACAACCAAACCTATCCAGATAAAATGCGAGTATAGATTCAGGGCAGGTAAACCGAATAATGTGGCTCACAAGTAAAAGTATGGGTCGGATTCCTGGACAAGGATTAAGCTTAGTCATAACTACTCATTTTCTTTCAATGGAGAATTTCCATTCCCAATGCTGTAATGCCACCATCACCAAAGACACCGAATGATCCCACGTAATTTAGATACAATAACCTTTGATGTGAGAAAATAAACCCTCATGTCTAACCTGGAGCAGTTGTCACAGTCTTGCACTAAGCTGTAGCGTTCGGTGGTGTTTCCAAAGTAGTACTGTGTCTGCATGGTCACACAACTGGTTTCTCTGGAGTCCATGCTCTCTGCTTCAACTTCATCTACACACACATTAAAAGAACATGATGGAGAGTAAAGAGGTGTACAGACACTTGTTTGTAGATCCAGTTTGTGTCCATCATCCATTGTACATACCTGTGATGAACCAGCTGTGGTAGGCAAACCCATAAAGCATCTGCTGGAAGATGGACCTTCAGGAGAAAAGACAAGAATGCACAGTTAGTTATAAGGTAAAGAGTAAAATCTCTCAGAGTTAATGACATACGGAAGAGTGGTGCAAAACCTAATGCAGAAACGGAATTGCACTTCTAACGTCTGAAAATCTGTAAGCAGGCTGCGATACACTGGGAGATCAAACTACCGTGATATCGCAGTACATTAAAGAACAGCATGGTTCCTGTATGAAAAGTGATTGTAGAGTGACACTACGCTTGTGGACTCTATTATTAAGAGGTGTTCACTCACCAGGCAGCTGCTGATGTCCACCAGGCCACATTCAATAGGTCTGCAATAGTGGGCTGGAATGCAAGAAAACAGCAGGAGAGTAAAACCACCGTAAAGAAACATCACACAGATGGTCATTTGCATATTTGTCCACACATCTTTATCTGCCCACAGGTTAAACTCACCACAAATACCCCTCTTGGAGCTGCCCCGGTGTTGCTGCTAGCAACAGGTTCACACACAGACTGGAAGTCCAGCGACTGCTTGCGAAAGTAGAAGGAGTTGTTGTAGAGCGCGTACATCAGCTCAGGGTCCACCTCACTGAAGAACATGCCAATCTGTGAGGAGAACGAGAACACAGTACAGGTTTGCACAGTTTTTGAATGTTTAAAATTTACCATGTACTAAATTGAATTTTTTTTTTACTAATTTATAGTTTGTTTATACAAGGGGTCCTCACCTAAGTCACTAACCGATCCTAACAGTTAAAAACATAAAAACACAACTAAACCAGAGAAAAAGGAAAAGTCCCTCACTCATGCGCCGCGTTACTGCATATTCTTCCACCGCATGCAGTCAAACTAGTTCACCCACGTAGTCTGTAAGTATGAGGCTAACAGTGGGAGTGAGTGTAAACACTAAACATTGTATATCGAGACTGTTGTAACCCGAGGACTCTTGTGTACTTTGCACAAGCCACGCTGTCTCGTCTCACATGGATGTAGCTGAGATGACAAAGTTTACTTTGACTTTTGACCTGACTTTGTTTCTGAACCGCAAGCAAATCTTAAAATAAATTTGGCAACAATTTACAATAACACTACCTTTACAAAGAAGGTATACATGGTTTATAAATGTGTATAAATCTGTGTATGAACAGTTAATGTTAGGTCATACAGTTCTTAAAAATCATTAGTTAATGGCTATAAATAAAAAGGGTAACAGGGACTGGTTGTCTTCTTCAATGCCTGTTCATGTAGTAAGTGCTTATTAATTATTAATTATTATTAATTATTATTATGATTTTAACAAACATAATAAAATAATTTGGACCCCTATAGAAGGACAGTCTTGCTGTAAAGAAGTGCAGTGTGTTCCTTTAGAGAGTTAAATGGGTCTCCTTCTCACCTTTCTCACGTCGTTAATCTGATTGGACATGATGAGGAAGCCACCGTCATCTATTAGGTAACACAACAAGTCCTGCTCAGGCAGAGAAAGAGAACATGAAAGTTTTAGGACCACAGCAATTGTACATATAGGACATCTATTATACATCCACGGGTGGGACACAACACCATGACCTGCGTCTGTAAAACACTCAAAATGCATGGATCTGCATGGATTTGGATGCCGTGATGAAACTACTCTTCTAAAGAGCATTTCAATAATATACATCGAATTTGGCTGCAGACAAACGCATAAAACATTCTTTATTACACAGGAGAACAGTAAGCTGTGAGAAATAGTGAAGAAATGTTATATATGTCCGGAGTATTGAACAGAGCTGTAGAACATCAAGCAGAACTGTAGAACACATTCTAATAGAATTAATATCCAACATTCATTTTTCACAAGCAGAGATAAAGTCTCAAGACTGATAAGCCATGACAACCATATTAAGATAAATGACTTTAGTATATTATTTACTATTGAAACTGTTTTTATGCAGAAAATTCAGAATTTACAATTCAATTTTGGTAAATCTGCCTACAGTCATATAAGTATGACTATACAATAACATACTTCTGAATATATTAATGCCCAGTTTCTGTTCATGTGTTGAATTATCATACTGAGATTGAAAACATAAAATGTAGCCTGGGCACAATATATGACATATTTTATAGGTTTTAGTTATCCAGGATGTTAAAATAAGCAAATACATACAGATTGCACACTAAAGTTTACAGAAAATGCCGCCTTTAGGTTTGTTCCCTGCAAAGGACAATAAAATGCAAGAATGCTCGATGCTTGAGTCTCTAACACACTTGTTAGTCGAAAGGTGCATCACAGTGAACTCTTTTTGTTCTCTCCCCTCTTGTCTGGTCAGATTCAGCATTATACTGTGTTCTGGGACTTTAGTGCGCAGTCATTTACAGGAAAAAAAATTATGTGTTAACTAGGCTCTTTAGCATCGAACATTCTTTTAAAAACTCTCCCAAAATTGTGATTTATCAATCAGTTTAAATCTAAGAACAAAACATTCCACTAAAATAATAACAAAAATAGTAAGATGAAGAAAAAGGCCCATTTTCACCGTTTCTTCTTGAACTATACTGACTTTGTAGCACTGACTGAGACCTTTGTGCAAATGAGAAAATCCTAATGGAGATAAGTGTGATTATGTTTAGAATTGAATAGAGGGAGAAATTTGTTTTACCTCATGGGCCTCACAGTCCATCTCACAGCCACTGGTTGGTCCACACTGCGGGAACAGGAGACCAGATCATATGCATTACTGAAATAACATTCACGAAAGGAACATGTGTTTTGACATGTAAACTTAATCAACAATGTGTTCTCAGCAGCGCGGGTGTTCTTCAACCAACCCAAAAGGTTGCATGTCAGTTCACTGCTAATTGACCTACACTGACTGCCCAAATAAAGTTCAAGTCACTAACTCTCACCTGGTACCTGGTTCACCACCCAGCTACCTTAAACCTATCATTCAGCCTTCTGTTCCTACTCACTCCCTCCGTAACTACCAAGGAACATCCTCTGCCACCCCTACACACAAGGTAAACTCGATTCAGACTGCTCTCATTCTGGATCGCTGCTCCTGGAATGAGCAGCCAAAGGAGATGAGAGCAGCAGAATCCCTCTCTAGCTTCCAAAATCTCCTGAGGACTCATCTGTTCATAGAGCACCTCCTCTCCTGATGCATTAAATTTACATTTTACCTTTACAGCATTTTATCCAAAGCAACTTCCATTCCCTACAGTCACCCTGGAGCAACCTGGGGTTAAGGGTCTTACTCAGGAACCCAGTGGTGGTGCTGAAGGTAGGATTCAAACCCAAGTCTACACACTAGGCCACCACCACCCCACTATCTATCTATGCATTATCGATCTTCTTGCTCTACTCCCACATTAAGATGTTGCACTTAGGACTCTCCTCTGGTTCTCACACTGTCCTGAAACTTAAGCATGTCCTTGTTTTGTAAGTCACTTCAGATAAAAGCATCTGACATATGAGTGCGATGTAATGTAACTATCATTCGTATAACATTATCAGGGACGGACTGATAAGGACTGCATCCCCAGTTGAGGTTAAGTGTAATGGTCAAAGAGACGAAGAGGTGGGAGAACATGGTGGGAGGCGTACAAGGGTTTTATTTCTCTGCTGGCAATTAGAACCTTAAGAAGCTTCTAAGCCCACTTAACAATTTGTCATCAGAAAGTAACCCACGGTCCGTCTGTGCACATATGTCCTCTCATATGTGCTGAGGAGTGTGTGGGCACGTGTGTTTTACCATTTGAGAGCCCTGTCGACTGCTGTCGGTGTAGTTGCTGGCAAGAATCTTGAATTTTGAAGTCCAGGCCTCTAGGTCCAACTTTATACCCACCACTGAGAGAGAGACACAGAGAGACACACACACAGAGGGAGAGAGAGAGAGAGAGAAGTGGGAATTAGAGATCAAGAAAGCTATCATAAAGTAACTAAACTTGACAAGATTATTACAAGGCCTTTCTTTCTGAGATAACACTTTAACCCCAGCACAAGGATTAAGCATTCACACACCATACTAATGGTGTATAAATAAAGAAAATCCCACCTGGTAGTGGTCTTTCATTTTCAAAACAAGACTAAAGGGTCAAGCTGAAGGTGGATAAACAAAATATAAATATTTTGTACACTTTATTCATATCATCCAAATCTATAAAATATCTAAATGAATAAAATTCAAAGCCTTGCAACAAAACAACCTGGTCAAAACATCCCATGGCCGCTTTATAAAACAAGATACAGTAGCAATACTCAGTTTGTATTATATTTACATTTTGTATTTAGCGTTATATTGCACTTATGTTTAAATTATCGTATTGTTGTTGCACAAGTATAATTTGATATGAGTATGTAGATCAGCTTGTTGGTATGTATATAATTACACACTGCTGTCTGAACCTCATAGAATGTCTAATTCTCCAGGGATAGAAAACACTTGAATTATTTCACTTTGTTTCACTATTTCTTGCAGGATTTGTACTTTTGTTGAGTTTTACTATAGTTCATTACTTCAGTACTTTCACTAAAATACACACTTTTTACTCCTTCAAGGTACGAGTGATGAAATTACCGGCTGGTTTGATGGTTCTGGACCCGACTGTGATCTCCACTGCTGTACTGACCAGGATGCCAAGGGTGTCATTCTCCTGGTCCACTGGGGGATCATTGGCTACACAAACACAACAGAAGTTTATTTAGTGCACAAAAAGAAATATTTATTGGGACAACAGATGGACCTTGAAATCCAGGCGTCACTGATATCGGAAACTGTTGCAAAATGTGGGGTTTTTACATGGTTCAACACATGGCTTGGGATGTCGCCAAGAGTGTAAAAAAAGGTTGTGTGTGTTTGCTAAAGGACAAACAGAGACTCACGCCTACGATAGGGTGCTCTGAAGATGTAACCCTTGTTGTCCAGACTGCGGCGGTAATAACTGGCATTAAATGGCTCAGGATCCTCCTCCCAGGTTTCAGCAGCCCTGATACACACACACACACACACACACACACACAGAGTGAACTACTGAACCGATTACCTAACATAAGATAACACACTATATATAGCGTACACTATATAAGTTCACAGGTCCAACATTTTGTAGTATCTTTTTTGTGACCATGCCCTAAAAGCAGTCATAATTCATTTTACATTTTCCAACCTCAATTAATTCCTTAGAATGAAACAGATTCTTTATTGTACATGTAACACTGCTATATGTACATGAGTTCTGTTATGAATGGCTGCACTGAACTGCACCTCATTAAATAAGTCCAAACACACCGCATAACTTCAGCATGTATGGGAATGTCTAAACTGCTATAGGTTGAATATTCAGATACATGCAAATTTCCATATCTGTTATACATTCACTCTTTTATTTTGGAAGGTGAGGAAAATTAAAGGCAAAAAACCCCACATAACACTTTCAAACAAAGTCAGACTCACTTATTTGGAAAGATACGAGTGATGCCACCATCTGTAGCTGCAAAGACGGCCAAAAATCCATACCTATATTTAGAGCAGAGAAAGTGCACACACAAATCATGTTTAAAATCACGAATAGACAAACCATGGCTTTGAAGACGCATTTTGACTTTAAACTCTGCAGCTGTGTAACAAAAAATCAGCATTTCATAACGTCTTTCTAGTCACTCTAGTCTTTTCTAGATACACACAGTATATCCTAAGTGCATTAGTGAGGTCAGGTACTGATGTTGGATCACAAATGCCATTCTAGCTCATCCTAGAGATACTGGATGGAGCTCCATCACTCTAGAGAACACAGTTTACTGTTCTACAGCCCAGTGTTACAGGCGTTACACCCCTTTAGTGGACACTTGGAATTGGGCATGGCCTTTTTATTGGTGGTGCTACTCAACCATTTTATGTGCAACTGAATGTGTCAGCATTGGAAACAGGAGCTGAGTTAAGACTGGATACTTTTGGACATACAGTCATTTGTGCCTAAAATGGACCCATGTGTTATGAAACCACTGCAAGGGCCCAACTCCAGTTCATATGTGCTTTGTGAAATGCAAACTGTGCTTATGTTTTTGTAGGAGCAGTGCACAGATAATGTGTGGCTGAATACAATTCCACTCGATTTACTAAAGTTCTTTGTGTTACTCAAATGTGCTGTTGACAGACTTCTTTTAACAATGGCAGCAGATACTGCAGCTAGATGGAGGCAAAATCTTTGGGCAACTGTGTGTATTCATCTCTGACTTTTTTTCTTTCTGACAGGGTTTATTAAGGTGTGTAACTTAGCTGGCAGTATCTTGATTAAAATCAGGTGTTGATTGGAGTCTAGCTTTTCAGGTTTGGAGTACAGATGTGGACTATCTAAGCACTGATGTACGTCGTTCTGGATAAGAGCATTTCCTAAATGCTGTAAACGTAATCATAACCAAGCCCAACTACATGCTTAAAGAACAGGCATCAGTGCAACACTATTTAAACTCTCAGAATCATTTGTCAAGTTTGAGGAGACACAATTTGAATACATAGTTTGTGCTGTCCTTTCACAGACTCTATTCTTGCTTGGATTGGAATTACAAAATGTTTTGGTGGGAAAGAACATAATCGATTAACACCTCTATCTCTTCATCATTGAACTTTCCATTTTTATTTCTCAAGCCAATTGAAAACTCTATTTTTTCTATGCCTTTCAAACACTGAGAGTGCACAGTTAATGGGCAGGGTTTGTGCAATGATGTCTTAGTACATTCAGGAGCATTATTAGCACATATTGCACCCCCTTCCTTTGTGTTTTGGTCTGGGCCTGCACTTGTCCATACATCTGGCCTATAGAGCATCAGTGTCTGAAGTGGGATGTGTACTGACGTGTTGAGGTCTTTTGTTTTCCACACTTTCTCCACCAGTTGTCTGATGATGCCTGTGTCCAGGATCAGGTTGTGCAGCAAGAAGTTGTCACCTGGGTTTTACAGAAAACACAATTAAAATGAATTTAACTTAACAGCATCAATTTGATTGCAATATAAAGTAATGCAGCACAAAGAGGATGTGAGTTTGTAGAATTATTCTAAATGTTGGAGGTGTTTTAGATGTCTCACATTGCTTGGAGTCTGGTGTGACTTTCTCCATCAGAGCGATGAAGTTGAGCAGGAACTCAGTATTGTTGCTGGACAGTTCCAGGTCCTTGCAGTATTCCCTAAGAAGCACACAGGTTGTTTTACAGTAAGAACGCACACACACACACACACACACACACACACACACAGCTTTTAAAGAGTCTGTATCAATACATGTTTCTTTTTTGTTTGTTTTTGTTTTTTTGTCCACTTACAACACATAGGACACCTTATGAAGCTGAATGTCTCAAAGGACAAATATTTATTATTTATTTTTACTAAACAATTCTACAGTCCTTCTACGGCTACAGTATATTTGTGTCTTAAAGATATATATATATATATATACACACACACACACACACACACACACACACACACACACACACACACACACACACACACACATATGCCCTCTATTCTGCTTCATTTAAAAACCAGCCCAGGCCAAAATACTCCTTATAAATTTTGAAGGAGTTCTAGGGAGGACTAAACTGAACAGGCTCATATGTTTGTGACATCACAAAAATGACAACTTTCAAATCAGCCATTTTTGCAGGGCTGTTTTCGCAATGGAGTGGACAATACATTTTGAAACTTCAAACGTTTCCCCGTTATATTATACATAACTAAAAAATGTAATGGAAATGTTTTACCATGATATGGGTCCTTTAACTTCTTGAGTGAAACCAAACTATACCATCTAACAGTGCATGCTAGCCACTTTTAAGTGACCATAGTAATCAGTGTTTCTTAAATGCATAACAAGTACAATCAGATAGCTTTAGAATCAAACACAATTCAACACACAATCACAGAAAAATGCAGGCATGAAAATATGACTCCCAGTGTAAATAGAGGAAATGAGTAAAGAGTTTCATGCAGAAACAGAAAGTTATGGAAAGGTGGCACTTCAGGACAGAGATGATCTGAAAGGTAAATAAAGCTCAATTTTATTGTCTAGTTCTGTTTCGAAGACGATAAAGAGTGAAACAAGGGACTTGAGACGGATACAATATAGCGAATAAAACACAAATGCATTACCTGGAACTCAAGAAACACATACACACACACACACACACACACACACACTGAGTGATGACCAACACATTAAGGGTGTCTACACTCTTAGAAAATATAAAGTCATAAAGGTTTCTTTGAGCGACGCCATAGAAGAAAACACTTGTGGTTCCCTAAACATTTGTAAATGAGAGGTTGTGAGATTGGAAGAAGCTTTTAAAGGTTCATATTATGTACCAATTTCAAGGTTCTTTCAAGGACCTTTGCTTTATGTAAAGCTTCATTAAACTTTAAACAGGCTATTCAACAATTAAAAGGTTCTTTCAAGGATCTCTACTTTATGTGGAGTTTTATAAACTTTCTGAAGGTCTTCCCCCTCACAGATCTCTTTTGCAAAAATGGTTCTCTAAAGAACATGATCCACAGGAACCTCCAGATGGTCCACCTTTTTGCTCAACCCCCATTCTCAACAAGGATGGATAGAGCAAGGACCGCTAAGAAATAAAAGTGGATCTTCTCCGGCAATGTGCAAAGAACCCTTTTGGCATTGTTATTTTTAAGACTGTAATTCAGGTCCTGGAAGGCTGGAGCCCAGCAGAGTTTTGGTAGCTTCTCTGCGTAAACACACTTAAACCCACTGATGAACTGCCTATCCAGGCCATCCAGGACCAGAGTCGGACACCCCGGAAACGAAAAAAGGTCAGTTAAAAGATGAAGGTGGACACAAACAGTCACGCAGAACTACCTGGGGGCTATCAACACATGTCCCTCTGATTCAAAAGTGTGTGGCAGCAGAGATTCAAAATCTGCAACAGAAAGGGGGCAAGATTATCCAGGGAAGCGGCTGGCGGAGTAGAGGGAGGACTCTGGGGAGAAGAGAAAACAGCAGCTGCTCTTCAGGAAGGTGCGGGGACGCAGTGGGGGAACGTTTACCATAGCAACATTGAGGAGTCATGGGGGAAGACTAGCGTTAGCCAATATGGTGCCTTAAAATGGACTGCCAAAGAATGCACCTTTTTGTTTGGTTTTCACTTGTTTACAAAGCTTTCATGCTGATTTGTGCTTTTCCTGATGCTTTTGGACGTCAGAGAACTGGCTCAAACCTCGCAGCTCAGGCAGGAACGACACGAGTTCTCAGACGAAGTGCCCGCAAAGTGGGGAGAGTGGCTTGTTTTTCCTGTCATTTGACAAGCAGGCATCAACATGGCCAACTGATTTGCAAGGATGTGAGTGAGGCAGGGGTCCTGATGGAGGCGATCACCCCTCAGACCGGCACGGTGTGGAGAAACAACAAAGAGACGCAATCAAAGGAGGTGCACTGCATTGTGAAGGGCAAGAGACAGGGCAACTCAAACCATCCAGTATCGACAGTAAGTCTCAATATGTTTGGGTTCTAGCTTTGCACTACAATACTTCAGTATCATTTCAGTACTTTCCAAGCTACTACAAGTGGCTGTGATGTATAAACATGTAAGACTAAACCTAAATGTCTGGAATCTTCGACATTAACTGGATTTCTAACCACAGTGGTGCCCAGGTAGTGTTCCGCCCACAATGCCTTGCACGTCCTGGTCAAAGGTTTTGAGGAACTACTGGAGCCGTCGCCGTGTCTGGGGGGTGATGGGCAGAAGGAATCAAGCTGATGGAAACACAGGGGATCACAGGAGGACGACAAACGAATCAGGTGCCATCACACGCTCCATCACCAAGACATAAAGAGAGAGGACCTGAGGGACACCATGAGGACTTCAGCTACCTGGACAGACCAAGTACCTACTCTCAACTATTGGAAATCCAGATCTGCTTCAGGAGATTATGACCTAACAGTATATTAAATATAACTAAACTAATTGGCTAAAAGGCAAATGGCCAAAGAACCTAAAATAGCCAAAAACAAAGTTCATTTCTATTTAGTCTTAAATAACAATGACATCTCATATTTGTGCGGTGGTCTGCAGAAACCCATCAGATGTAGCTGATGCTGATGGTAAAATGCAGCCTATGTATTTTCTGTTGAAAGCTGTTTGGCATTTTTATCTATTTAGATTTACAGATGTTTGCTGTGAATCACATGAAGCTCTTGAACTGTAACACAAGAGAACACTTATTCTATTACATCAGTTAACAAACGTTGCTGGCTGGTGTTTTCTGAGTGACCGAGGAAGGTCAACACCAGGGCTTAAACTCGCAATCTCCGAATTATACGCTTTTATGCTCATTTTTTAACCATATACCAGGTACTGTTGCTACTGTAATTTGTCTTATTCGTGCGAGTAAATCTAGATATGTGAATAAGAGGAGACCAGTGTGTGTTTTTGGAAAACTCTCCAAAACAGCACAAATACTGTCAGTATATTTCATCAATTTACATGTTTGGGATTATATTTCCTTTTACTATAATATCCCTTATATTATATTGGTGATTATATTGGTTATCCCAGTGCATATTTTCAATTGCTCCAGAAAACTAAAGTGAAAGGGCTGTAGCAGGGATAACATTCATTTTTATAAGCTTCTATAAGTTTAAAAGTGATTTATGTTCTGTATAGGAGTTTATATGCGGCAAAAAGCAGAGGATTCTTTGAATGGATTTTTTTTTAATGCTCTTTAAAATCTTTACTTTAAAATCTCATAACTTGGTGGCTCTTAAATGTTACCAAATTATGTTTGGTCAGAGCTTCACCATGTGAAGGGTTTCTGCAATCCTCCACACAAACACACTTTAGCTCAATGCAAGTCTCAGAAAAGCAGCTTCTAAAGAATGAATCACCACTGAGTATAAATCACACTCAAACAATACTATCCCAGCTTCTACTCTGAGTAAAATCACAGACTGGAGAAACTTGGGGTGAGGGTGGCTGGGGGGGTTATAACACTGTCACAGAGACGGAGAGAGAAAGAGGAAGAAAAAGGACAGTAAAAGAAGGGGCAGACATTGGAATTAAAAATATTTCATCTTTCATTTTCTGCAGGATACAAGTGACAGAAACCCGAATGTGGCTTATCCACCCAAGCCGAGAGAGACAGAGAGAGAGAAAGAGAAAAAGAGAGAGAGAGAAAGAGAGAGAGAGGGGAAAGAGATACACAGAGGAAAGAAAGGAGGTATAAAGGGACAGTAAGAGCATTACCAAGGGAGAGAGTAAGAGAGTGAGAGAGAGAGAATGTGAGAGATGTGTGTGGGCTGCAGCAGGAGGGTGGGTGAGTGGAGAGTAGGAAGAGTAGGGTCTTGAAGGCAAGGCCGGCAGGGGAACAGAGGAGGCAAGCAGGCTGGAACAGGTGAAGGTGGGGGTCAGCAGGGAGGTCAGGACGAGGGAACGAGGGAAGAGGGAGAGAGGGAAAAGGAGGTGGACCAATATGGAGTATACTTGCCCGTGGTGTCTTTTACTGTGTGGATCCGTCAGAGAAGGAGTGAGCAAGAAAAGAAACAGGGGGGATCGGGTAGGGGAGGAGGGGGGTCACAGACAATATTTTATTCAATGACTGTTTGAATAAAAATATTGTTTTTCTTAAAAGAAGGAAAACAAATCAAGTCAGTCAAACAGAGATGAGTATGGAACAGAACGCAACAGATAGCGACAGAGCGAACGACAAACCCTCAAAAAAAAGAGAGCTAATGGAACAAATCTCAGCTGTGAGTTTAGGTCCCGGGGAGGCTGAGAGTTTCACTGGAACACAAGAAGTAAAAAACAAAAGGAAAAATAACACAAATGCACACAAGCTGAAGGAGGAGCAAGTGGGTCAGGAGAAAAAACGAGAAATGAACAGAGGAAAAATAATACAAGAAGGAAAAGAACACAGAGAAAGAATGGAAAATATAAAGTAAATAAATCAGAAAGAAAGAAAGAAAGAAAGAAAGAAAGAAAATAAAACGAAAGAACAGATGGGTAGTGTGAAAAAAACAGCACAAAAGAGAAAAAGAAAGAAATGGTGATAGTGAGAAAAAATTTACAAAAATATGAGTTAAAAACATAAGATATAAAGTAAGAAAAAAGACAGAAGGGGGACAAAAAGAGACTTGAAAGAAAAAGAAACAAGCAAAAAATGGGGAAGTATGAAAGAACAAAGAAAAAATAAGAAAGAATGAAAGAAAGAAAGAGAAATATGACCCACAATTTTTTTCCATCTCCAGCTCCCATCGGAGGGTGCTTTGATTCCAAAGCTGATTATAATAAACACACAGTGAGCATTCAGAGACCTGACAAACCAAACACAACACAAACCAGAAACAACTGAGGAACATTAAGGAACGGAAAAGTGGGGGAAGTGAAAAGCATGCGTCTTTTCACACGTCCCCAACAGAAAGATCAAAAAGCCCAAATGACAAGGTGCTTCAGAATCATCATCATGAGAGAGAAGAAGAGGCGAGAGCACTTTTGTTGGCAAAAAATAATAATAAAAAAGAAAAATAATAGTACATGATCACCATTATTTTCAACTCAATAAACACAGTAAAACCACAGCTTTCACCTTTCTGTTGTATTTTTTTTTTGGTTAAGGGGTTTTTCTTTTCTTCCACATGGGGAAAGAAAAATCCCCTCTGTACAGAACAGCATGAGGACAGGAAAAAGGGGGAGGAGGATGGGAGGAGGGGGGCGACAGAAGAATACATCCATTCTTTTTTTGTGCCCCCCATGTGTCAATGGAGGGAAAGGAGGAAAACTGGTGGCCTTCGATTTTTTGGAGTCCACGTTGGTGCTGGTCACCGTGAGCGTGTGGGCGACGTCCTGGCTGGGCTCGGCGGGGTCCAGTCTGATAGGGGATTGGGGTTAAGGGGGGAGGAGGTAGGAGGTTTTCCTGTGGAAGAGAGGGGGACAGAGCCTGGGCTGTCCTGATGCTCAGTACTTACACTGGACCTGCAGAATCTGATCGCTGAGGTTGGCCCTGATGTGGTTCTCACTGTAGGTGGGCAGAACCAAACCGAGACTGCAGGACAGAGAGAGCAAGTCAAATGAGGACCAGTATTACACACCATCAACACTGAATGAATGAGGTGGGCAGTGAGTTAGGGATAACTGGACATATCAAATGGAAACTTTTCTGAAGAAAATGCCTAATGTGCATCTCAAGTTTTCCAGGCATATTGCAGGGTCGGACTGGCCATCTGGCGTATTGGGCATTTTCCCGGTGGGCCGACGTGCTATTTGGGCCGAAATTTTCTTCATTTATTTATTTGTTTATTGGTCGGTGGCCCAACTGACACTGGGCTGTTTCAGTCAACTTTTTAATCAGGTTTCCGCGCCAGCCCAAATTTACCATCGACCCACCAGGCACCCATTATGCCCGATGGCCAGTTGAGCACTGTGTCAAAAATAGCCGTTTTAACACGAAAACTCTGACCGTAAAGTCGTTAGAACAGACACTGAGCTAAAACTACAAAGGTTTTCCTCTCACTGTGTGTGTGTGTGTGTGTCTGTGTGTGTGATCAGATTCTCTTCATCTTTCGTTACTCTCAACCTGTTACACTCTGCTTTTTTTAACACACCCATTTTCTGACAAATCCCTTTCGGCTGCGATTGGCTAATAATACGGCAACTTCTGTGCTTGGATTGGTAATTTTATTCAACACAGCAGATGACCAATCTTGGCGAAAGTAGCGGGGGACTACCAGCCAATCATGATCCAAAACCCATCATTTTATCACAGTCTTGCGGGCTGCTAGTAGAAAATTTTAAAAAGGCTGGATCCGGCCCGCTACTAGAATAGTCCTTCTCTAGATTGTTGGTAGGGTGTTTCTATTTAGGTGGTTAGGAGGGTTTTGTTGGTGGCTGCTCGAGTGTTGCTAGGTTTACATCCACCTCTCTTACTGAACACAGCATTTTTTGTGTATATAGCCTAGCGTGTTCAGCACAGAAATGTAACTTTCTATCATGTTTTATATTGTGCTTGTCTTTGTGTCTCTGTGTGTCTGTGCAATTGTTGCATAAGCAGTTTCTTTCAGGATAAAGTTTTCTGATTTAGTCAAGAGGCTTGCATGATGCTACTAGGAGCAAATCTGTCTCGGCAGGTTGAGTAAAAATGTTCACATTTATGATATTGAAATAGACGTGATTGCAGAGGTCACACACACACAATGAAAACATTTGGGTGATGGTGGGTGTGCTTGTCACCTGTAGTCTGTGCCGTCCACTGGAGTCCATATGTATGTCCTTGTAGCTTCATCAATGTAGCGCTAAAGGATACAGAAGCATGGTGTCATGGTCCAAAAGACTATAACACACTCTATTAACCCAGTAAATTAGATGAAAAATTCTTTAAAGCCTTTGTGGCCGTTCTATCCTAAACAAATTTATTTTTTTAATTACAACTTTGGTTCTATGTGACATAGGAACAACAAAGTTCAGCATGACGCCTGACACCTCGAGCATCAACACAAACTGGGGAAACTTCCATAAGGAGCCATTTTTGCTACATAAAAAAAGACAATTGGTTGCTCTGCTGGCAAGGATCCCTATCACTCATATTCTATGGAGCTAATATTATAGAATCAAGAATTTTAACACTAATTACAATTAAAATGAAATTCCATTATTTCCACATATTAAATTATTAATTAATTAATTATTAATTAAATGGACCTTGGATGGACCTTCTGAACACTGCAAACCTAATTTCTGTAGTTACTGTGAAACAGGGGTCAATCAGCTGATCTCTTGCAGCTCTGTACAGATGTTGCTCATAATCCTAATCAATGTGAGGTTTTTCCTCAGTTCGAAGTGAGTTTACGTGTCATACCTTGTCAACAGACTTAACTAACGTCTTGATTTTCTTCTGTCCGGGCCTGCCGTCAATCATCTGCCGCCGGATCTGTCAGAACGAGAGAGAGAAAGCGAGAGAGAGGCAAGAAAGGAAGCCTGAGTCACTTCATTTTATCATTTCTTTTATTCAGTTTACAACCGCCTAATCGGTTTGACTGATTGATGGACAGAAAGGCTCTGCTGGAACACTGTGAGGATTGGGCTGACACGGTGCGCCAGTGTTTACCTCCTCCTTGTTGCTGTCTGCCAGCTCCGCATCCAGAAAGTCAAGCGTGACTGGCTCTCTGAAGTTAATGATCTGTGGGAGCCAATCAGACAACAGACAGGTTACCAAAAGGGGCGGAGATCAGAGGGCCAATCAGAGTCGGCCGGTCGATAAAAATAAAAATGAGCTGCCAAGGTCAGAGACCTTTAGATAAGACAAACGTTCACAGACCCCACAGATGTAAAGCATCTATTTTTAATGCCTGCTTTGTCCTTTCCTCACCTTAGGCTGCAGGTTTGGGTGCAGCAGAACGTAGCCGTTGGGGTCGATGGCAAACGTGTAACCGTTGGCTCCGAGCTGTGTGGAGAGAAAACCAAACGAAACAGTGAAATAAATCATGAGGCACTGTGTGGCGTGTGCACATGTATTGTGTCAATGTTAGTGCTGACAAAAAATACTACAAGAATGAAAAGTAGCAGGGGAAAACCTACATAGAATAAAAATAAGAACAAAAAACTTGAAATAAAAGTAGAATGTCCACTGATAAATGAAAACCAGGCACTAATATATGAAAGTCTGAAAGATCTTTTCTGTGCTGAACCTAAACAGTATAGATTACTGTGCTAATGCAGCACTGCTGAACCAGAAAAAACTAATGGAAAGCAAAGAACAACAAATCTTATACAAAAATGTCAATTTGCAAAACTAAATAATTCTAAAGCCAAGTGTTAGAACTAAATGTGTGTGTGTATGTGTGTGTGTGTGTGTGTGTGTGTGTGTGTGTGTGTGTATGTGTGTGTAATAGGCCTAATCTGTGCCAGAACAAGCTGGATCTGGATCCAGTACATGGATGAATTACTGTCTAGGCCAGTGGACCTCTGCCTGACCGAGTCTTACGGGTGGGGGGCGGTTCTTGGACTACAAGGCCTGAAAAGGCTCCAAGACAGGACAGTCTGCTGCAGATGCAAATATTGAAGAGTGAATAGACTATGATTCTATCACTAAGCCAAACTATGATCTGTCCATGATTTGATCAAGATCAGTTTTCACTTTCATCTCCAACACAGTTCTCACTCACAAATTCTACAAACTGCTCTGAGAACTCATCAACTCAAAGGACTCAGTAACTCTGAACTGTGATGACACACCTTTTTAAGACAAATTTGTAAAAATTATTATTAATTTATTTATTTACAGGACATTCCACGGGACCTTTTTACACTGGCCTGCCTGACCCATCATTTCTCCTGTATTCCAGGACCTTGTCATTTGAAAACTGTGTCTGTATGTGTGTGTGCGTGTGTGTGCGTCACTTGCCTTATACCGTGGTGTGAGCTGTTTAATTTCACTAAGGGCGATATCTACACCCATGACTCCCAGGATGAGCTGATTCTGCAAAACATAGTCAGATGGAGAAAGAAGGCTTTCAGGCCATCTGGCCACAAGGGGGCAGGATGACTATGTGAAACAACCCGCACATAAAATACAAGAGCCAGGCGGCATGTGTCAAATGCCCTTTCGTCTTCAATGTCATGTTATAATCAACCAATTCTTAGTATTTCACATCCAGAAATGGATCATTCCGTGTAAATGTTTGATATTCTAGGATGAGAAACATTCAGTTAAGAGAAAAGGCTGGAATGGCAATGAGCCTGGCCAAAGCATTGGAAATAAATCATGTTTCTCTTTTTAATTCCAGAGCACCATTCAAGTCAGGGTATACTTCTTATCACCCTATGAATACATATGAACATTTCATGGTTCTTAAAATATGGTAATCAGTGAACGTGTGGTCCCTCGCTGAGTGATTGGTGTGAGAGTTGGGAAATAACCTTTGAGTCCCCATCAACGGTAAGATTGAAGACTGGCATCGTCCCAGTAATGACCAGACCCAAACCCTGGAGAACAAAACAAGACATACAGGCAATAATTTTGGTTTTCAGTGTCCCCTGAACAACGGTAAAGGAAAATGCTGCAACCAATTGTAATGAAATTGACCTTCCATAAATGAGTTTATCTATTTTTCACACAGCTTGACTAAACGCACAAACACATCACAAAGGAATGGAAGCTGATGCACAAAGCAGACAATGCCAAATGGAAAGATAAATACTCGTACTAAGCAAAAAAGTGCATGTAACAAAGAAAAAATGGAGAGGTGAAAACAGAAGTGAGAGAGCAGGCAACAAAAGGAAACGGCACAAACGCAGCTGCCTGTGGTTCTGTCGCTCACAAAGATGCTGAGTTCCATTATGATGGGAATAAAATCAGAGATTTTAGCATTTCAGTCCAAACAAAGCAGTGTGAAATGTGTTTTGTTAGTGATATGTACTTACCATGCCAAACAAAAGGCTTAACGTCTAGGCCTGGGTGATTTGGCTCAAAAAGCGTATTGATATTTTTTCAGAACTTTTGGTGCTAAACTTTGTGTTTCTCATTTTTCATGTGCTATCTCTGAGGGATTTTTACATTATAGAAGATGTAAAAAGCTCTTTTAATTGCAATGGCATATAAAATTTGTATGCAAATATTTACTGAAATAAGGCCTAAAATGCATTAAAAATATCTCTTTTTATTGCTGACTAATTTTTTTGGAGGATCTATAAGAGTTAATTAATGGAAACATCAGTGGAATCTAACATGGGGCTTCCTATCACATATTGCCAGCAAGGGTAACACTATCACCAGCTAAAGTTCAGTTTTCTAAGTTAATATCTCAGGAACACCATTCAGGTTAATTCTGTCATATTTCTGGACAGCTGAAGTCACTCTCACACACACTGGTAACCCAAAGTAAACGTTAATCATCAGTTCAAAGGTAATCTTTTAAAGATAAAGTCTAATTTAACTGTTTTTCTCTTTAATGCATATAATGTCTCCTGTTTTTAAATCAGCAACATGCATTAACATGCTCACAATCAGAATACTTTGCTGATCCTGGAGGGAATTGCTTATGTTACGACTACACAGACACGATAAAAGTTAAAATAGTAAATAAAACCTGAAAAATCCTCTATGCTATATATACAAGATGCTGGGCTCAGTAAGAGAGGTGGATATAAACACTATATCCAAATAAATTACTGCTAAGTACTCAACTACTAACACAAATAGTGGTTGGGAGTGTGTTACACCAAGTGATATAGATCAGTAGTAGATCAGTAATATTGACATAAGAGTGATATTTCACATGGTATGATCATTGCACATAATAATATGATATTGAAGATAATGAAAATGTTTTGGCATCCATAAAGAGACGATAGAGATTGTGCATGATATTGCATGTGTAAGATTTTTGAGATATTTTTGAAAATACTATCCTGCACTAATAGTACTAATGACAAGTGAGATGTCCGTCAAACCATGCGGAGCATGCTCCAATATTAGAAAGTGCTGGATTGGCTTAGAAATGTGGTCCCATATTTAGAAACTAACACCCATATTTCGCCCAGATTCCTGCATGATTATTTCATGCATTCTGCATAACGGCCATCCAGAACCAAGGTCAGGAACCAGAGCTTTAGCCGAAACAGTAAACTGTAACATCCCAGACCACCATAAGAGCATCAGTGTCTTTAGAGAGGCGTACCAGAAAGTAAATGCAGCGACCCGGTTCTTCTAGTAGGTGAACAGGGCAACTAACTCAAATACAGTCCAAATCTGATTCTCTCATTTCCCCAGAGGTTCCTTCACCTCCCTGCAAGGCCCTGATAAGCCGTTTTTGGCTGTTCTGTTTCTGAGCGAACCGACTTGATATGCATTCTGCATCAGGTTATCACTCTAAGCTGCAGAACTAAAGCCAGGGAATATCTCTGGAATACTGAACATGCAAAATACTGAACCTTTAGCATTTCAACATTGGCTCGGGCGATCAGGGCGAGTCAAGATTATGTGTAAACTCTGCTTCTCTGTCTTAGGGTTTTCTTATCTACAACTCAGCAATACAATGCAATAGATGGACCACCCATGCTGATGAAGTTACACTGATTTGGATGAAGATGCACATAGTCCTCCTCACCAGAGCATCCTGGTAGACGTTGGTCCACAGCACCTGTTTGGCCCGGTTGCCAGCTAACACCATGGGCCTGCCCAGAACATCTAGATATTCCTAAAAAGGGAAAAAAAGAAATGCATGAAAAACAGAATAACTCACATATGGGGGCAATGTCAGTTACAGCAATTACTTACAGGAACTTCCATTCATGCAAAAATGCAATGTGAATTGTGTTTATACAGTTGTGTGCAAATGTTTAAGCACCCCAGTCAAGTTCTGTTGACTGTCCAAGGTAAAAGAAATGATCAAATTTAAATTTAAATTAAGAACAAACTTAAACTGGTGTTTGTGCACAGTTTCCATGTATTTGCTAACTTTAACACACTGGAAAAGAAACATAAAAGATACAGGGCACATTTAACGCTGTATTTTTAAGGATACTTGTTAGATATTTTAAACAAAATGCCTCATTACCACACAGAATTAGGCACAGCCTTACTTTAAAACCTCTAAGACTCTAACACTGCACAAGCTAGCTTGTATATTGAAGTAATCCAACTCAAAACATAGCAGGCCTGGTGTCTCACCTTTTTCTTTCATAAACCAACCAAACAACTCTGACTGGCAGCTTACCCATTATATAAAACACTCTGTTAAGTGCGGCTGCCCCGGGGGCCAGTAAAGCCGACCACACGGAGCTACTCACAACCGTAACAAATCATCATAAAACAGTCATTAAACCATATTACAGCAGCCAAAGCACAAGCCTGGAGCGAAGGGGAGGTGGAGCGGGGGTCTGACGAGAGACAAGCCTTGTTGAGTCGAGAGAAGCAGTTATAAACGGTGTTGTGTACCTAGATTGCATCCAAAACCAGATTCTATAATCCACATAACATATTGTTTTGAGTGAGGGGGGAGAAATTGATCAGACATAACATTAAAACCATCTGTCTAACATTGCTGAGTGGTGGTTGGATACTTGCCTAGAGGTCATGGGTTTGAATCCTACCAGCATACCACCACTGAGCAAGACTCTTAATCCCAATTGCTCCAGGGAGAGACTGCCTGCTGTAGTAAGGGAACGGAAGTCGCTTTGGATAAAAGTGTCTGCTAAACACCGTAAATGCAAATTGTGTAGGTCACCCTGTCAAGGTCCACCTCTGAAGGTGAGCTGTGGTATCTGCACAGTCTCATAAGTTGTGAGGTGGGGTCACTGTGGAGTAATGTGGTTAGTTAACAGGTTGGTTATGCAGCTGTGATGAATAGTTTGACACCTTTCCATCAGAGCCAGCATGAACTTATTGAGCAGTTTGTGCTACAGAAGCAGTTCTATGCGATTGCTCCAGACAGGCTAGCCTTCGCTCTCCACACGCAATAAGCCTTCAGTGTCCATGATACTGTCACTGGTTCTCTAGTTGCTTGTCCTAGGACCACGTTTGGTAGGCAGTGACCACCGTATACTGGGACACCCCCATTTTGGAAATGTCTGATCTTGTTGGCTAGGCACTACAATTTTGCCCTATGTCAAATGGTGCTTTTCCACTGGAACTACGCCGTACCAAAAAACACAGATGTTTTTCCGTTCCTAATAAAGCAACCTGAACCTGAGCCATACCCTAGCTGCCAGATGTGGCAGGGTCAAAAGCAGGCTGCAGCCAACCTGACTGTATCACTGCCTTCTGATTGGTCAAACAATGTTATGACAACAGATAAACTTTGAAAGAAGCCACTGTCATGCAAATGCAGATACAAACTAAAAATGTGGAAGCTGACGAAGTACAAGTACACTACTATCTATCTGGACTGATGATAAATTTCAGCGGAAGTTTTTAAAAATGTAAAGGTGCACCAGGACATCGATAACATGTTAGCTGGGGTCATTGCACGACTAAACAATAAACAAAAATAAAACAAGGCTATAAAACACAATAGCAAAAGCGGCGTTGACAGAAAAAACGTTCTGCTGGTTCGACTCAAAGGACACGGTTTTGGGAAAAAACTGTGTGGAGAGAATTTTGTCAGAAACACTGTTACCAGGCGGAGATACACTGGAAGATCAAAATGTGCTGTGACTTTCAGATCATCGCAGTACAGTTTAGCTATAGCAAGGTTCCTGTACACCAGTAGAAAAGTGTCTAAAGTCACACAGATCTAAATGCTCACTCATTTTTCCTGCTTCTAACACATCAACTTCAAGAACTGACTGTTCATTTACTGCCTAATATCCCACCCTCTGACAGGTGCCACTGTAACGAGATAATCAGTGTTATTCACTTCACCTGTCAGTGGTTTCAATGTGCTGATGGCTATATCTGACATACATTGTACCATGATACACCTTCTTATTTCATTTTTTGGGAGCAAATTTACATTAAATCGAATGTTGTAGCGTGCTAGAATGTGACAAGAAACAACATGTAACTGCCACATCAAACCACTGCAGCATAAGCAGGAGATGGTTTAGAAAGAAAATCTACTTTAAACATGGAATAGTGTCACTGTAGCTTAACATGTTGTATTTAAACCAATATTAGGTCACTCTGGGAAGCTTAACAAGCCCACAACTGCATTTACATTTAATTTCAACATATAAACCTGCAGTTTAGAGCAAAAAGCGGCTGTGATGATGGTAAAACTTTAAAAGGAAGAAGAAATCTTGTTTTATTAAGATAACTGACTTGACTATGAAACATAAATAAACTATTTAGAAACGTATTATTTGGGATTTTTTTTCAGTATTTTAGCAGATAATATCGATTCTAGTACCTCGTTTTGTTTTTATTTGACTTATTCTTTTTCACAATTTAGTCCAGTGTCGGCATACTAAAAATGCAGTGCTACAATGCAGCATTTGACATACAGATAAAATCGTTTTTTGATATATAAATAAAAATATATTAATAAAAATATGTCTACCTAATAAAAATAAAAGTCTACCTCAAATCACGTCTTCACAATGCTCACATTGTTATTATTCCATGTCCTTTAGCAATTACAGACAAGCAATCCTGAAATCTTACATATAAAACAAACTATGGTTATGAATATGCTGGTAATATGTGGCCCAAATATAATATATTTCCTTTAAAATGACTTTTAATAAAGAGGTCTATGAGGACCAGCCTGTCTTCAGCAGAAGTTGTTATTGTTTATTTTTTGTTTACTGCTTCTACAAAAGAGAAAAAGAATTTCTGACATTGGACGTAAATAGCTGACGAGTAAAGATATTAAGCACAGGGTGCAGAGCTGACAGTTGTATTGCCATATCTGCTCACAGTTGCGAGAGATGGCATGACCCTCACAGGAACGACAAATATTAGTATCTCGCGCACGTGAAAAAAAAAGGCTCTTCAGCAACGGCGGCTTTTATTTTCTTATTCATCGCCGTGACACAGAGATGCTGACAAGCGTAACCCATTCTATTATTAGCTCGCTAAAAGTCCGTTTAACGCGCCACAGGGAGATCTTTCATCAGAGTCGATGACAGGCAGGCCTTTTCACGCGGGAGAGAAGAGGAAATTTTACGCCTGACGGGGAGAGAGGCTACAAAAAACAGGGTCACCCGCACACTGCGCTGATGGGTAAAAGGTGAGGGCTTGATGATTTGCTGCATCCAGAGGTGGGCAGTAACTACTTTTATGCAGCCTCAAATATATTTCAGATGGATAACTAAGTATATTCACAGGGTAATGCTTTTACCTCTACTCGAGAATCACATTTGTTCCAGTCATGCATTTAGTCACTGGTTTACCTCCACTTTTGCCAAGAAAAAGCAGCAAAACACTGTGATTCAACCAAACCCAGGTGAGACACAACCATAAATAATAATAAAAAATCTCATCCAAACAAAACATAGTTACTCTGTATTATAAGACATAATAAAATGTTGACTTTACTAAAGTAGCAGTTCAGCAAAAACATCCACACATGACATTTCCATTTCAGCGTGGCATGCTTGTGGATGTGATTTAGGACTTTAAAATAGCATATAACCTTATACGGTCTATAAAAATGAACATACTTTACAGCTACACGCAGCCAGTTCAGACAACTGGTGTTCATAAAGCAGGTGAAAAGTAGAAGACTGGATCCTAAACCAAGTCTGTAATGACTTAATAAAGAGCTACATACAGTTTGAGCAAGCTGAGAAATATTTTGGTGTATTTTGAAGGAATCGGACTATTTGGGTGACTATTGACTACTAGTGTTTGTTTTCAACAATATACACAGTCATACAGCTTATCCATAAGTCTGTTCCACCTACATGGGGCGCAAGAAGTGGTTTGAGCAAGTTGAGAGAAGTTTCAGTGATTCACTTTTTAAGGAAGCGATCGGGACTATTAGGGTGACTTTTGAGATCTAGTGGTTGTTAGCATCATTAGCCACACGGGTGCAGAATTTGGACACTAAAAATGTCTTTGCTAAGTGACTACATCTGGGGTAAGTGGTCATTTTGATTACTTCTGTATTACCAGGTATGAATGGAGTTTAATGTGCAAAAGTATTTTGCATTTTATGCAGTTTTGCATGGTTTAGTGGTAAGTTATGCATAAACTGCTTCAGTCTGGGACCGAAGTTTTTCAGAGTTGGTTAGTTTACTTGGACACTGATAACAGAGGCACTACATCCTCTGAAATGGCTGCAAAACTACAGCCCATAATTTAATATTAGGCTACTGTTATGACCTACAGCAGTTATAATATGCAATAAAGCATGAGAACAGCATGGCGGCCCTTATTTGCCCGAGGTAGTCCGTGTGTTTTCAAAGAAAAGAATCAATATAGCTCTCTTACAGCGCCTACAACAGCGTCCTGCCACGGGCTAGCACAGGAGTCTGTCACTTATCAGTGGGAATGAAGTACCTCGCCATGAATAATATACTCACAAGCACATGGGAAATTACATTAGAGAGGAGAGGAGAGGAGAGGAGAAGAAGAGGGCAAGAGAAGAGAGACCACAAAGGAGAAGGAGAAGTAGAGAGAAGAGGACAAAGTGAGACAAAGAAAAGACCAAAACACTTTCCAACATCCAGACACTGACTACACCACAAAAAGGAGGTCTTGTAACAGGAACACACTAAATCCCATTTAAATATCCATTTCTTGTGATTGTTGAAAGAATATGAATATCACAAGATAATTCAACCCATTTTTATCTTACCTTGCTTTATGTAACTTTCTGTAGTGTAATGATCTCTGAATGGCAGATAATTCTGAAATTTCTTTGTACGATTTTTCTACCTGTCTGTTTGTTGTAGTTTCTTCACCACATATCTTTCCGAATGTGAGATGTGGCTTGATGTGAAAGGATTTATTCCAGGAACTCTTGCTGAGGCAGAAGAGTTCACTATGGTTTTCAACGGAACCAGACTTGAGTTGACTCAGAGTGCCTCGAAAAGCTCACGCACAGTATGGTATGGCCTAAACTGGCAATGAAAACACTACCCGTGTCTGAGATACAATAGTTTAGAAAAGGTTTTGTAAAATGTGTTATTTAAAGCCATTTACTGTTTACGGTGTCACTGTGAGGTAAAATAATCATTGAAGAACATTTTTTATTAGGTTTATTGGTATTTTACCATAATCAAATGGGTCATTTCTGGAGAGCTATTTTATTTATGCCCCATGTATCAGTCCTATAGTGTTCTTGAAGCAGACCTCTCTGGTGCTTGAGAAGTCCAGCCATCTCATCCAGTTAATTGTGCCTCACCAAAGTTTTCTCAAATTTTTCATTCATCTGCAGTCCACTAGGAATTAACATGGGTGCTATAGATCGAACATATTTAACCTTGACTGGAATCATGACGCTCCAGCATATTTGACCTTGACTAGAATCTAGTGTACATTTGACAGTGACTGGAATCCCATGATGCATGTCACATCTAGGCTTGATGGCTCAAGTACATTTAACCTTGTCTAGAATCCTGGGGCTCAAGCACATTTCACCTTTATTGGTATTCCAATCTTTGTGCATTTTTAACCTTGACTGGAATCTCATAGCTCGAGCATATATAGCCTTGTTGGAATCTCATCTATGGATCACAGTGAACATTGATTGTAATCCCACGGCTCAAACACAGGACTCTCATTTGTTTTCCCTTTATTTGCCCACTAGTAAATAAAGCTGAATAGCTGTATTTGTGCAATCTCAGATTGCAATCACAGTGGGTATGTATCTTTACATTGCACCTTTTCACATCAAACCACAAGCCATTTCACATGGCAAGCTATTATCATAGTAGATTTAGCAGGGTAGTGATGTCTGCAGTCCAGAGACAAAAACAAAAAGTACATCAAACTTGTCTAGGATACTGTGGCTGAAGTACATTTAACTTTAATTTGAATTTCTTGAGTCTTTGAATACTTTTAACCTTGATTGGAATCTCATGGCTTGAGCACATTTAACCTAAATCGGAATCCTATTCCTCCAGCACATATAACCTTGAACAAAATCCCATATTTAGCATAGATTTTAGAATCCTGTGACTCGTGCATATTGAAACGCACAGAGTTGTACTTATTGAGTTCCTGCCTTTCGCTTACTGAGCCAAAAAACTGGGATTTTGGTTTCCGTTTAGAACCATTAGTAAATAAAATGCCTATCTTTGTGTAATCTCAGGTTTTTCCATTGACACACCTTTCACATGAAACCACGATCCATTTCAGATGGCAAGATATTAGGTTTAGCAGATGTCTTTTTTGTGATGTCTGCAGTCCACAGATGTAACAAAAAGTGACAATGAGGAAGGCAGTGGTGAGGTGCACAGGTGTGGCACACACACACACACACCCACACACACACACACACCCACACACACACGTGCACGCGCGCACACACCCACGTGCTCACACCTGCCTCAGCAAGGCTATTAGAATAAGTGACAGGTCTTCGAATAAAATTACACTCAGTCTAATGAAACAGCTGACAGTCTATTCATGATCCTGATCGCTTCGCCCGTGGGGAGGCTCGCTCGCCAGGGGGGAGAGGAGCATGCAGACAGACATATGAGAGCGGGGGAGAGATAATATAAGGGCCAAAAGGAGGAGAAGTAGCATAATGAGAGTATTCGATTGTAAAAGAGGGGGTATCAAAAAAAGAAAGTGCTGAGTATAGGGGGTGCTGCTTAAAGAGGAGTGAGATAACGTTCTCCCTTCGGGTTTGGGAGCCGTATGTATTTCATACTAACTTGGACTGGTGTAAGAATAATGGAGACTGGACGAGAGCAGGATTAAGAGCGAGGGCTCGACTGATTTGCTTTAAATCACTGATCCTACCAAGACTAAATATAGAAGGAAAAAGACGAGGACTTCCAAGGCATGTTTATCTCTGTCTCCATCTCTTTATAGTCTCTTTATAGTGCAGCCTGCTGATGTGGGTGTTCATATTCAGAGATAAAATCACCAGAAATATCTTCAAAGCACGCAAACGACAATGAACGCAGAATAAACTGGAATAATGAACACTGGAACGCTCCAGTTGTGCTGGTAATAAACACACACACACACACACACACACACAAAACACATGCAAAAATATTGTAATTGCTGACCTGCGTGTTGATTCTGATTGCTCCGATGGATGGGATCTCAAAGTAGTATCCTGTTGAGCAAAGACAATGAGGAAAGACGATGAGCGGCAATAAAAAACCATAATATGAGCAGATTGATAAGAGATAACTGTTTCTGGTGATGTCAGGAGCCATGCCAAAGCAGTCATTCTTTCACTATAACAAAATGATCAGGCTACTTAGAATAAGACACTTTCACCACATACATTATTTAAATCTGCATGTAAAATAAATGTCAAATCAATTACAATATCAAAATCTTGGATATAGTTAGTTCATATATTCACAAGACAATTTCACTTGCCAAGATATCATCTTTTACACCTTATTTTATTATATTTTTTCTTTCTGTTCCTAGTTAAACGCTTCCTTTTCTAATATTTTCTCAAATGTTAAATAAAAAAACCCCAAGAATAATTAACGAAACCGAGGATCAGAAGTAGAAGAGCAGCTCTGATCCAGATTCTATGGAAGGGATCTTGACATCAGTAACAGAATCACTTAATATTTTTAGACTTTTTCACTAGAAAAATGGTTAATAATCACCTTTCTTTTAATATATTCTCATGTATTATGAAGTAGTTTTGTTTTCTGCTGAAAAAAAAGATAAATAAAACCAAAATCATTGTATTCAGTCTCTCAGCCTGTTTTTAAATCAGTCACAGGTGCATTTTGTGTTCTGTTCTTCAGTGTGACCGCTTTTGAGTCTCTACCACCGCCTTTCTGTGTGTGTGTGTGGGGGGGAGGGGGGGGGGGTGATTGAGCATGCTTAAGCCTAAGCTTAGGCTGATTAAAGGGAGAGCAGAGGCACTAGCAGGGTCAATAAGCCCAGCTCACCATGTTATTAAAGTGAGGAGTGTTTGTACAATGAGCTGAAAAACGGAGGAACCACTTGCAGAATGTTAAAGCAATGATCATCACCTCACGAGTCTGGAGCTTTATTCTGACTGTGGAGCCTACTGCATTTTGGTGGACTAATGAAATACATTTTGTGAGCTAACTCTGCACCTTTTGGTGAGAATGTTTTGGCCAGTGGTTCTTGCTGGCAGCAGTTGAATAGTGTAGTGGGTAGTGGGTCGATCCCCTGATCAGACTGCAATAGAAACACCACTATAATATATCAGTAAGAGGCTACTAATCACCTACACTCACTTGTCACTATAAACTGTTCTAGATCAAGGTATTGGTTAATTATGAAAGCTTAGTGCCTGATTTAAATATACTAATTAGTATATACTCAATATACTAAAATATACAAATGTATACAAATTGAATGCTGATGTACCTGATGTATAAACTTAGGAATAATCTACATCTATTGCATTTGAATGGGATCGTGGCTCAGGTATGATAATATTATATCGTCTGGCCTGTAGAGCTTCCCTCTCTTCTACTAAGTGCTACCTGAGGATAGTTTTGCTTCTCATCTAACCATCATTGGTAGACACTACCTATAATATTAGGAAGTGGCAGATTACATAATAAGGAACAAAGGGAGCATTTGCCCTTTTGCCCTCAGACAGTACAAGTGCCCTTTTGGTCAGGGTGTTTAATAATTGTGTTTTATTTGACCCCCATTGATGTAAATCACTTTTCTCAGCAGATCAGCTTGTGTCGAGTACATCACTCGAGTGTTCTTTGAGGTCCTAATTTGGCAAATTTGGTAGTGTATTTTAGTGAGGGCAGTTTAAGCACTTTTCACTTTCATAAGAACCCAAACAGAGGCCAGTGCTCCTAATCCAGCGTGCAGGCCTTGTCGCCTGTTTAACAATAACCCCCAAGATATCAAACACGGTGACTGTCCTTTGGGTTGGGGGCTCAGGTGCCCATGCTGCTGCCATAATGATGGATAAAGTGAAGCAGAGAAAGTGGGAATTCAGAGAAAGAGAACAGCAAGCAGAGGACAGGAGCTGAAAAGTACAGTCTCCGTTTATGTATTATTCTAGTGTCCTGCTGGTTTTCATTTGGTTTGTTTCTATAACACTGATCCTGAAACAGCACTCGCTGTGGTATAAAGGTAACATTTCTGCCTGGTAAACAGGAGATACTCTGCTGAGAAGTTGCGATCAAGAGGGAGAGTCAAGAATCACTGAGTAACTTGGAGAGGGTCTTTCATCAAGTCCTAAAAACAGCAAAAGCCCTTGATAGAACACACTGGAGGGAGTCAGAAATCAATTAAAACAAGAAATAATCTGAATAAACAACTTCAAATCACCATAAAAAGTCGAAGAGGAATCAGAACGAGTCAGAGTGAATCATAACTGGCTGGAATTCAGCCGTGGCCATCTGAGACGCAGTCGGTGGCGCAGCGTGCGAAAAGGGTCTCGCTGAGGAACACCCGCTGCTGTGATAACACACACTTAGCTGTGTCAAACACATGTCTCCCGTTGTTGCCTGTGGTCTGATCCTCCTCGCTCCCTTGTGTTTACAGTGCAATGAATACACTCTTTTTCGTCTAGTGGGCAATATGTTCTACAAAGCAGATTGGAACAGAGCATCTCCGTCAACACTTCTTCATTCGTGTGTGTTTGAGAGATAGGAGAGAAGCAAATGTGTGCATAGGTTGGGGGGGTCGCATCAGTCTATGCCAGTGAGATTGTATTGGTGTGTATGTTTGTCAGCATCTTGCTCCTCTTTGACACCACAGGGAAAGAGAAGCGCTTTCTAGCCTTTGTAAGAGTGTCGAGGGTGTTCCTCTGCTGGCTTGTGATACCAAGCGAAAAAGATCGCGTCCGTGGAGAGAGAAGCCGAGAAAAACCTCCTCCCTCGCCAGCCGGGCCCCCTTACCGCTCACCATTAGACTGGAGAACACGGCCACTCAAAAAGGCTAATCCTCAAGTTGGAGCCTCTTCGGCTGTGAGCGCAGGGAAGTCACGGTTATCGCCGGAAAGCCAGTCCTCCTCAGCTAATTAATTAAAAACTTGCGGGGGGTGTGGGAGGACCTCTGAAGCACTTTGGCACCATTCGCAATTAACTAATCAGGGAACAGGGAGAGCAATGATCATTAGCAGAGCATTGAGGATGAGAGAGCAAAGCAGAAAAGTGCAGAGGAATGAGGGGAAGAGGTGAAGAGGTGAAGGAAGAGAGGAAAAATTTGTGCTGCCTGTTTTAAATTAGAAGCATGTTCCAAAACTATCAGCCCATCTCACGTATTCTGGGGTTATTTGACATCTACGGTTCAAGTAACAACGTAGTTTGTTATATTAAAGGGCCTATATCCTATGTTCAAGTCATTTTCAAGTCTCTCCTGACCTCTTAGAATACAACAGGCAGTTTGTATCACTATGCATATAAAAGTGATACATATAATTACCCCCTGCTCTGATTGGCTGCCCTTTTGTGTCTTATTGTCATTTCTACCAAATACACACAGTATATAGTGTAGCGAAAAAACGCACCTCCAGGACCATGGAACACAAGATCACAAGTGCAGAAACACTATTCAAAAAGTAGCCTGAGCTGGAGCCCAAAACATGCATCAGTTTTTATGGCACCACAAAAACAGTGAATTCAAAAATTGCACGTTCTTGCAGTTCACTTCCCTTATAATACTATATGGGTGAGAGAGTGAATGGTACATTATGAAACTTAGATGTGTGCTTAATACATACTATGTTTTTTAATTTTTTGAGATTTTCTCTTAATAGTTTTGTCATGTCTACATTTACATCTATGGCATTTATCAGATGCTTTAATCCAAAGCGACTGCCATTCCCTAACTACAGGGGGCAGTCTCCCTGGAGCAACTCAGGGTTAAGGGTCTTGCTCAGGCACCCAGAGGTGGTGCTGAAGGTATGTCTAATTCCTCTCACCAGCCAGAACTTACTGAATAAATGCTATTGTGTCAGCTAATAGACATGCATGCTGGCTGCCATTGCTCACTGAGTGAAGGAGAGAGAGAGGACCATCCTGTCCACTCAGAGAAAGCAAGGCCAGTCGTGAATTCTTGTGACTTTAGCACAATATTTGTATATTTAAATTTCACATTTGGTAGAATGCTATCTGCTTAATATACTGTAGATAATACAGAAATTTGTTATCATGCTTAAATACATCATTTAGGGGACACATATATATTAAACAGATAAAAAGCCCAAGATTAATTAAAACTAACTAACAAATATGTAACACACACCTTTGTTGGCACACGCAATCCACTGCAATGGAGTGACATCGTAGTTGTGCTGGCCTACAGAGAAAGTGAAAACTCTGACCTGTGGGAGAAGGAGAGACTCATTATTATTCTAAACTGAACAAATTACTGACGGCTAATCTAAAGGTTCTAAATTATCAATTTTCCCCCTTTGATACCAGATTCGGCTTATCAGCTAATTATCAATCACTTCATGAGCGAGTCAAGAGTGTTAAAGCAGAGAAAATATGGAACCAGGGCCTTTAACAGGACCGCAAATGACAAAAGCCTTGTTTTACATTAGTCAGCTATCTGAAATGTCAAAAAAATGATCAGAACACTCAAATTAATTCAATATGTTGACTCTAGAACTTTTTGAACTTGGTAATAACAAATCGATACTATAAACTAATAGATACTAATTACTTACTTGTGTTTGGTATATTATCACATAGGTAGTGTTATTTATTACACCTAGTATATCTGGGCATATATGAACATTAATAAGCATAAATCACTCATGTTACGGACATTCTTTATGAATGATACTATTATATCTTACATATGAAACCACTAAAGTGCTTTGGGCTAGTATAAAGTACACTACACATAATACAGGCAAAATCAACATAAATAATCTTAAACACTAACATGGCTGATATACTATTCAATAGCTACGAGCATATATTTAGTATTATAGCCCTATAAACTAGAGAGCCCCTCCTTCTTATTATTTTCTCTCATATATATATATATATATATATATATTTGTGCTGGGATTCCCCCCCCGGACAGAGGAAGCTGTGTCTATACTACGCAAGCTGTGATGAATTTCACCTTGATATTTCAGTGACTTGTCCGGTTCATGCACGTTTTAAACTTGTATCGGTCTCTCTGTGGGGGGCGGGGGTCAAGATTCCAATGAGATTAACAGCGTTAAAAAAATTTATCTATGCCGACTTCTAATATATATACATTTTTTTTTTACCTTTTTTTCATTACAGCAGTCTGTATATTTCAATATGCTTGATCATGCCATGTTCTGCATCTCCACAGCCTGTCTCTTTAGATTTTCAGAGAACTGTTTACTTGGCTGAATCTTCAGGAAATTATTAGGGGGAAGTGTGCAAGCATTTTAAGTGACATTTTCATTTTGTCTGAAATTATTTCAAAGTGCTCGGCTGACCTCCCTGTGTGTTTCTGCCTGATGGTGTTTGGTGGTTTCCTGTGAAAACAGCGCTGGAGCTGGAGCTGTTGTCCCTCAGTAATTAAGGAAAGCAGGATCATGTAACAGCCGCCAGCGTTTCAATTCAAGCTCTGCTCATGATGCACATTCCTGCACGCCATCACATGACAACTTCACATTAGAATCCAATTTCCTTTATTATAAGAAGTGCGAGCCGGCCGGCTGTAAATATGCCGCTTTCACAGTTTTGTTGTGTGCTGTAATGGGTGTAATTGCCGGAGTGCTGGTGTCAAACACAAGCGGAGAGTGTCACGAACTGAGACTCCGGCATATATTAATGACGCCCTATCGCTTACACCCAGCCCCCGTGTCGCCATGGCAACCTCCAATCACCACGTACTGCTGCGTCCCATGTTTGTAGTGAACACATTTTGTTCCTTGTTACGTTGCTACGGCCTCCTAGCAATACATGCAATTACGACCGCACGTACTGTCCTGTATTTACACTACGTATGCAAACTATATGCTATTGGGACACATCTGTTTTTCAGGGTTTGAGCTGGGCCAGGATACTTGCTGCCAGACCAAGAGGTCATGGGTTCCAACCCTACCTTTAGGATACCACCACTGGGTCTGTTCCAGCATGACCGTGTCCCAGTGCACAAAGCAAGTTCCATAAAGACATGGCTGGGTGAGTTCGGTGTGGAAGAACTTGACTGACACAGACACCTGACCTCAATCCCATCCAATACCTTTGGGATGATCTGGTGTTTAAGATATCTGTAATACACTCAGAGTTTATTATCAGTGCATTTTTGCCACCACAGAGAGAGCAAAATATCTACTCTCAAACTGTCAGCATCATTGTGCAAAAGTTCTTCTCACTACTGCTGCTCACATAAATTTGAGCAAACAGGTTTTGGGCAACCTTAACAAACAAGAGAAAAGATCTGATGTCACCTTTTCACAAGTCTAACACATCCCTCTTGTGTTATCTCTCGTTTCCATTTAGGGACACTTCACCCACTTCTCAAACTGTAAAAGAGTGTGTGTGTGTGTGTGTGTGTGTGTGTGTGTGTGTGTGTGTGTGTGTAAGAAAAAGATAGAGCAAGTAAGATAGACAAAACTTTAGTTATAATAGGTCTATGAGCTATACAAAACATGTTCATGAAGTTATTTTCACAAAGTCACTCTCACGTATAACGATATCACCAGCTTTATTCTTCACAGCTTTATTATTTGGTCCCTTTCAAAACATGCCATTTGGACAGAGGGTCCAATGTGAGGTCATACTGGGCCAATGTGCATAGAACTGGCATAGAACCACCCCTCATCAGTTGAGACACCACCCATTTGATTAGTTGAAGATCCACCATTTTTTCTGCTAGTTTTACGAGCATGGATAAGCCAAGCACTATGGCTACATGCAGAGGCAAGTCACACATGAAGTGTTGTGTTGTTGACTGCAAAGAACAGCACAAATCCCTACACTTTCTCCCAGACAAAGAAAACCGAAGAACTGCGTGGCTTTCATTTCATTTTCTATGGCCATGTCCCAGCAGCAATCGGTTTCGTAGCCCCCACCTACGATTACCAATAAAAAAGTCTTGTGCCCTAATGTTTTTAGAGAACAAATTGGTCTGTGCTATTTTGTACACAGCTCATTCATTTACATCCCATCAGTCTACAACACACTTACTTGAGAATAATACAACACACTTCTATTTCATTATTCAAAAATAATGAAAAATATAATTTCTGGTTTGTGTTGTAGGCTACTTTAGTGGGAGTGCAGTCTCTTTCTTTTTGTTTTGTTTTTTGTTGTTTACTTTTCTTTTTTTATTTTCATCAACTCTCATCAAAATCCAATGAACAATGAGTCTTGAAATGTTCACTGATAACATAAAAACATCCCCTCTCCATTTCAATTGATTTCTCCCTAATCAGGGCCAGTGAATGAATGATTTTCTCTCTGAGACTGAGACGTTCAATGAGGAAGTCGTGCTTCATCTCTTCTTGAAATTCTGAGATCAGAAAAAAGGCCAACAGATGGCAATCCTTGGTAACACCACCACAAAATATGCAACAGTCCGGCAATGACTGCCTCATGCTTTCATCTGTGAATCACATAATCTTCCCAGAAACAAAGATAAAGAGACCGTTCTTCACCCTGTCCTAGGCATACTTTCTTCTATAATATACTTTAGAGCTGTATGAAGAGGGAGTATGCATTAATGATAACTGAACACTCTTTATCCTTTTGTTTCAGCGGTGTGAAGGCTACATCCCCATACATGCTTGTGGCCTTGATCGGTTGCTGGTTCATCCGTGTAGAAGAAAAACCTTTTTTGCTTTCATACTTTTTTGCTTTCATACTTTTAAATGACCAGAAACAAGTTCCATCCTGCTCCGCATCAAAACTAAAATGACCACAGATCATAAAAAAGTAAAAATAAATCAGCATAATGTTTCTGTGTGTACACTTATTATTCATTACGTTATTTTTACTCTGGTCGACATTTATCAATGTCACCACTGAGTCATACTCACTTAGCAACAGCTCCTGTATACTGTAGTATAACACAATCCATTTTTGATACTGTCTGGAACCATTTATTTTAAATGTTCGTTAAAGAATCATCATAAAGAAGAGCCAAACTATTCAGATGGTGAAGGTATGTTACATTTATTTCAGTATGAGAGCTGCATTATATGTCCAAAAGTATCCATTAATTAGTGGATTTAGTTACTATAAGGTGTCAGTGCTCACTCGGGTGTTAATCTGGACTCTACAGAAAATAAAATGGTATGCTCTGGAGAATCCACATATGGGCCTATTGTAACTCAAAATCACCCAAAATCACACTCCAGGGCACAAAGCCCTCCATATCAGAACAGATATTAGAACAGAACATACAGCAATTTTCCAATATCTAGAGTAAAGCCTTCCCTGAAAAGTAGAGACTGTTGCTTCAGCAAAGGGGGCACAGACTGAAATGAATACCCTTGATTTCAGGGGAAATGATGGATAAGCACGTGTAAACCTTTGGATATATAATTTACATTGTATCTTTAATGTGCACTTGCAGTAGGACTATATCTAGAAGAGAGGATGTATGTTCATGTCAAGAACTAATGCAATATCAAATGAAAGGTGCTGTTGACATGAAAACATGCTGTTTGTGCTTTAGTTCAGCATACATTGAAGTGCAATGACATGTGCCAAGGTCGTTGCTTTTTCTGCCACACCTAGCCTGTGTGTGTATGTCAGGCATATTACAGCTAAAGGTCAAAGTAAGACATCAAGTACACGTAAGTGCTGTGTGAATTCAAGAAGAAAAGTAAAGTATAATAGGATTTCTGACAGCCTGCACAAGAATGCCTCTTTGGGCCTCAGATATTCCTAAATCCTTAAATAGTGTTTTATTTACAAAGCTGGACTTTGTAGTTTGGAAAGTTTGTTTCACTGGACAGAAGGAGGTCTTTGATCACTACAGGGGTGAACTGAATTCATGGAAGACCCAGACATATGGCCACATAGAGTTTGCATGACTGTGAAGAAGCTGCACCCTATAAAAAGGAAGAAGGCAAACATGTCTCTGATTGGTGCAAAGCAGAATTACCTACTGTGTCATGATATTCAGAATGCAATTTTTATGAGCTGAACTAAACATCATTACTGTAACCTGAATTATGCAACAATGACCTATAACAGCCCTTGATGTCTTTCATCAGTGTTTCCCCTTATTCTTAAAGGTTTTAATCCATACTAGCGTTACAGTGGCTCACAATAGCATAGCTTAGAACAATTCTACCAGCTAAATTGAAATAAGTATCTAAGCATCATAAGTCATCAGCTAACTTGTTCTGGTCGTGCTCATTAGCAATTTTCTCCCAGTCCCTGCAGTTTCTCTAAGCATTTGTGATTTCAGTAATAACTCTAGCTGTAAGTATTCTGAGCAGACAGAACAACCTGTTAAAGCCACTTTTGGCTGTACCGTGCAGCTCTTGTCATTCCTACTGTATCTTAATGAGATTGACATTTTCTCATTAGATATGCCATATTTTACGTGATGCCCTTGAGCAAGATTAATGCGCTCATTCTCTCTGACAGCCTCAATTCCTCTAATTCAGTGTTTTATTTTTCTTTTGCTGAACACGCTTTGGATAATTTGTCTGAATAAGCAAACCGTGAATTTCACCTGAGATGTATAGGCAACAGATAATCAGTAATGGTGAGCAAGTTTTCTGTGAAGGTCTTGATGACACAACAGGCACAATGCTGCTTTTGATTGGTAGGCTGTCTGTCTCTTCCTTCTCTGACGGGTATGAACACCTCACCTGTAACAAAAAATGGATCGGTTTGAAGCTATAGGCATTGTCTCAATATTCTTTTAAAATAGAGTTTTCATAGGTATACATAGGTTAATATAATATGCATGGGTAAAAGATACATCCTGTGGATTCACTGTGACGCATCATCAGTAATGTTTCCTGGGTTCACTGGGAGTTTCAGGTCTCACAACATCATAAACCCTGATCCAGGTGACCCAGCTTGGGTTGATCAGAATCAGAATCAGAATCAGAATCGTGTTTATTGGCCAAGTATGTGAGCGAACACATACAAGGAATTTGATTCCGGCAGA
>JBBPDB010000108.1:22182740-22193405 GCA_037974465.1 Brachypetersius altus | reverse complement strand
CACACACACACACACACACACACACACACACACACACACACACACACACACACACACACACACACACACACTCATGAGTTTAACATGCAGTAATTATTGGACTTCAGCTGGAGCTACATAAAAAACAAAACTTATTACAACGTGCATTTTTCATTTTCTCACAAACCAATTTGCCTCATCACAGCAACACACAGAAACATATGGACCGAAAAGCTGTTGCTAAGCAGCACCTGTTGCTAAGCATCCTACACTGCTGTTTCCCAGACATGTCCATCAAATGTGAATTCCAGGGTGCAAGTTAAAAGCCAACAACGTAGCTGCAGAGGAGAGCAGGTGTGTGTGTGTGTGTGTGTGTATGTGTGTCTGGTGGAATGGAGTGGGGGGGCTGATCACTGTTCAAGACTAGATGTGAATTCCATGCTGCGAAAGAGATTTAACAGTGAAACACAAACACAAAAAATAAACCTCTCTGAACACAAACTAGTTCTAAGAGTCAGAACACTCTAACCACAGTCCTTCTTTAGATTTATATATGGACATGGGGTCTGTTCTGATTGGACGTGCTTTATCCAAAAAGTAGAGCTAAAAACCCTTAATATCAGTTCAGTACAGTGTAATTTGGGGAGTGACATTATAATAATATGTATATATACTGTATATGATAAAAAAGGACTGCATATTATGGGACTGAGGGACATTGTTCTTTTTTGTGTTTTTATGACCTTTTTCACTGTAAAGCCACTTTCTGAGCTGTAAAACATGCAGATTAATCATTGGGACTTTGATAAATGTAGCAAAGAGCAATATTTAATTTGATTAGAGCAGGCTAGTTAACTAAAGCTAACTAATTCTGCTGATTAACGAATTAACACAGAAATTGCAGATGATGTGAGCGATTTCATGTATTGCTATAATACAGACATTGCTTTTTATTTATCATGTAAAGAGAACCACACTTGCACTTTATGTCCAAGAGTGTGTAGACCCATGCTCCACCTTTCTTTTAACACTAAATATATTAATGAGAAATTTGACGCGCAGTCACAGCGTCTACTCTTCCGGGAAGCATAAATGTTGGAACTTTTCTCTGATGATTTGATTGCAGCCGTGAGTGCATTAATGAGCTCAGGTACTGATGTTGGATGATTAGTTATTGATTAGATAGCCACTCTGGCTCATCCCAAAGGTATTAGATGGAGATCCATCACTCTTGAAAATGCAGCTGCACAGCCTACTGCTGGGGGCTTTAAACTCTCTAAACAGCGGCTGGTATTGGAAACACTGACCCTAATACCGTGTGCAGCTGCGGCTACTCAAGTACTGTTTTTTCTATGGAGATTTTATACTGGGCAATGGGGACATCTTAAAGCGTCTGAATCACTCATTACGAAGGTTGTCTGAATGCTAATAGACATCTAGTCCACTGCTGGTAAACCTGAAGCCTCTTCTCTATTCAGTATCAAAATTCAGCAGAAATAAATCAATGGCAATGTTTTGACCCGTCAAACCTCATGTGCCCTTCAGCATTTTGCACCACTCTGAAGTCGATCGACCGGGTTACACAAGAGGAGATTCTGATACATATCATTCCCCCACGATTGTATATTTCAGAGGGCTTGATAAGATCCGTCATGATCTAGAACGCTGGTTCAAAGTCATTCTCGTTTCTGTACCTGCTGCAGATATATCAGCAATTCAAACAGCGAGGCACAAATCTAATGCCATTTTTCACTGCACATAACCTCCAAGTCATTTTTCAGGGAGTACAATAACACTATGATATGAAAAATGAGTGCCGCTTTGGATGCCAGCGTGTCGCCGCAACGTAACTGAAATGCTGGTCCAGTGGCTTCTGAAGCCAACAGGTGGCACTAGAGCACCACACTGATTTATGTACCAGCTTTGGTCCCAATCGACTTGCAATGGCGCACGCGTGTGTGTGTGTGCCTGCGAGATAGTGGGTGCGTGAGGGGAGCTACTTACACATCCACAATGATGACCATGTCTTTAGGAGAGGAGGCTCCCTGGATGTACCTGTTAAAGGCAGAAATGAAACTCAATCAGTTCAAGGTGCTGCAGAACCATGTGGTTGGTTTTTACTCTCTTCCTCTCAGCCATTTAAAGCACTAATCTGACAGTGCCAAACACTCGACCCCTGACACTGGACTAAACATATGAGGTTGAAGGAATATGTCTCTCCTTTGAATTCTTGAGAATTAACTTTAAAAGTAACTCAGCAGAATTGTCATAGCAGTCCACAGCACATAGCAGCCACATATTATTTAATGGTTGCTTATAGCTTATCTACAAATACTGAAATGTTAAGGCTTGAGAAATAGTGAAAACTGAAGATTAATCCACAGGTACTTGAAAAAAGATGCAAGAAAAAAAAAGATCTCTGATTTTAAGAAAAAACCTTCTGACAATGTATATTAGAGTTTGGAGGAACTTCAGAAACCACAACTGCTTTTTCGAGCGAGAATTGTTTTTAATTTGTTTTTGTGAATTGGTGCACACAAAGACAGGACAGGAAGCAAAACATTTTATTATAACCATATAACTAGTGTCTGTATTTAAATCGCATTTATGATGAAGATAATAACAGAAATGACTAAGCAGATGAAGAGACCAACAGGCTAAAAGCTAAGGTGAGCAAGTAATCTCTGTAGATATTTTACATCAATTTGGCTACTTTTTATCTAAAAAAATTAAAAATGTGTCACTTGCATTTTTTTTCATAATGTTTGAAAAAACATGAAAAATGTTTATTTAGCCCAGTGTTTAGGCCAGCAATCTGGAATACTTGACACCTCTGGGACTCCTTGTACACATATGATATATGAATAAAGTGAGAGAACAGAACAAAAACAAAATAATGACATGAAATCACGAATTCTGTCAAAGCAGTTAAGCGGAGGGACGCAATGCTACATCACAGAAGACTGTAAAAGGATATTGTCCTTGTTTTCAGTGTTAGACATGAGGATGGAAAACATACTTGAAGGTAACTTTGCTTCTTTGTGTCGGAGTGAACTCTCAACTGCATCCTACTTGTCAAAACAGTTAGCACGAGGCTAACAGAGGGTGCGGTTTGAGCAGTGCAGCGCCAGGAGAACAGCCAGACCGGACAGGCTTTGTTCTTCAGCTGACTCATCAGGCCGCTGACAAACACATTAGTCAGTCCGTCCATCTCCCGCTGCCTTTGTGCTAGCGCTAGCAAATTGTGCTCTGGAGAAGCGCCCTGTTTCTTAACGACGCTGGGGCCATTTTTAGCTTAGCCTAGCGCTGAGCAAAAGTGCAGTCTGTGAGAGATGTGAGGCACTGAGAGTGGAAATAAAAAATGGAGGAGGGCAGTGTCTGTCCATGGCTGATAGAGCGTGACATATTGACTCCAATCAAATGAAGATGAAAAAATAATAAAACGGAAAACACGCGCAATTAAAAACACATTACAGCTGACACAATAAGCCCGGGTGCCTGATGGATGTGGTCGATCTACTTTCATCATCAGAGGCTTGGAGGGCTGGGGAATTCGCATTGTGAGCTGGCTGGCTGCTGTACAGACGGGTAGTTAGCGCTTTGAGCTAGCAGGAGCGGACCAGTCGTCTGGGGTCTCTTGTTGTGGAGCGAGGAGTGGGCACCAGGTGCCTGCCGGCCCAGCAAGGGGGCTTTCTGAAGCCCAGCCAAGCAGCCAACACACAACACTCCAAACCTGCACCGCGAACTTGGACACACCGCTTGGAGACAAATACAGCCCGTAAAACCCACTTGACAAGCCAGTGCTTTGAAGGAACTTGAAGGGGACACAGTTCCAGTGGTGGAGGACCCTCACTCATGGAGGAGAAGTGAGAAGGCAAGAAGTTAGAAGGAATTCAATTATTTCTGATGATAGAGAGTGCTACATCAAAGTTGGGCCATACGCTAGTTCCTTGTGATTTGCACTGACATAGAAAAATCAGTGTTTCGTAGCCATGAAATGTCCTGGCCTGACTTTTATCATTTTAATTACCAAAATCTTTCATTTGAATGAGTGCCAGGCAGTGTTGGACTGATTGGCGGGCTGAGCTGCCTCTAAGTGTAGCTCGCAAGAGCTTTTCTCAGGACTGGAGCACAGTGAATAGAGATTTCTGAGACATGCAGGTTGCATTTGTCAGCACAGCGCTAGCAACTTTAAAGGGATACATTGACATTCTATCCGGTGTAGGAAAATAGTCAAAAGGTGACACATTAAACTTAAACTTGCTTGTGCAGACGTGCTAGCTGATATGCAACAAAGATGGTGACTGGTTTCTTTAGGTGCAGTTTGAGGATTGTTATAACATTACTTTGTCAGTCAAGGCCACTTGAGTGGTGCAGCTGTCTAAAGGCACTTTTCCACATGTGTACAGGAACCGGGCTCTACCTAAACCGCACTGCGAAGGTATGGAAGTTGTAGTACGCTTTTATTTTTCAGTGTATCTCAGCACAATAAAGGTGTTTCTGACATGTTAGCAGCTCCGTTCTCTCCCCACAGTTAATGGATGGTAGTTTTTCCAACAAAAAAAAACTTGGCTTGGGTGCGGGTTGCTTTATTTGTAATGGAAAAGCATTTGTTCAGGGCATGCTGTGGTTCCTTGTGCAAATGCAAACGCACCTTAATATTAACCCTTCACTGTTGGGTAGCAGGGTTATATCTGGACAAGACTAAGCTACATAATAAATACATGAGTCATGTTATAGCCGTTTAAATGCCTTTGTCTCTCTGCTTTTCTACGTATGGAAGAGAACACCCTTCAATCTGGCTCCAGTTAACACAGGCAGTGCTGCTCCCCAGTTCATCTCCTGATTTGAGTTTCTCCTCTAAGTTTAATTTTAATTGTGAAACTCACTTTGGATGAGCTGCAGCACCACCTCTGCATGTAAATGACAAGTATTTTAGATGTTTTTTCATATTGCCCACCACATCATCAGATGTATTTTAATCCCAACAGCCTTTGGCCTTCCCTAACCCTGGTCCTCCTCTCTCCCGGTCGATGCAGTCGAACAGAGCTTGTCCTTAACCTCAACGCTTATCCATGTGCAAGCCTGCTAGATCCAGATGTGCTGTTTCTGCATGGATTCCACTCCATAATTACCCCTCCACTGCGGCCCAGCGATGCCATTCCTTGCCAGTCATTACCCAGACTCCCCAGCGCCCGGGCCAGGTGATGCACAGATGGGCCTGGCTGGTGCCGCCGTGATCCCTCTCCCCAGATCCCAGCAGCACACACACACTCTAACACTCCCCCGAAAACACACACACATGCTCCTAAGTGCTGAAGCAAGCACCGGCCAGCATGGCCAGCAAGTATCTGTTTTCGCGAACATCTGCCATTTCGCAAATCCAACGTACGACCAGGGATGTGACACACGCGATAGTGCCCACGGGACACACAACATTCGTACACAGAGTGCATTAATGCCGGGACAGATTAATGTGGTCTGGGCTCTAAGGAGGTGCAAAATAAGAAAACATTGCCACTGATAAATGGGCCTAAATGGAAGATGACCATAAATATGGGACTGGAAACACTATGAAATTAACTCCTGTGGTTAATAAGGGCTGACACTGTCCAAACTACGGCTGGTGGAACTAATTGAACGATGTTTATTTTACTGTCAAAGTGCTCAGTCCAAACTTTGCAGCCTGTTCTGTTCAGAATTAGCATAGTGACTGTGTATTCAGCACCACGCAACCTATAGAACAGCCTTACTGAAATAGCATTTTACTGAAATGTCACCATCACTTGTCGTTCTATATGCAATGACTTTTTTATTTATTTATTTCTTTTTTCCTCGATGGCCAAGGAAAACTCAAAACTTAATCACAGACTGCAATATTTCCAGAGACAAATACACAGCCAGGAAACACGTCTTGAGAATAAAAAGCAGGGAGCACAGAAGCATGTTTTATTTTGTTGCAGTCCCACAATTGAGAAAAATATGAAACAAACAAACACAAATAAGATGAAAACATTCGTGTGCGATTGTGTTTATGCCCTCTAAACTATTTCTCTATCTCTTTTTAGTCTGTTTCTCTCACTCTCTCTCTGTATTTCTGGATCTCCCCATCCTCTTGTCTCTAACTCTCTGTGTATTTCTTTTTCTTCCTTGCTGTGTGTTCTCTCTCTCCCTCTATGCGATTCTGCCTGCTTTCATTCATCTGATGAGGTGCCACTAAAATTAGTAAATTAGAAATGAGCCGATTATCGATGCTCATCCACTGAAATGATACGCTCGGCTGACATACACGTCACGCAGCTGCTGATCTGTGAACAGAAATATGCAGGTGTGACCAGTCAGCAGGGGAACGGTGCATAATTATGCAGGACCTTGTTTGTATGTATGTATTTGGTGTGTGTGTGCGCGTGTGCGTGCAAAAGAGAGAATGACAAAGTTTATATAGCATGTGTGTGAATGAAAGATACACATTTCCATGTGTCCTCATATGTGAAGTGTGTGTGCGTGTTTGTGTGTGTGTGTGAGTGTGCAAAAGAGACAGAAAATACTTTGTCTGTGTGTGTGTGTGAATGAAACCTATACGTTTCCATGTGCTCTCATATGTGCATGTGTGTGTGTGTGTGTGTTTGTTTGTGTGTGTCCGTTTGTGCGTGTATGTGTGTGTGTCCATGTGTGCGTTTATGTGTGTGTCCGTATGTATGTGTGTCCGTGTGTGCGTTTATGTGTGTGTCCGTGTGTGCATTTGTGTGTCTGTGTGTGTGCATTTGTGTGTGTCCCCGTGTGTGTGTCTGTGTGTGTGCATTTGTGTGTGTCCCCGTGTGTTTGTCTGTGTGTGTGTCTGTGTGTGCGTTTGTGTGTGTCCCCGTATGTGTGTGTGTGTGTGTGTGTGTGTGCTGATGGGGTTATTATTTTATGGACTGCCGCTCCCTGCTCTTGCTCTGCATGCGTTGTGCGAATGAAGATTGAATTAAGATTAAGAATATGGGTGGATGTGGAGCACGGCAGCTATGCTGAAGAGAGATGCTGTTTGTTTTTTATTCATCTGACTTTCTGTTGATTATTCAAAGCATCTGATGCGGAGATGCCTGTCTGTGCTGCCGGATGACCATAGAGGTCCCTATTTGCCTTTCATAAATATGAAAGTGAAGAAAACAGATTGTGCATCTTGGAGGATATATGTGACACTATCAGGAATCAGCACAAGGCCTCAAACACGTCAAAATCTCAGTCTGAATATTTTTCACTGAGAAACAGTGATGCGGCAGCTACCATTTTCAAATATATGTTAAATATCTATCATTTATAATGCACCTATTATGATGCAGCAGTAATATGAAAACTGTACTGTATATAAATATATAACTATATGAATATGCTCACAACTATTTTTTATTTGCAGTATTTTAATTATGATCTTTTTCACTTTTTGTTCACTTAAAATATTAAATAAAATATTTAAAAATACATTTTTGAGAACAGTTCACAATATTCATTTTTCATTCATATAGAATGAAAGGTGCAAAAAAAAAAAAAACAAGTCACCAGGACAAAAAAAGAAAAAGTTTACTCTTCATAGCTTCAAAGTTTACTTTATCTCAGCAGCGCAAGATCCTGATAAACAACAAAAATCAATGGTTTAGGGATACATTCATTGTATATTTATATTTCTTTCCAGTCAAACTCACCATTGAAGTGAAGCTCACACTCTTTAGACTTAACGAACATGCCAGAGCATCTCCAGCACTTTCCATTAGCCTTCTTTGCAACATACATAATATTACTTGCTCTTTAACAGGCCACACTGGCATTTTAAAAGGCGAAATGACAAATCAGTCCTTCATAAATAATATGAGACATTAGAGGTGACTGGCTGTTTACCAGTCTGAGTCAGACAGAATGTGACGACGCTGTGGTGTAGGAGCAGCAGCAGCAGCATTCAGCATAAGCCTCACATTATTTTCCTCATTAAACTGCAGTGCAGATTGGCCAAAATCAAAACAATAAACTGTCCAACCCCCGATGGTGTGTTACAGGCATCCTTAAACACATCCTACTTCTTTTCATTCCTCATTTTTTAAAGGGTGTCAGTATTTCTGAAGAACACTATACTGCGTGTTGGTGTATTTTTTAGCACCTATTCCATACAACAGGCCTCAGATGAACTCACACAGAACCACAGCAGGCTTAATCGAACCCTCCGTTTCAGGCTGGAGGGCTTCGTCTCTGCCTTTGCCCTTTCGAGAACACATGGAGGCAAAGGACAGGTGAGCACACCCCTTTGGCGCTGGTTTGTGACATTTCTTCAGCCTTGGCTCTGGGTGGCTTTGAGCAGCTGCCACAATATTTACTGAGGAACCAGATTGACTTTACCCCAAAAATCAATTTCTAGTTTTTTTGGGCCACTATGCTGAGCTGAACCTGTATGCTAATGGCATCTCTATAACATAACACATGATTACCAGCACATGCCCAGGTTACAATAGAGGCATGTTAATAATTAACACCAGAGCAATTGAAGACAATTAAGACTGTTGACCGGCACATTAATTTTCCTGGTGAGCACGAAGAGTTCAATCAGACGGAGCGCTAAAGGTGGAGAGTTGCAGACAGCTCATCATTTAGCTCTCGCAGATTTAGCCCTGACAGATGAAGAGCAATAATGAAACCTACAAACAAATTGTGTTGTGATACTCATCTTGCTTTAGGTAAGGCTTTCATGGTGTAAGAAGAGAAGAGAACATGTGTATAACTGTGAATGTCACAATTGGCGCTGTGCAGCTTTCACTGTGTTGAATGCCCATTCCTACCTTTTACATTCACTTTTTAATCATAAACTGAAAATGGGTGTGCCTTAATCCTGAAGCGAATGTGAAGAGGGTTCACCACAACAAACTACAGACAAAATGGTTGAAAGTTTCTTTTTCAGCTGAAAAGTGTCCAGATAGGACACTTAGCAAATCATTAAATGTATTATTTAAGCTGCTTATCTCTAACCAATGAGAGGAGAAGCTTACACTACCAGTCAGGTTTTTGCACTCATTGAGATTTTTTTGCATTGAGATGTTACTTAATAACATATGCACTAATACTTATTACACTCTTACTACGTTTTACCACCTAATAAAAATATAATTAACGAGCTCTTAAGTAACACCCAGTAGGATGAAACAGTTAACAAGGGCATTTAAAGAACAGTCTAGAATTTGTTAAATTAAAGGACAGTCTATTGTTTGATTCTGCATCACCACACATCCAGTTAATAGGACCTCAGACATGCACTGTTACAGATTCTTTCATCTATGAAAGAAACTCGTTTTATTTGACATTTACAGTCGGTTACGCAACAACTTTCTGATGCTTGACAAGAATAAAATCTGCACGTTATAAATTAATGGACAAGGGATACAAAATCTTGTGATGTGCAAAATATTTGGACTCTTAGTGTATCTCAGCAGTTATGAGCAAAAGGCAGAAAAACACACTGGACCTTCGCCAGTCCATCACAGGATCAAAAACAGACAAACTCACTCACACACACACCTGGGGGCAATTTAGCATCTCAAATTCACCTGACATGAATGCCTTTGGACTGTGGGTGGAAACTGGAGCACCTGGCTTAAACCAACACGGAAGAACATGCAAAATCCACACAAAAAGCACCATCTGCCACCCACAGCTGGGAACTGAACCCATGACCTTCTTGCTGATCCACACTTAGCAAAGTATTTGAATGACAGAAACGAAAAGTGATGATAAACATGCTGTTCCCTTCTGTTTCCTGCAAAGTCTTTAGTGTACATGCTTTTTCAACATTAATGGAAAAACTCAATTAAAATGGAAACAAACTGTGTGGGTAATAAGCTATAGTAGGATAAACTCTTAAGGTAATAAACTACATTACCACAATTAACACTTTTGACAGTTGTTAATTAAACATTTGTTAAATCCTAGGGGGTTCCACTGCAGTTCCTTGTGTGTTAATAGCGCCACTCCTCAGACTGCTGGACGTGAGCATTAGTGTTTTGCTCTAAATTACATCCATCTCCGTCAGTTGTCTCAGTTCTCTTTCCCATCCCAGCCTTTGCAGGAACTTCCATACAATTTACCATTTGTTGCATTTCTGTGCCGCTCGTGTTCTAAGGGTTAAACTCCAATTCCACAAGGCTCTAGATTGGTTTTGAAATTTCACACTCAGTTTGTTCTCACACTAATATGTTCATGTTCCCACTATTCGACTTCATGGTTGTCCCCAGATGTTCTCATTTGACTCACTCAGCCCTAACCAGGGTTATGCAAATAAAACTATGAAAAAAACAGCCGCAGTGATCTGATTTTAATGATTAACTGAATTAAATGACAGATTTTAATGCATGTGTATTTTAAACGCTGTTACTGGTCTCTTTCACAGTAGGAAACAAGCCTTGAAAGACATTGATTGACATGTTCATGTAGTCTATGCTACTTCTTGTTTTTTTAATATAATTTTTAACGCTTTTTCATTTCTTCTGATTATCTATTTTGGAATCCTTGAAAGACTATAGTAAGGTTTAAACCGTATGGCTCTTTTTTAAAATTCTAAAAAAAAGACTGACCAGCAGACTAATCTGTGTGTCACGGTCCGGCCAGTGGCGGGTTAAAGCCACTGCTTTTTAGTTGGGGTTTCAGGGTTCTGTTTGGTTCTGGGTG
>JBBPDB010000108.1:22160098-22182640 GCA_037974465.1 Brachypetersius altus | reverse complement strand
AGTTGAGTGTTGCTATGGCGATATCACATGCGATAAGTGAGTAAAAACTTAGCCTTTATAGTGTTCATGTTTTTCTGTTTTTGGATTTGCTGGTAACAGACTCCAGACTCTGACTAGTCTGCGCAGAAAAAAATGAAATGCAATATTTCCATTCCAGCATGTTTTTTTAAAGAATTTGCTTAAACAGAGCATTTAATGCCTCCCATAAACCATTTGAACCATTGAACATTGTTGAAAAAAATCCTGAATTTTTTTTTATGACTAAATTTTAAATAAAAGTAAACAATTTAAATTATAGTAAGTTCTTAGCCAGAAGAAAATAGCAAAAGGAACAATCTATAACAGGAGCACAGAAGATTTATTGCAGTTCAGTCAGTCTTTCGCAATATGTATATTTTTTCGCGATATGTATATTGCACATGTTGATATCGCGATATCGCGTAAATTTTGCGATATATTGTGCAGCCCTATTATACAGTAAATAGCGATGATGTGTGCTCGTCAGTCGTCTTATCGTGCCTTAATTTCAATATGGCGGCCGAAAAATTCTCTGAAGGTGCTGTCTATATAAACTGTCTTGTTAATAAACTAGCTGTGGGCTACTCCTTATCATGTTTCAATACACCGCAGGTCCACTTCACACCAAACTTCTCCTTTAAATCAGCAGCTGCTGAGTTTCACAATCCAAACAACGGCTCCAGGAACCCGAAGAGGAATCTGGAGCTGAACCTGTGTTCTCCTCACCACACAATATCAACTACCTTTTCAAAGAAAATAAATACTGAGGTTATCTTTGCTGGCTGAAATACACAATCACCCGCTGAGAAAAAGGGATGCAAGACTTTTGCACAGTACTGTATGTTTCAGCTTTCGCCCCGTTGAGCTTCATAACTCTGAACGAAGGCTCTTTTCCACTTATACATCTTGTGTTCAGTGAGGGCATCATGCTTAGCTTTGATGCAACTCTGCATTTCTCAACTCACACATTCAGGTCGAATGAACCTGAAATGAATCAGGGCTCAGGGCAACAAAGTCCCCAAAAGTTACCAAAGGTGCCCAGAAACGTAAAAGGAAAAAACAATGCTCCAATTATAAATCTCCCGTTTAAATCCTATTTATGGCTTTCCGATTTCTGGGAAATCCTGACCAATTTCAGGGTTTAGGGCTGCACAGTAATATCACACACGTAACAGTATCTGTAGATCAATTCATGCATTTGTAACCCCACAGCAATAAAGGTGTATATATAATCAAGGTGCACATACATACATATATATACATTTCTGGCACCAACAGAAAATGATCAAATGTCAGCATTGGCCTGCAATTCCTATATGGGTGACTAATAAATTCACATTTGCATTAATAAAATGAATGAACTCGTGATTCCTGAGTGCAGCTGCTGCCCTGAATGTCCTTCAAATCTGCCGTGGCTCGTTTGACTGGACGGTTTAGTTCTGCTTCTCTTAAAATAACACTAATGAGTTTGCCATGTGCACTACTCATATTGCAGTAAATAAAAATCAATATTGACTTAACTTTACCAACAACTATATACCAACGCAGATGATAAATACTGATAAATACTGATCAGCACTATTTGGTTCCATCTCATACATGTAGCTAAAATCACTTCTCAAGCCAAAAAAAAGAGACTTGGCTTGATAATGAGCTAAATAAGTTCCTCCTTCAGATGCCAGGAAAAATTAATAAAATAAAAAAAAAACGGGAAACTGGACTGTTTGAGATGCAACACGTTTTTTGTGACTAATACTGTTATTTGTTCTAACCACACAGTTCTCTCGTCAGTATTTATATGGAAACTAAGCTGCAAAAACAACCCGTTTAAAATACAATGTTTTTGTGACATCACAAAAACCAACAGATTTACATATATCTGCAGTTCAGCCCCCACCCACTCAAGAGCGGTTCAACCCGGACTGCTTCCTGAAAGAGACGCAAAACAGCCAATCGGATTAGAGGACGTTTCCACGCATCAGTCTTAAAGGTACAGTACAAAAGCACCATCTGACTTTCACCTTTTTGGAGCTTTTAATGTGATTTTAAATGTCCATTGCATGTATGTATGTATGTACACACACACACACACACACACACACACACACACACACACGCACACACACTTCTCCAGATCCAAAAAGACTTTACATTCTTATTTGGGGCTTCATACAGGTTTGTACAGGAGACAAAGCGCACCATCACCAATCACTACTGAAAACCCTGGACTGGTTCACGTATGTCAAGATCGGTTTGCGCCCACGCCAGTAAGTCCACATTCCGACCCACATTAGGCCCAAAGTAGGGCTGGGCGATTAATCGAAAAGTAATCAAAATCGACATTCAGAACCTATAATCGATCAAATTTTTTCAGGTTCGATTATTTCGATTACTGTCCCTTTAAAAACACTACCGCGTGTGGAGTCACGTGACCCCCGCTCCGTTATGTTACGTTATTCCGCCGACATGTCGAGCACGGAGAGCTCAAACACTGAGACGACAGAGCAACCTGTCCGTGAACTATGAGGGCAAAATAAATAAATAAATAAATAAATAAAATAATCGTTCATTAACCGTAATCGAGTTAAAATGTTCAATTAATCGAGATTTTGATTTTTAGGCCAAATCGCCCAGCCCTAGCTGCAGGCATCGAGGTGAAATCTGGAACTGTTCTTCTAACTAGCTTACAAAACAAGTACTTCTCACGGGTTTGTTTGCATGTATTCTAATATTAACTTGTGTATTTTCTTGCAGAAAGTCCCTCCAGGCTTTAGGTTTGCACAGGAGCCTAAGACTTCTGCACAGTACTGTATATTGGAGAAGACACTTACCAGAACCCTCTCGCTCATATTCTCCCCAAACACAAACTGAATGTGTCCGGCGATGGCCGATTCTGTCTCCAGGAGGCTTCTGCAACAGAGCAAGATAATCAGATCATTCTCAAACGAAGAGCTCCTGGGCTTCACTGGTCCAGAAATGTGTAATAGGACAGAACACATGGTGTGTGCGCTACTGCTCTACTCAATATAAAGAGGCAGAAATGACCCTATATTCAACATTTTGGCAAAAATAACAGCTAAAGAAACAGCAGAAATAATAACACTTTACTGCAGGCCAGTATTTATACCTTCATAACTACTGACATAAACCGACAAAACCATTCTAGAGGCTTATTGTGACAGGCTTCGGCAGTCATTCAGGCTGCTTTAGTCAATTTCAGAATCAGAATCAGAAAACTTTATTGGCCCTAAAGGGAAACTGCTTATGCTGACAGCACAGAGACACAAAGACAAGAACAATGTAAAACTAGAGTACAAGTCAAAATCAGCATTACAACAAACTCTCCAGAAATACTCAGAAATGCTTATTATTATAGACACTATCCACAGGTCTGTGGTCTGTAAGTGAGGTGGATATAAACACAATAGATTAATAAATACACTTCGATGTCATTCAGCCCCAGAAACTGTTATGACATTTACTTTCTGGAATCGGTTTGTAAATGTCTATGCACTGCAAAAACTCCTGATCTAACTAAGACTTGCAATCTTATTTCTAATTTCCTATTTCTTATTTTTGTTCTTGTTTTGAGAATAATATACTCTATAAGAGCAGATTTCTTTGCTCTTATATTGTATATTGTCAGTTAAAGCCACTGCTTTTTAGTTGGGTTTCAGGGTTCTGTTTGGTTCTGGGTGTGTCATGCTTCCCCCTATGTATCTGTTCTAGTTCTGGGTTTACTGTGTGTCTCTGTTCTTGTCCTGACTTTTATTTTGACATATGTTTCTGGGTTTAGCTTTGTCACGTGTCTGGTCTTGTCATGTGATTCTGGTTTCAGCTGTTTTCTGTTCATGTGTCCAGTGATTCCCCAGCTGTCTGTGTTTTCCCCTGATTTCGGTTACTTTATAAGCCTGGTTCTGTTTGTGTATCCCTCATGTGTCCATCGCATTTAGAGCGCCTGATGTGTCCGCGCTTCAGAGCACCTGATGTTAAGTCTGTTAGAGATCCTAGTTCCTGTTTTGGCCCACGTGCCTTTTTGTTTTCTAAAGGGTGAAATAAAACTTATCTAGCATGGATTTCTGGTCTGCCACCTGGTCCTTGCTTCCAGGTAGCTCCGGGTCTGGGCTTCGCGGCCCGGCCCGTGACACTGTGCATACAATTGACAAGTCCTGGCCTGAAAAACCTCTTAAAGTCTGTCAGCTCATTCGCATGTATGTGTGTAAACGAAGGAATTTCCTTCACTTTCCTCAGTCAGTCTGTAACTTTAACTGTGCATGTCACAATTTGAGCTGTGCACTTTCAACACCCTTTCTAAATGATACGTGTGCTGATTTTTTAAAATCGTAAACTGAAAATGGGTGTGGTTTAATCCAGAAGCGAGTGTGAGCAGCGTGAAGAGGAAAGAATTTCTGTCTGAACATAAACTACAGACAAAAGGGCTGGATAAAAAGTGTCTAAACTGAACACTTAGCAAATCATTAAATTAATTGTCCGAACCACTTTCACTGGGGCAATAGAAGTCTGCACCTCCAGCCAAAAGTTTTCCACAAGATTTTTAACAGTTGCTTGCTACTCAGTCGGTATTCACAAAAAATACACTTAAAATTCTCTGCTTAAAAAGTACAGTATGTTCACTATGAGTACCTTTATGAGGCAGAAAATGTTGAAACCCGAGGTCAGCCTTTTCTGATGCATGTGCGTATATGAAGGCACTTGTCCTGTCAGACCGTTTCTTCACTCTGCGCAGTCAGTCTGTCACTGTCCTGTCGGCCCCGTGTTTGGCTTACCGATGCAACGGTCTTGTCATCTGACACGCAGGATTGGTGGGGCCATGCAGAGAGCGTAACACACACAGACAACGCGCTGGCCCATAATCACGCAAACTTGACCTGACACATCCTGCCTCCCCCCTGCCACGGCCCTGCCAATCCGCACAGCTGGGAACAGGTTGCTAGGCAACAGTCTAAAAGGGGCTCTTGAAAGGGTGAGAGGGTCTAAGAACAGTGGGCACGGAACAGACCGGAGAAATAGCACAAGTTCAGACGAAAAACCACCATCACGTACAAACAGCACAAACACACCATGTGGTGCACGCATTATTGCAGACTATGGCACACACAGGGGACAAAGTGACACCACAGGGGCCCAAAGTCTCTCTATAATAACTTACAGAGCCTAATCTTTAAAAGTTTAGAGGTCGGCAAAAAAATTCTCTTCTTTTACTGTGTGTATATTAGTGGTGGCTTTGGTGTGGCTAGTGGCCTAGTGGTTAGGGAGTTGCCCCTGCAATCGGAAGGTTGTGGGTTCGAATCCCAGGACTGCTAGTGGCACCTCTGAGGCTCCCTTGACCATTACCGTCCCCACACTCTGCTCTCCGGGTGCTGTGTTCCTGTGTTCCACTTGGTGAATGGGTTGAATGGATTAAGTACAGAGGAAGAATTTCGTGCTGTTCACACTATGTGCTGTGTTGTCTCCACGTATGACCACTTTTATAGGTTCTCTTTTGTTGGTTTATTCTCTGTAACTGCATTTGTAGATAACTAACAGGCTGTCTCAGTGCATCTTTATTCATCTTTAAATCCAGATGTTTACAGAAGAAATCACAGTAAAAATGCATAAAGAGTAAAGAAAGTATTGCTTATATGTCTGTTGTGAAATGGCATCAACTGTGCTTATACAATCCTATTAGCTTGGCACTAACAACACTGCAACTTTCCGTAGGGCTGTTAATGGAAATTATGCCAGTGGCTAATCTTATTTATAAGCTCATAATATACTTAGCTGAATTACAGGGTTTCTGCTACGTAATGGCACACACAATGGGCAGATCTTCATTCACTCACCAATTAATCTGTTTCTCAGTATGAAAAATATGAACAAGTTGATGACAGGAATAGCATAAGCTACTGGGCCTCCTCTTCATAGGCACAAACACACACACAACATTGCTGAAACATGCTCTGCCCTTTTCTGCTACGTTATTTTTAAGAATGCTCCTCCTCTTGCAAAATGAAGGTTCCTATGTAGAACACAATTGCAAGACAACAAATAAAACTCTGAAACGTATCTCACTGTCATTTTGACAAGCTAGTACACTAACCAGCATCGCCGCTTTGTTATGTGGCCTCAGGTTAACGGCCTTTTAGAGGTATCTGGGGACTCTGTTTTGTCTGTGCGAGTGTGCAGGGGACAGCCTCATTGAGTGCGAACTTAATTACTCTGTCACAGAGGAGCCTCGTTAGCACTTCGCTAGCACTCCTCCCGCTCTGGGAGATGCTAGCTCAGCCGGCCGTGGACACCCTTACATCCAGCTAACGTGCTAACACACTATTACAAGGTGTTTTTCAGCATCAGCATTTCTTTTTCCTCCTCATTTGCTTGCTTTGCTACATAGCCACAGGACAGGACGGTGCTAATTGTAGGCGGATGGCAACATAAACTGCCAGAACAACTTTGTACGAAAAAAGTGGGTCTGTCCTCTTATTTTTTATTCACATGCTCTGTTTACACGAAAGCCTCGGTGCAATCCGATTTGTAGTCCAGAGTTCGAGGGGGCATGAAAAGCAAATTGGGACAGGGCCGACCCCACTGACATGTATTGACCCGAGCTTGGGACAAACTGTAAGCTGCAGCTGTCTGACTTAATTCGAACTTCACACGCTTGCTTGCCCTTAGTGGAAAAGGCCACGGGGGATGGGGGAGACTCACAGGAAACAATGAGATCAAAGTCAGACTAAATGGACTCTTTCTACAGCCGTCTGAGAGGAGGGCTCAGGAAGCTGAACTCACCAAGGTCGTCTCCTCACATCATACAGGTCAATCTTGTTGGGCGCTCTCCATGGAGTAGCTGATGGGAAGAAAGAGAGAGAGAGAGAGAGAGAGAGAGAGAGAGAGAGAGAGAGAGTAAGAGAGAGAGATGAAGATTAAAACTCTTCCTGGTTTACTGACAAAGCATTAAATTAAAGACAGTACCAAACAAAACCATCCTAAATAACAGTTTGTTTGCTTGTTACATCATCACTGTACTTTTATAGCAATTTCATAAGATTGATTGGACAGAGATTTTATTCAATTCTGGACAATCTGTATTGTTCATTTCTTCTGGAATTAGCGCAGTATATTAAATATACATTTATACTAGCCAACAAGTCATTCAAAAAAATCAAAATCCTGGGATCAATACCATGAAATAGTCTGTAAAACTACTTCGTTACTAGCTTGCTAATGGCATATGTGGTTGGAGGTGTAAGGATTACAGGTGAAAGCTGAAAGTTTTCTATCTTTCAAGTGCACAGGAGAACACTGTGAGATAAAAACAGCACAGCTATCAGAAATTTACTGATTATGTTATTATAGAAAACAAAGACTGTCTGTTATGTCTGATGCCAGTAGCTAGCAGCCGTCTTGTCTGCAGACCAAAGAGCCTTTCAGAGTGAGATACAAGCCGAGCTGCTGAGCCTAAAAATATTTCATGTTTTCTCCAGTGATTGGTCATTTTGCATGTCAGTCAAACAGCCCTGTCAGAGAGGGGGATTCTTGAAACCCACCTTGTCTGCAGCGAACAAATGTATTTCATAGCAGTCATACACAGCTTACAGTAGCACTGGATTCTTTAATGTAGTATTGTCACACAATATATTGTGCTCTCTGTTACCTGAAAAACTGCTTTCTGCTCTTTCCTCCTGCTTGTTTTCTGCAGTTTTTACTGTCACTGTACTTCAGTCACTGTCCTCAACAACTCAACTGCTGTGCACAGCATCCACTAATGTATTTATTGATAGACTAGTCCATACAACATCTATTATAAAATATGATATATTCTATATTATAAAACTTCAGATAAAGGTATATCATAAAACATCAGATAAGGAGCATATGGTCTGCAAAAAAAAAAAATGACAGTGACAATATTAAAGAATTGATTTATGCAGTGTCAGACCATATAGAATGTGATTTATTGAAAAAGGCTTATTTCAAACAGAATAGATTTGATGCACTAAGGCTGATAATATATTCTTGAGGCATTATAGTGATTGATGAATGCTAAAGAGGTTCTTCAGCAGTGCTTCTTCAGCAGCACCAAACCTACAGGGAGTAATAAAATGTTCTGTCTGGCTCTTTAAGCATGCAGTAACACAGACATTCTGACACTAAGCCTTTTTTTACCTGGGTAATATCTAGTGACACCAGTGGCACTTCCAAACACCTGCCAGCGAAGTGAGGGGTCCTCTCGACTGTTATCTATAAACACCCTCTCCAGCGCCTGGGTCCAGTTCAGCTCGTTCAGAATTGTAGGAGCTGGGAAAGTGTGTGTGTGAGAGAGAGAGAGAGAGAGAGACAGACAGAGAGAGAGACAGTGAAAGAGAGACAGAAAAAGATTGTTAATCATTGTTTTGTGCTATTATCAAATGCTTCATTTTCAGAGTAAACTCATTGTTAGGAAAACACTCAGACATCAGTATAAAACTGATAGAGCAGGACAGTTGGTGATCTAGTGGTTAGGGAGTTTGATCTGAGATCAGAAGGTTGTGGGTTCGAATCCCTGGACAGCTAGTGACATCACTGAGGTACCCTTGAGTAAGATACCATTTCCACACACTGCTCCCCGGGCACCACCCCCCCATCGATGACAGCCCACTGCTTCACTTGGTGAAGGGGTTAAATGAAGCTGTGGTGTGTTCACGTGTGACTATAAGGGGCAACTTTACTTTTTTTTTTTTTTTTTTACTTCATAACACCCAGAGTAATGCAAATCAAAGAGTAAAACCATGATTATCTATGTAGGCATCCGTTACAGATCTGTACATGTTTTAAAAAGCTAATCAAAGAATGCATACAAACAATATTAGTACAGTAAACAGTGATTTTATGTCTATGTGTTTCCCAGACTTCTCCTAACGGGAGCCCGGTATTACACAGCAATTAAATACCTCAATTAAATACCCCAAATACCTGAATCAGCTCAATCAATACTTCATTAAATTAAATCAGGAGCTGCTGATGGAGTTTCACAAATCCATACAAAGGCTAAAAGTACTGAGGGGAAGTCTGGAACCGAAACTGGGTTCTCCTCACCAGCTCACAAATCTTCAAATACTTTTCACAAACAAAAAAAATCTTAATGCTTTCTATTTGTTATCATTTTGCTGCTTACTGTTCACATAATTGTCTTTACACAGTTTAAACAGGGGTCAAAGACTTTTACACAGTACTGTATATAGTATACTAATGACAGAGGTTGGGTGTTTGTGCTGAAAAATAACACATTTAACTTTCACTGTTGAAATTCACTCGAGTTTCCTGCATGTGCAAATGAGAAGCTCATAAACACACACACACACACACACACACAAGCGTTCTGCCCATGAGGAAAATAAAGAACCAGGAGGCGGAGAGGGCCCATTATGAACATCATCAAACAGAATATTGGTAGTACAACCAAATTAGCGAATAGAAAGACATGGTTATGTGACTTCGTTTTTCCCTCAAATCATTCCTTGGGAAAACACATTTTCTAACAAAATCACTTTGACAGTATTATTCTGCTAATAAGACAATTTTCAGACTGGAATTTTTTAGGCTGTGTGTTTAGTGATGATACAGCAATGACAGAAAGGCAGCAAATCATAATATATTTCTGTTAAAAAAAATAAACATTTTGGGCACTTTTAAGCTTCACAAGCAACTTTAAAATAGTAAAAGTGACAGTCATAGAAAAACAAGCAAATGGCAACAGCACACAGAGGGAAAGGTTAGTTCTTAAAGTGCTCAAATCACAGAAGCCATATTTCCTTTCTTTCCTTTTTTAAATACAGCCGCAAAACAACCGCTCTAGATTGCTTCTTTGCTTTTGTGATGTCACAGCTAATTTACCAGCTAATTTACACATCTGCCTCTTTGACTGACTGTAGTTTAGCGCTGCCCATTACACTGAACTTGTAACAAGTGCTTCAGTTCACATTACTTCTTGAATTAGGCACAATACAAGTCAGCCAATCAGAACAGAGTACATTTACATATTTGGGTCATAAAGGCACTGCACCAAAAACATCCTGTTTAATTCAAAGAGATAAAGAGAGGGTGGGAAATAGTCATGTAGAAGTTAGGATGTGCATAAAATCAAATGATAAAAGGCTCAAAATAAAGTGCTAAGAGACATAAATAAACACAGGTTCATTTCAGAAAGTTGAATATATTAAGGTGGATAATAACTTTGGTTCTATGTGACATAGGAACACCAAACAAAGCCCAGTCTGAAGTGTGACACCATACCATATGATGTCAAATTCAACAAACGTTGAAAAATTGTGGCGCTTCCAGCATGGATCCATCCTTTAAGTGCAATGGTAGCTTGTCACCAATGATAGCTGCTGCCCATTTAAAGGTACCAATGCCATTAACTTAAGTAATTTCCTCTGGGATCAATTTCATTTCTCATTCTGATTCTGAACTAATGCCTGCTACCCATAGAGGCTTCAATTATCTGATTGAACTGATTATATATTTAACAATGGGGTTACTTGTTTGAGTTTGGAGGCTGCCAATGTTGACAGTTTGACATCAGTATGTATTCTGTTCAAACACTTTACCTTTGCAACATAAAGCTCAAGAACAGAGAAGCCCATGTGAAATCCAGAGCACCTGCTTCATTATCCAGTACGAAGCATCACTAACCAATGATGCAGTAAGTTCACATGAAGTTAATACCGTTCTGTAAACTAATTTGAAGGGAATCTACAAGACAGCTCGTTTTGGTGTCACTACTCAATGAGATTTTAATCCATGAAATAACTGATGATTGGAGAGGGAACAACACACAGAGCTTTAACACAAAAAGGAGTGGATACTTCCAGTCCACCTCTGTTCGTCTCTTCCCTCCAATTCCCCAAAGGCAGATTTTCCTGATAACTGACGACAACAGGCATCAGCGGGCAATAGAAATGGAAATGTACAGTTATATGCTCAGGACTGATCAAAAACAGGGTGTGGTCTCTGGTATCAGATGTGTCAGGTGACCTTGGTCTAGGTGGTGTGTGTGACTGTGACTGTGTGAGGGTTGATAAATAGCTAAAAGGACACCTTGCAGCAAACGGACTGGCCTTTGTGTCATAATGTGTAAAACGCAGATCTACGTAACTGCAGTCACAAATGGACTGAGGTATCTGCAGTCCGCACTGTGTTTTGGTGCCGTTTATTCTGCATTTATTCGGTTTATGCTGCATTGTAATTTAAACAAAGATGACTGTTTTTGCGTCCTCACGCTCATTGCTAAAACACGGCTAAAAGCTAAGCCGGTGTGCAGGCAGCACATGGTCAGGTAACAGAAGGCCATCCTTTTGTTATAAAGATCGTCAAAAGGGTCAGAACTGCAAGATACAAAAAAGCCAGAATACAAAAACCTGTAATTATCACATTCACTACTGTCACATGAAACCAAACATTACTATTAGAAAGAGAGGGGGAGAGAGAGAGAGAGAGAGGGAGAGAGAGGGACTAAGAGGAGGATGGAGAAAGAGAGAATGGCGGTGAGAGAAAGAAAGAGGGAAGGAGTGATAACAGGAGAGGGAGCAAGAGAGAGAGAGAGAGAGAGAGAGAGAGAGGGAGAGCGAGAAAGACAGAGAGAGAAAGAAAGACAGAGAGAGAGAGAGACCTGTCGGCATTTCGAGTGGCGGAGTCTTTTCAGAGCAGGAGTCCGAGCTGCAGAAACTGGCGCACAGTATTTATTTATTCTGTGTAAGCACAGTAACATGACACTATAATGATCTATGGTGCAATAATAACAACCAGTAATAGATTGATTTTGACATTTTGTATTATATTTTATATTGCTCCTGTTTCTGTGTCTCTGTGTGTCTGTGCAGCTGTAGCATAAGCAATTTCCTCCGGGATCAATAAAGTTCTCCGATTCTGATTTTGATTTAACAGATTTGCAGTTATGTTATTTTCGCCAACTTTAGCAAACTTTCCTCGCTCCTCAATAAGATCACGACTTGTCTTGGTGCATCCACCCAGATGCACATGCTCTTTCTCTTATGAGAGACTAGACCACCCTCACTGTCCAACCACAAACCCACATCAGTCTTTCCACCTATTTACTGCTAGAACCCAGTTTTCTCATCAGGATGGGAGTATCAGTTGTGTCCTGACTGGTGCTTAAAACATTTATTCCATGGATACAAGCTAAATGACTTCTCCTCTCCTCTTTCCTTACCCCATATCCTTTTTTTCTTCTTTTCCATTCTTTCTTTTCCTTCTCATCTCTTCCCTTTTCCTTTCTTTTCTTTTATAACTCTTCCTCTCCCTCTCTGTCCCTCTCTGTTCTAACAGAGTGTGTCTCTCTTTCTCCTGCTGTCTCTTCTTTTCTCTTCTCTCTCCAGCCTGTGTGTCTGTGTGCATTACACTCATTCAAATCTGGAGCCCGGTCTCTGTCTGCTCAGGCCTATTTCACTGTCCTGTTTCACTCTGTGCCAGCTTCAACCATCTACCTACATCACACACACACACACACACACACACACACACACACACACACACACACACACACACACACATACATATATACACACACACACACCACAGTAGAGATGTCCTGTCAGCAAATGTTTTTGCTCTGTATGGCCCATCCCCCTCTTCTGCCATCATCCTCAATGTCCTACTTACTGTATATGTACATCTCTCTCTCTCCTCCCTCTCTCGCTCCCTCCTCTGGCAGCTGCACAACTAGCATGTCTTTGCCTTTCTAAGTATACTACCCACACTGAGCCTTCTGGCACTTTCTCAAGTGCTCTTGTAGATTCCTCTGCCAAGTACTCTTTCACTCTCTCTCTTTATCTCTCTCTCCCTCTCTCTTCCTCCCTCCAACATCCACATCATTGCTTCTTTGCGTGTGTCTACTTGCTGACGTTCTTTGTCTCCCTATCCCTTATATAGGCCATATTTGCCCTGTTAGAGAGAAAATACTTAGATGATGAGAATATACTGAGAAATACTTCTGCATTTGTTGGCCTTCTGTCATCAATTACTGCACACATTCCCCATGAGAACAGAGCAAAAAAACCCATGCACTCAACCCTGTGCACTCATCTGCTAAAGCATGGGCCCTTCGGCTTCTACTCTCAGTGTTTAACAGGAGTGTGAACAGCAGGGACCTTGTGATTAATCAAAATACACTAACAATACAAGTCAATGAGCACATGCTGAACCATTGGTTTCAATTGTAAGTTTTATTTTGAGTCAGCAGGTTTTCTGTTCTCTTCTAAGCACAGAGAGAGGCATCTTAATTACTGCCAGTGATCCAGCACAGACATGGCAGATAAAGGTTACGGTGAAAAAAGGAAGGAGTATCCCATTAATGTTTTAACCGTCTCTTTGTAAAACCTACTTTTGTAAAATCCACTTTTGAGGTTATGGATTGGATGTGTAGAAGGTTTTGTGTTACAGTTCAGTGATGAGACATGAGTCCAGCTGTAAGATACATGAAAAACTTTTCTCATGTATATGAGAGGCAGATATGTAAATGAGATGTATCTTGTGATATAACAATACCAGTAATGTAAAAAAGGAGTAATTTTTACGGCTTAGTTTTAGTGTGTGGACTGTATGGACTGGAAAGTGAGCTGTACATTTTGAAACGTGTTTATGTATCTCTCTCTGTCTCTGTCTCTCTCTCACTCTCACTCTCTCTCTCATTATGCCTACAGCTCAAGAGTCCACTTTCATCACTGGCCAGACTCTGACTGCCAGTTCACACACACACACACACACACACACACACACACACAAACACACAAACACATGCAGTGAGTGCAGTCAGGCTGGTAATGGACAGCTGATTAGAGAAGAAACAGAAGAGGAGAGAGAGAGAAGAACAAGAAGAAGAAGAGAGAGAGAAAAATTTCTCAGTTCTCCTCTGATTTAATTGGTGAGGTAGCAGGGTTAGATAAGACGGCCCGAAAGCGGCACACTCACGCCAGACTTTTCTCCCTGCTGCAGCCGCTTGAACCCGCCACTAAATAAATTATCATTATCAATTTCACTTGTGCTTTTCAATTAGGCCCGGGCCGCGAGGGCCTATGAGCTGTCTGAAAGAATGTACAGAGGAGTACAGAGGAAACAGGACATACAGTCACTTTTAAAGACCCGTGGAAACACGGGTGAAGATGCTGTAGGAGAGACAAGTTGATAGGACTTTTTTATAGGACTGTTAAAAAGAACTGTAATAACACGCATTAGCTTTTTAAAAGTAAAGAGATTACAACGTTCTCTTCCTCAACCAGATATTAGTCTGAACATTAAACAGAAATTACTTAAGTGCAAATCAGTAAAATGGTTCCATTTGGTGGAACCCTACTGTACTATATAGAATCAAAAACAGTTTTTGTCCATCATAGAAAATAAATATATAACCATGTCGTGGTTCAATATTTACTTACTGTCTTTTTAAAGAATTACTGAAACCCCTTCCTTTGAAAGTGTGTAGTTGTGCCCAAGCCTTTGACTGCTACAGTACATCACTGACTATAGATTATATTTAGTAACAACACACACACACACACACACACACACACACACAAAGGAGGAATCCTTATCAGCTTAAGTTGTGCTGGCTGGTGGCAAGGACAGGAGAGAGCAGGGGACCCTCACTGCGCTGCATGCATCAACATGCACATCACACACGTCCGGATGACAGAACACTGACCTACACCAGACACACATGCTGGCTTTAGTGTTAAAGTCCACAAGCAAAACCTTAATGGTAAAGATGTATGCTCAGGCTGTTATCGTTGTTAGATTTATTTAGGCGTGGATAATATGGTTATACTGTTGTCATTATAGTACACTATTTGCTCATCCAGCATTTTTGTCTCCCTTGTTTTCTTATAAAATGGCTTTATACTAGGTTCGTGAACATTGTTGTGAGGTTCTGTTTGCACACCAAGGCATTAGTGAGGTCAGCTACTGATGTTGGATGCTGAGTTCTGGATCACAAATGCTTACTAGAGAAAAAGTATAGCCATTCACTCACAGCAGCACAAACCAGCTGGACCATTTTAGCCTATTTAATGGGTATAACAGAGATAGAATCCTTTGAATGGGACTGAGCATCCCAAATATTCTACATCCCACCCCAAGGAATTCCGTGTAACGCATATTATGAGTACTGAATTAGTACTGAATGCTTTGCTGCTGGCTATCGGATATATGTTACTGCAGTAATTATACTTAAAAATATAGTTAATAATAGAATATTATTATTTTTCAGGCTGATTTTGAGAACAGGTATTTGGGTAATTGTATGGGAATTCAAAGACTGTAAAATGCCGTACAGGCAAGGGCCACAGTTTAGTGAAAAAGAGGACAGTATGAGACCAAAACATTGCTGGATTTGAGTTCATAGAGAGCAGTGATGGGTTTAGTAAAGGCAGCAATGCTTTGAAGTTACCTCTCCTGTGCATGCGTGTGTGTGTGTGTGTGTGTGTGTGTGTGTGTGTGTCTTTGATTCAAGGATACTACGACAGATGCTGGACACATGCGGAGTGTACGGATACACTGTCCTCTGTACTGCCAGTGGACAATGGACCCCATCCACCCACCGACACACACACACACACACACACACACACACATATAGGCAAAAGAGTTCTGGCAGGTCATCTGTGCAGAAATATGAGTCCAGAGTAGATAAGAAAACAGGGGGCAAACTGTGCTGATTTATTCGTCGAGGACACGTTGCGACTTTCTCCGGACAGTTGATAAAAAGAAAAATGTTCCACAACGGGAAATTTGTGGGGGGCACAAAGCCTTTCTTGAAGAATGGGCTCTGGACTCATCCTTCAAAGACAGAGAGAGAGTGCGAGAGAGACAGAGAGAGCGAGAGACACCTGTGATAGCTTTAAAAGCTAATCCATCAGACACACTCCCTTTGACGCGTTTAGTAGCCCGTTCGCGCTAAACGCTGGGCCCGTTACGGAACAGGTCCTGTCGCATGGAGAGGCGCAGGTTATACAGGCGATTTATGGACTGTGGAGCGGGCCGGGAATCGCTCACAGTGCCCCCCTCTACCCCCATTACTCACGGCGGGACGGCTCGCCGCTCTCCAGGGTCCTGATGAGGAGCGCTCTGAACGGATCGATGCTTCATGAGCACATTAATCTATAGACGTGCAAGGATTTTTAGCACACAGATACTCTCACTCTTCAAACGAGGCTCAGTGTTGGCCCTGATGAAGCTCAGGGTGAATTTCTGATCAGTTCTACAGACTCAGCATGGATTTTTAATCAGATTTTCAGACTTAGTATGAGATTTTGCTCAGTTCTACAGGCACATTGTGAATTTTTTCTCAGCTCTCCAGACTCTTTGAACTTTTTTGATCAGTTCTATGGGTTCAGTGTGGAGTTTGCCCAATTCTACAGGCTCAGTTTGAGTTTTTGCCAGCTTGGAATGGAAGCAATAAGATGTTATACGACCTATCAAGGATTAACAGTTAGTGTTCTCCTTCAAGCGTGTTGAGGTGACCAGTGATGGTGCAACAGCGGCAGTTTGAAAAAAAAAAAGCATTTGAGGGAGACCTTTTGCACTCTGTGTACAATTAAACTCAACTAAATTGGGGAAAAATTGGCAAAAATACAAATAAAGTGAAATTTTAATCAAATGTGTATCCATGTACAGCATGACAGTGATTGACACACATATACTACCTACATGTTTACCAACACCAAGGACATGGAAAAGCAGACATACTATACCGACACACAAATCACGCCACCCCCCACCCCCCCCCGCACTTATCACACATCAAACACGCAGACACACGATGACGATCTGTCATAACAGCCCATCCGCCAGAGATGATGGAGAACGTGCTATTATCTCGACATGCAACGGGCAGTCAGGAGAGCAATGGCCTCTTTCTAATGCTCGCGGTTCATTCTTCCCCTGCCAAGAGCGGCCAAGAAATTCTAACCAGCCCTGCCAGCCCTGCCAGCCCTCAAATTCACACACTCACATGTAAACACGGCCATGAAATGGCAGTTCTTCATCGTGTCAAACACTGAGAAGCTCTGGCAAGAAGCATGCTACACACACACACACACACACACACACACACACACACACACACACACACACACACACACGCATCATGATGCTTTGTGACCTGAAAATGCTTATAAAATTATTGTATAGTGAATGAATGAATGAATGAATGAATGAAGCCTTTATTTGTCACATACACTTTTACATGCAGAGAAATGTAATGTAAACGTGGTTAAAGTCTTTAGTTTGCCCTCCTACACTTCTATTCTAATCTAGCAGCATTGTGGCTTTTTGGCCTCAGTATTAATGGAATTTCAGGAGCATCTCTAGTTCTCCAGATCTCTGACTTTTCAGCAGTACTATTTAAAAAGGGGTGGTGGTGGTCATGGGTTTGAATCCTACCCTCAGCATACCACTACTCCTGAGCAAGACCCTTAACGCCAAGTTGCACCAGGGAGACTGTCCCCTGTAGTTAGGGGTCTGATAAATGTAAACCACTGTCAGTTTTGGGGAGTGTTCCTCTGTAAGTGTTTCTTGTTATTGAAGGTGTATAGATGATATGAAGGTGTTTAGATGTATGAAGGTGTGTATCGTAAGACACAAGTTGGTATTGAAGTGTGCGTACCAGTGTTCCTTCACGTCTCCTCCACACTATTAGAATTTTATGATTTATGCCGCGTTGCTAAAGTCGCCATTTCATGCTGCATTTTATTGACTGGTCAGTAAACAGAGGTCGTAGGAACACACTGTGAGATCATATGACGTAGGACTACTGTTCGGCACAAGTTTAATTGTTGTCACTTTTGTCTGTGAACAGCCCAGAATTGCACAATGTACACTGGGCAGAAGGATGGCATCTGTTACAGAAAGCGGGTGGGTAAGGCTGCACTGAACAGAACTGAACTGAATGTCCATATAATGAACTAATAATTAGTCACACACCAAGCAAATGCCCAGAACAAGAGCAAACTCTTTGAAAGGTCTGCAAACAGTCTGTTTTTTTTTCCTCTCACAGCTTTTCGGCTTAATTTCGAGGCGATATAATATCAAAGTGTGCATAAATACAGCCAATGTCAGAGTTAACTCCCAACAGCTTCTACAATCTTCTTTTCCAGCTAATTCATCCCTTTTTAAAACAGTAAATGAAGAGAAGAAAAAAAACAGGATGGGTGTGGAGGATGATCATGAAACAGTCTAGCGCTAGAAAAAAAGAAGAAGAAGGCGAAGAAGGAGAAAGAGTTTTAATTAAAACGATACAGTAACCAGTAAACAATTGAAATATAATTTGCTAGCTTGGCGGTGAGTGAAGGAGGGCGTCATCGGCGTTGGCGTTTTTAATTAGCGTGGGTGAGGGCGATAGTGCTACTTCACTGGGTTTGGTAAAGAGTGAGAGAAAGACAAAATAGGGGGATGGGAGGAGGGATGGAAACCAAGCTCTCCACTCTCCTTGACTATAAACAGATTTGAAGCCACTCTGTTCTCTCCTTTTCCATCTGCTTTTTAAAGCAGATTACCATTCCATCGTTGTTGGCTTGGGAAAATTCTAATTTGAATGTTTTTCACAACTAGGACTCAATAACAGAACTGACTGGTTGCTCGGCCTGCTTTAACAGTGACTTCCCACTGATGTGATCCCTCCTGACAGAGAGATGGCAGAGCAGCGATGCTTCAGTAAGTCCAGTCAGGCACACACTCCGATTTTAACCTGTTTTCAAAGCTTTTTGACCGAACTTCCGAACTGGACAGAATTTTTGCCTCCGTCAATAAGAGAGGGGCTGTGAAAGGGCTGCGATGTCTGATTAACTCTAAAACGAAATATGACTGGATGGATGATTGAATGTATATGACATCTCAGAAATGTTGGTTTCATGAATTGATGTCATTGACCCCCACCCCCTGTATATGATCACCACTGATCATATACAGGTGGTTGGAGGACAACTCTAACTCTGTTACCACAACTAACAAATGCCTGAGCCGACTAACATCAGACTGATTAGTGAGGGAGAGGAAAGAGACAATTATTCTGTGCTATGCCACCGATGGCTGTGGCATCAGCAGGGATCAAAATCATGATCTTCACATGGAAGATCTGACACTTTGAAGATGGTTGTGTCACTTTGGAAGCCCAAAAACCAACAAAGTGTGTATATGTGCACATTTAATATCTCTGCACATTTTAGATCTTTCTCTGGTTTAACAGACCAGTGGGCGTCAGGCGTTCCTTTGCCTTCAGTCAGTCCTTCATTCTCCTGTATAGTAAGAGCAGTTTTGCTGTTGCATTTTATGTCCTGCTGTTTATATTGTCGTTTCAACCATATACACAGTACACAGTGAAATGAAACAATGTTCCTCTAGGACCATGGTGTAACATACAGTCCCACAAAGAACAAACACGTTAAGACTACACAAATGCTGGTCAGGACTAAGGAGAAGAGTACAAACAACACACGATCAACAGTGCAGTGATTTACAAGACGAGACAACATCTAGTGCAGTAACAGCTATAGTGTGAGTGAAAATTGTGAGTGAATTATACTGTATTCTAGTGGCAGAATTCATGGCTGCTTTTTGATTATGTTGTAGTAGTACATTTTGAGCTCATTTTAATCAAATACATATATTTTTAAGTAAAGATGTCCCTTATAGTCACGCATGAACACATCACACCACAACACATAGTGTGAACAGAAATTCTTTCTCTGCATTTATCCCATTCACCAAGTGAAGCAGGGGGCTGCCACAAACGGGCAGTGTGTATGGGAACAGTACCTTGATCAGGGGTACCTCTAGCAGTCCTGGGATTCGAACTCATGGCCTTCTGATCAAAGGGGCAGCTCCCTAACCACTAGGCCACCAGCTGCAGGTTTTTCCAGAAAGGCAGAAACACTGACATAATCATGCCATAAACATGTCATAGCAGATGCCATAAGCTGTCATGACAGATTATGTTCATTTTCAGAATTGTCAGCAATTGTTATGATCCTGTAATGTAATAACAGCTTGTCACATGCTAATTTAAGGTCATGGCATCAGAAACGATAGGATATCCTAACTACAACAGCTAATGGTAACATGACACTGTTATATTAATAGACATAATCTGTCAAGACAGTCATATTATAGCATGGTGTCTCATCACACTAGGTACGTTTACACAGCTGCTGATGACAATAAAGTAACCTTGAACTTTATAAGACAGCAGAGTTGAAACAGAGTTGAGTGTTAGCAGAGCTGCTGTGGTTCATGTTCTTTTGCTTTTTTGAACTTACTTAATCTGTAGGCCAGAATTACAGAACACTCTTCTTCTCAAACATGTTTTATCACTTAGTTTTACCTGCAAGAGCAGTCACTGCCCTCAAAAAACACCCAAGACTACTATTCCCCTAAAGCCTCCTTTACTCTCCTCTGCAGTCATTCTCGGCTTGTTTTCTCTTTTTGTTCCACTTCTCTCATTCTACCAAAGCTGGAAAAAAAGGAAACGGGAAAAGAGGACAGCAGCATCCACACGAAGGTGGCTAATCCCTCCATTCAAACAAGTGAAAGCAGCTCTTCCCTCCTCTTTCATCCGCACACAATTAGCCCAGTCTTTCCATTTTGCTCTAATAACCACCATTTCCGCCACTATCTCCAGCCACAATAGGGAGCCCATACGACAGACGTTTTTTTAGAAGGGGATAGTTGCCTGCAGAGGGGATTTAAACAAAAACTTCCTGCTGAATAATGAATGCCAACTGAGTTTTTTTTTTTTTTTTGCATTAGCATATTTGTCAGCGTAAGGGCTGAGGTCTTTGTGTCAGAAGCTAAGCTTCTTGGAGCTGACAGCGCGATGGCTATCAATGTCACTAGAAGTCACGAGAGTTTGAGACAAAGTGGCTGCAGCTCTTGTGGAACATAATAAAAGTCTGTCCAAAAGCCTGTACATGATTAATAATATCATGGTGTTGGTCTTATGTACTTGACTTAGCCTGTAGCAAGATGCTTCACATTTATATATATATATACACACACACACACATATATATATACAGTGATTAGGAAGTTGCCCCTGTGATCAGAATGCCATGTGTTCTAATCCTAGGATTGCCACTGAGATACCCTTGAAAGCAAAAATACCTAATATGTGGAGTCACATGTGTTTACCATATTTATATCTGAAATGATGTTGTAAGTTGTGATTCTCAGTGTGATTCTCATTCCAAACTGCTCTACATATGGATGGTGTCCACTTATGCTCCTGAGTGGTTAGTCTAGCGAAAGATGTAGTTGAAAACACAAAATGTACTTTCTAACATTTCCCCTAAGACCACCTTCACATATGCTTTGGTTGCAGGCCCCTCCTCCTCCTCCTCACCCACCATGGCTTGCTTTAGTGCCGGCCCGCCCACCTCGCACACTATCCTCAGCTGCTTTTCCTTTGGTGCCCATTCAGTAATAAGCGGCGATAATTAGACGAAAAACTGTTTGGCTGTTTGACCCGCGCTAATTAGAAAGTTTGCAGGCTTGGCAGCAGGATTCAGCGCTGGCATAATGAATCATAAAACGCTTCATTATGGCCGAGTCGGGAAACGTCCTCCATCTCAATAAACGGCCATGGAGAGCAATCACGGCGCCCACCATCCGCCCCGTTTAGCCGCCGGAAAGAGAACACAGCCCCTTTCTGCTCCTATTATGGACGATCTCCCTGTTCCTCATCTTCTCTATCTCTCTTTTTCTCTTTCTCTAAACTACTCTACATTAGATCACAATCCATTTTACATATGCTGACGTTCCTAAGAGATTCTTGAGGATTTTTGTGACTAAACAGTTCTAATTACATGTTCACATAATAAATTATTGGATGATTAATGGCAATCATAGTTTTAACAGATTATCCTTCTAGTTTGCTCCTTCAATTCATCCACAGATCCAGGCTGAAGCCCAGCTGCTCGCACTCTGTATGTGGCAATGACAACATCTGTAGCTCACAGACAGCTTTTAAATGTTAAGATCTGGATAAAATCAACCTTATTTCAAGCCGCTGTAATACCATGAATTTGCTTATCACTGAAATGCATTATGCATGAAGAGTCATTTGTATTCCAAGCTCACCACTAATGCCACCATTAATACCAGTTAAATAAGAACCAAGGGCATTGGAGGATGCCTTCATTAAACTGAACTGAAAAGTGTCTACAGGAAAAGCAACAAGCAGCAAACTAACTGAAGTAACAGCAAAGTGAAAAGGGTCAAATTCAATCAAACTACTATGACTAACTACACCAGTTTATAAAATGAATTCATGTCATTCATAATTTGTAAATGGGTAAAATGTATGTATGATCTGTATGAAATCCATATATACACTACTGGGCAAAAGTTTTGAACCGGACTGACGGAGCAGTGAGGCCGTGTCATGCTTCGGGTTTTTTCTGTTTTCTGTTTATAGCTTTCTGTTTGTTTGTTATTCCAGCGGTCGCTGAAGATCCTGAGTTCTGTTTAGTCTTGTGT
>JBBPDB010000108.1:22144046-22159998 GCA_037974465.1 Brachypetersius altus | reverse complement strand
TCTGTGGGAGCCAGAACTCTTAATGGTTGGTAGAGGGTTCAAATACTTATTTCCCTCAATGAAATGCAAATCAGTTTTTATCTATTATTTAAAGTTATTTTTTCAATTTTCCTTTTGACGTGATACCTGTCACTGTTAAAATAAACCCCCCATTAAAATGATTCTGTTCTGAGACTTTTCATTTCTTTGCCATTGGACAAATTTACAAAATCAGCGAGGGGTCAAATAATTATTTGCTCCACTGTATGTGTGTAAACTGTAAGTACGACTAGATGTAGGCTTGGGAAAGTTGTCTGTGTGTACACAGCGAGTATATGTTTATAAGTATTTATGCAGAGTGAATGTATAAGTGAAAATGATAAAACTGTAAATACACACTGGCTGTCTGTCCACCCTCACAGTTAACTAGGTTGTACTTGTTTAAGGCCTTTGTTTGTGGTTTGGCCCTCAGGCCTTCTAGTTTTGGTATCAAATTTTAGTCGCCTGCACCCCCTTCTTTGCATGGTACGACAGTATGTCTACTTCTAGCTGCTAACATCACTTTTCCATCACCATGTGCTCTGGCCTAAAGGAAGAAAACAGAGATGGCAGAAACATCTTGCAACACCACTTCTCTCAGTTCTCTGTTTTCTTTTTATTGATCCACCTCTGCATAATGCTCTTCATACATGATTTTGGTATGGAAACACTCTCCAGACTTTCTGACCATTTAGTTTCCGTCTGAATTATTTAAAATAATGTAGCTGTACTTTCATTGGCGCGTGTTTAGATAACAACAACAAAAATATATCATTTCTACTGAAGAAACAATGATGATTCAGGGCTGGTCAAGAGCCATTTATTATGGGCACATCTCCTGTAGACCTGAACGTACGTAACGTTTTCTTCCCACTGAAAGTAAATTCTCTCTTCTCTTGAGTTTTCTCGTATAGTGAAAAACCGTGTTGTTGTGATGTGGTTTAAAAATGGCTAAAAATCCAAAATATGCCCCCAAAACACTTTAATTGCATTTTAAACTTAATACAGTACCCTGAAAAAAATGTAAATGTTAACCTGTATTCGTACTGTACAGTTTACTGAACTCACGCAGTGCTAGAATGTAAATACCGATACTACTACATAGACCATGGGTTGGCAACCCGCGGCTCTGGAGCCACATGTGGCTCTTTCATCCTTATGTTGTGGCTTCCTGTGGCTTTGGAAAATAATAATTTAACACTAGAACGGCGGCTAACTGGCTATACCTATAACAGCTGCGTGTGTCAAATGCCATAGAGGCCAATTTAGCCCAAGACGCTTCCTGATGCACAACTGCTGCAGTTTGTTTGGGTATATAGTCCTGCAGCCACCAGCCCACATCCATACTGCAGCCAGCAGATACAGCAAGAGTCCAGTGGAGTTTGGACCCAGAGCCTGTCATGCAGCACCAGTCGCCGAATCAGAGTCAGAATCAGCAAGTCTGTGAGAGACACATACAAGGAATGTTATTCTGGTTGATGGCGTCTCTCAAGAACACCAGCATAAAACATTAACAATATGTAAATATACATGTGTACATGTGCCAACACCACACCAATTGAGGCTTCAAAAGGCTCCCAGTGTTTTCTCTTTTGTGGAAACTGGGTCCAAATTGCTCTTTGAGTGTTAAAGGTTGTCGACCCCTGTGTTAGACCTTCACAGGACATTTGGTGACTTTCAGGTGAGTTCAGTTGATATATTTCTCTTTCAAAACGTCACAATTCTGTCATACAAAGTTATTATTGTTTGCTAAGCTAAGACTCTGAAGTTTCATGTTGCAGAGAAGTAAAACTATGTAAACTTATTTTCAAATAGCAACACTGGATGGAATACCGGATTTTGACTTGTGTCAAACCTCTTTGAATTCAACAGTGTTTTATTGTTCCTGTCAGAAGAATTTTTCTTCTGACACTGAACCTAGCCAGCTTATAAACACTTTTAGCGCAGTGTCATGAATTCCCAATCACTTACTTTTGATGAAAAAGAGCATCCCAGCATCTCTCGGAGCCACTCTCCAATTTTTCTCTGGAAATTCTTATTTGCTGGCCAAATGTCCCCATCAAATGTCTTTTGTGTGCATTTTGCTTTGTTTCAGCATAAAAATATATATTTTTCCAACCAAGCGCAGCAGAGCTCCTCTCTGTCTGCGTCTCTCCACTGATCTGGGAGCGAGTGGCGAGACCTGGGATCTAAACTATAACCTCTCGGTAATTGGTCAGAGTAATGCTGGACCAGTGACATGCTGGTCCTGAGGTGCTCCTCCTATATCTCAACCTAGGAACCTCCTAGATACTTGCGGGAAGGCTCACTCGAAATGTTACAATCTCCCCTATTGGATAATGGCATTCACGGCACAATAAAGGGTTTTTTGGAGGTGTCCCACCCACGGGACAACCTAGCGGACCAATGGCGAACCAATGGCCTGTCTCCATTTTATACGTGTGGCCCAATCAAATGCCTTCCTGGCCCATCAGTGGTCCACGGCTCAGTGGTTGAGAAAGTTGGGACTAGATGAACTTTTATTTTCTCTCTCTCTCTCCCTATGCATACAAATATAAAGCTTTGGGGAAAATAAGAGAAAAATTACTTCTGTAATCAACTCTCCCCTTTTGCAAAATGACCAGTTGGATGGTAAAACACTACTAGAAGTTCTTCAAAAGTCATTATTGCCATTTTGTGAACAAGAGATTTTAATCATACTTTAAAGATTTTTTGAGGAGAAATGAGGAGAAGTTCTTAAACGTTTTTGAGGAGAATTGTCAGAAGTTCTTAAAAACTAAGGCAAAGCTGTTCAGTTCAATACTCAATAAAATAAGAAACCTGAGAAACTGAACATTTTTGCAGTGGTGGGCTCCGTATCAGGCAAAAGTGTGTGAGGATGGTATCTTCCTCAATGGTAACTCAGTGGTGCTTCTAGTAATCGGGCTTTGAACCCATGACCTTCTAATCACAAGGGCGATTCCCTAACTCCTTAAAAACCAGACCACCATGTTTTATTTTTACCTTTACATATTCCTTCACATTTTCTTTCAGGGAGTTCCATTTCAATGTTTTGTTTTTAAAGCAGTTCCATTCCATTGCAACAGGTAAAAACCCTTTGTCCTATTATTTTCTCCCCTGGTCAAATGATGCCACTCATTTGGATCACTGCATTCCTGTTTATTTGTTTAATCTGTTGAAATCCACTGACAGGTGAACATTCATTACCTAGTTCCAGTGTCACCTGTTGTGGGATGTGATATTTTAGGCAGCAAGTGTCACATCCTCCACACACTTGGATATAAATCCTAAGTATGTGTCACGACAGGGGGCTAGAGTCCCCTGATTCGTCGTGATTTACCTTGGGATAAACGAGGACAAGACAGGCAGGCTTCCATGCTGGTGCTTCAGTTTATTTACATGTGACAAAGATAATATAACATTAAAGAAACCTGGCGCTGGGGCCGAAACAAACATAAGGCGACGGACACATGAGGAAGGACGAACAAAGACAGACTAAATACTGGGCTAAATCAAAGCGGAAACACAAGGCAGCTGAAAACAAAGGAGACACGTGATGCATAAAGAAATGTCAAAATAAAAGCCCTCCAGAATACAGAACATAAAACAAAGGCAAAAAACAGAAAACCAGAAAGCCACCGACCGTGACAGTATGTGTTCACCGGTCAGTCCTGGTTTGTGTTTGAGGGTCTTTATATATTATTTAAAATTACAAAATCAGATGAAGGAGTTTTAGCATAATTGCAATAAGTGTAAATTAGTCTATATCCTCAACAGAAACAAAAGCCTGTAACTTTAATTACATTGACAATACATTTTTAAATCATTGCTGTTTATTTACTGTGGTGGTACTCTTTTTTTTTCAATAAGTAATCCAAAAAAATAAAAAGTAAATTCTTACAAAAATACAAGTTATAAGTTTGTTGAAAAAAATGAAACAGAGGATCAAGAAAACATGTTTCAAACCTTTGGACACAACTATTTTGAACTCCAAAATAAAAAACTAACAATGAGGGGTTTTCCGATTTCCCATTTTGCTCTTAAATCCAAAATGTAAAATAAAAGGAAAATGAGCGCACGTATTCCATTGTTTTTCATTGGATGCAAGTATCATAACTGTGAGTGACTGTTATGCGTAGTTGATCACATATACACCATGGCTGGACAAACAGAGGGCTTTGAAAATCTTAAAAAATCTTAAATATATCTTTAAATGAAGTGTCTCACCAGAATCCATATGGAATTTCTTTCCAAAAAGAAAGATCATATGTGTGGATTACTACTTATATTAATTATTTATGACTATGGTGTTGACCTGTAAGATTAGCACAATTCCATTGACAAGCACTGCTTGTTTGGACAATGTTCTATAAATGACTGTTCACGACATAAATCACTATACATTTGGAACAACAGGGACATTACGAACGGTTTTACACTGGTGCTTTTTTTAGTTAAACTATTGTTTAACCTTAACAGGAAACCTTATGTTATTAATTATTTATTGCTACAGTTGATTTTCCTGTAACTAGGATGGATTATACTATACTAGGAGGAATTGTCTTTAGAGCCTTGCCAGGAGGCTTTTTTCAGATAATCTGGAACTCAGATTAAGTTTTTAATTTTCTAGTAAATCCAAATGACAACCAAATATATTTAGGTAACCGGAAAATTGTTGAAAGTATCTGTACCAATAATCACAGAAGAGATATTATTAAAGGGGTTAATGTTCCCCCTGCAAGACGTCAGTGGATAGCGCAGAACACGTTTAACTGAGGAATATTTAATAACAAAAAGACTACACAAAAAAAAACGAAGACAAAGCACAAAAAATACAAGAAAAGTCTGGCAGGTAAAAGGGTAATCCAAAATCCAGAAAAGTGGTCAGAGCACGAGAAAAACTTAGTCCAGAGTCACAAAAGGAGAAAGGCTTGGTAACTAGGTGAGGCTAGAATACTTCGCACTGTCTGTATGTCCTACAGTCCTTTTTATAGTCCCTAGAACCTAGAACTCAGGTGAATTAGATCTCCGCCTGGAGCTGTGATTAGTGGAGAGTTGACTGAGAACACCTGGCTGGTCCAATCCCTCTGTACTCGTATGAGTCCTTACAGTGGGTAGGATACTTGCCTCCAGACCAAGAGGTCATGGGTTCGAATCCTACCTTCAGCAGACCACCACTGGGACTCTGAGCAAGACCCTTAACCCCAAGTTGCTCAAGGGAGACTGGCCCCTGTAGGTAGGGAATGGAAGTTGCTTTGGATAAAAAGCGTCTGATAAATGTAAAATGTGCAATTCACTACTTGCTTTATCTTTCCATCAGGGGTCACTGTGGTCATACTGGCTAACAGCACTAGCATCAAAACGCTAAATTCAGGTAAGTAAGACTTAAAGTCATCCAGACTGTGAATGAGGTACGATTTAAGTGACATAAATCCCTAAACTTCTGAAGAAATTTCTGTGAGAGGACAAAACAATACTTTTCCTTTTAATTTAGCAGCAGTAATGCTACTACTTCAGTTCAGTCAGTATCACATTCACATTGTACACTGTAAGCCCGGATAAATTGATTGAAGGAAATTTTAGGAAACTGGTTGCCCTAAAAAAGTTAAGTAATGAATAATGAAAAGTTAATTCAACTTAAACACTTTAAAAGAATGAAATTGTTATTTTAAGTTAAATACAATAAATATCAAATTGAATTAACTTAAGCCAATTGATAGTGCCAATGACTTAATCATGCTATTGCATTGAGAACACTTTGCTAAATTCCAATTTGAAGCTGAATTATTTTGTAATATGAAAGATGACTTATTATGCAAAACTCGCTTTTTGCATCTTTTTGTATTTCCATTTGGGTCTCTATTGCTACTATAAACACTCCAAGCATGAAAAAAAAAACATCTATCCATTTTCTGTTAATCAGTTCAAAGATTTTGGTGTCAAGAATCATATGCTTCTATGAGCCTTTTGGACGTTTCCTTACCCTGATGTCAGGATGAGGAAATTTTCATAGAACCGCCCCACACCTATCCAGCCCCACCCACTAGATTAGTTGAAGATCCTCCATGTTTGTCTGCTGGTGTTACGAGTAGCAGAAGACGCCGAGTACTGTGTCTACAGACAGAGGCGAGTCACTCATGAAGTGTTGTGTTCATCTGACTCTGGGTCCGACTCGGGCTCCAACATATAGGGCTGGATAGCACCTCTGTTTTCTGCCTTTTTCACTTGTGTTAAACACAAGTATGGGATGGGTGGGGCATGGCCAGCAACAGCTTATTCATTATAGAAACTGAACCAACTAACAGAAAAGATTAACTTGGTCTAGAATATTAATAGAATATTAGAATATTAATTTATTTGGTTTGTCTCATTATAGATATATCTACAGCATCTCCTGCTTCTGAGACAACAGGTATATTAAACATTTATATTATTTTATTTATCAATAATATCCTAGAAAAACAACCAAAAAATACATTGAATTGTGTTTAAAATAATTGAAAGCATTAATATTTTTACCTCAAAAATGTTGGGTGTAGAAAAAAAAAGGTATGGTAATGAAGAAAATGTACACACTGTTGTGTGGTGGTAACTGTATTTTTTATGGTCAAAAGCGCTATGCTCTTGGTGTCATGACTGGTGGAGAGAGAATTCAAGTACAGTTTTAGTTTTACTGAAACAATCTGTATGATTACAAACATACATAAAATGACCAGGAATAAGGAAACCATGACAGCAACTGTAGTACAAGGACATAATCCATTCCAACTTCTTGGTAAGACAGGTACAAACAGAGGCTTAGGGCTAAGACAAATCTCAAAATCCAGCAAAAAGTCAAAAACCATAAACGTATCACTTATGCAAGGCATGCGTTAAAGTAACGTATATAAAAAAAAAACGCACTACTTTAGAAAGCTCAGTCCTTAAAAAATCCTGTAGTAAGTCCTGCACCTAAGTCTGGCACTGCCTGCTAACTCCCCTAGTGGCAAGGTGTGAACTGCAGCACAAGATGGCACAGTGGGTCAGGAAAGCATCATAGACATTTTAAAACATTTTTAACTTTTTCGAGAATGGTCTTCTGCCACCCTAGAAAACATCAAATTTGCAAAATAAAATGTTGAGGGGGGTGTTGGGTACACCAGTGATCAGTTTCGCAAAAATGGGGTATGCAGTATATGCGTATGCATATGCATATGGCCGCCAAAACAATGGAGGGGCAAAAAATATATATCAGTGACAGTTATGTTTTAAAACTGTTCTTGTGCTTTTAAATCATGACTATGCACTAAATATGATGTTTAAAATATTTAAGAAATGTAAGGCCTGGCCACTGGCTGTAGATGTTATGTCCAGATGTAACGACCCACGGCAGGTGACCCAAAGTAAGCACAGTGGAAATTCCAGGGGGGTGGGGTTAGGGGGAGGAGGAGGGTGAGGGAGAGTAGTAGCCTGTAGCTCATTGACGTGGTGCAGCATCTATTCAGCAGTGGTTGTGTACTATTACGTTATTACATGACTACATGACACTGTCACGCACATTAGACAATGTCCCGTGACAACGCTTTGACTGTCGTAAGTGACAGTCATTACAACTTGGTTTACTCTGCCTGACAGTGGCATGTTACAGCCCCTAGTGGTAGTGGTGGGTGGTGGTGGTGATGATGATGATGATGATGATGATGATGATGATGAAGATGATAATAATAATTTAAAGTATAGCTGTGAATGTGGATGAGCAGATTTCAAGCTGTTTGCGCCCAGTCCTCCAAACCTCAATGCTGACAGGTTAGAACGCTTTAAGCTGCACAGGCCCTTCATTAAATATATAGATTAAATCCAATTGTCGTCTTGTAGCACCTCCCAATGACCAACGTTCACAACACTAGGCGTTTGTTATTATAGTATCAAAATATACACATTTCTGAACTTGTGACAGAGGGCAGAATTCAGCAGTAAAAAGCAATTGTGAGTGAGTCTCATGGTTCATGAGTTATGGACAGAAAACCACTGAATAATATTTAGTTTATACAAAAGCAGTATAAATTAAAGATTGTGCTTTAGTTTATACTGCTTTTGAACTATTAACCAACCACTGCACAGCACCCCTCATAGATCTACATCATCTAAGCGTGTATGTCAACAAATGTACAAAGTTTGAGAATTGTCGGCCTGGGATTTTTGCCATGTAGAAATTTTTGGCGCCACTTTGGCTGATTTCGGCCATGTATTTACTGATACGGTCGCATGATGTCACTTTAATTCGACAATGTGCTAAAACAGTGTTTTCTGGTGTGGAAGGTAAATTTGTTCACGTTTATGTTTACGTTTACGGCATTTAGCAGACTGTTTTTAAACCTGTAAATCTATACTTAAAACAACAACAGCTATTTAACCAAGTTACTTCTGGCTAATTTACACACCATAACAAACGCTGTCAAAGAGAAAAAGCAAGTCAGAGATTAATACACAAGTACGGAACAACAGTTAAAAGGGTAAGTGGCTGAGGTATTAGTTAAATATAGAGGAAAATATGTATAAGAGATGTGTGGGAGGACTGGCTAGTCGCCAAGATGCTCCTTAAGGAGGCGGGTCTTCAGACAACGCTTAAAGACAGCGAAGACTCCAGATCTGATTGCAAGAGGGAGTTCGGGCCACCACTGGGGGGCCAAGACCAAAAAGAGTCTAGATGAATGTCTTCCTCTTCTTTTGAGTAACGGAGGTTCAAGACAAGCTGTGCTTGATGCCCTGAGAGGACGAGAAGTGACACACTGCTTGATCAGTGCAGATAAGTAAGGAGGTGCAGATTTGTCAAAAAACAGGGACTAGTTTGCAAAAGTTGGTTTTGCTTATTATGCAAATTAGCAAAAAATCTAATTCGGCAGAAACGAATGGACAGGGTCTCATCTGATCCCAAGGAATACTATGCAAAAATAATTTAGAAAATTGGCTCAATGCAAAAGTGCTTGTTATAGCGTCACCTATAGGTGCAGTGGCATGGCTCTTGGTGCCTGAGTAGCGGTTGCAGTACCTCATGTACCTACTAAATTCCAAGGCTGGGCGCCTTATGTTTTTTGCTCCCCAATGCGTTTTGAGGCAGAAACATAATAACAATTTAAAAATCAGCACGATTACAGTAGGGTTCCAGCACTGCGTGCTTGGACCCCTAATAATGGTAAAAATAAATAGAACTTGAATGGCATTGAGTTAGCACATAACCAGACTAGGATTTGAAAGAAGATTGTGCTTTAGTTTATACTGCTTTTGAACTATGAACCAACATGAAATCTGTACTTAATTTGTGTCTGCTATGCTTTGCAAGGATTAGGGTGCCAAATGTATTTTTTGTACGTAATCAGCAGTTTTATTAAAAAATAAATCAAATCTGAGATGAAAAATATTATTGTTCACAGTGTATTTGTTATGAAATTCAAATGATAAAAATAACAATTAAATAAAACATAGATTTACAAAGTCATACAAAAGGTTTGTCAAAAAAAAAATCGATTCTCAGCGCTCAAGGCAGAAAGAAAAAAAAGAAAAGGAGAATGCGTGTGAGGATATGTGCCAAAAAATTATGTGTGTGAAAGACAGCAACCGGTATGAACTATGATGGAAATAAATGTCACTTATGTGGAAGCTTGTAGGCCTACCCGGCGTCAGGGATTAGGCTATGAACTTCACAAAAAACTTCAGGTGAAGCTAGGCTAGATGGTGCTTCTGCTGGCTAGCTTACTTGGGTTAGGCAAGCTGAAATTGCATAGCAATTTCTTGCTGATGCACACAGGCTACAGGAAAGGATTTAAAAGCTGTTTGTCAAATTAAATGAATTGTGCATCCATTGTGAAGGAAATGCATCATTAACATCGGCAGGACTAGCACCTGATCGTGTAATCACTGTTCATGCATAGCTAGCGAACACATGGCTGACAGAAAGTGGGATGAAAGAAATACAATGAGCAACGAGACATTACAACTAGACCAGGGGTCGACAACCCAGTTTCACACAAGACCCAGTCAACGTGGGGCCCATATGGGATGCACTTGGGCTGATACGACACTGCTGGGATGATACGATGTTTAGTCCTGCAGCCTGCCTTCACACATCCACACAAGCTGCATCCAGCAGACACAACAAGTGTCCAGTGGACTTTGGAGCAGAGCCAGAGTGGAGTCAGAGTCAGAACTGCCAAGTATGTGAGCGAAACATACAAATAATACAAACAACAATATGTAAAAATATGTTCCTACACCAGAGCTGCTGCTGCCCCAATAGGCCAATAGACGTAATTGACCCTGTCAGACATTCTAGGTGTTAAGTGTATTTTATTTTTATTCATTGTTATTTCTTTTTGTAGTTCGAATTTACAACATTAAAATACAATGTTTTTATTTTTTTTTCACAGTTCTAAATGTACAAAATGCTTTACAATTTCACAAACAACACACTAGCTTAGGTCTATTTCCACTGGCCAGGTCTACTTCCTTTGATTCTATACTTGACAAATGGGCAAGTGCTAAGGCATGGCATGTTACAATTTAGCTCCTTCCCATTGTGTCCCTCAGCCAGTGATGGACTAGATAGTAACAAAGTACTTGTAATTAGCTGCTCTGAATTGAGGTACCTTTTTGAAGCATCTGTACTTTACTGTATTTGCAATTTGGTAGACTTTTTATTTGAACTTGGTCAAAGGTCAAATACCTTACTTTTTACTCCTGTTTCCTACTTCTTTCCTTTTTTATGGATAAAAAAATGAAATCTGTTTAAATAAACTTCAGTAAGGGGGGAGGTTTGGCCGGCGCCAAAATACCCCAGAAAGTGAGTAGTTGCTCCCCTGCCAGTAATGAAAAATGTATTCTCTTATTGATCTTTCTGATCTTTCAGCCCCTCTGAATATTACAGAGTCTGCAGAATCCCAGGTTTGTGTCAATTTCATTACATATAGTGTCTGATAATTATATTGTCAGACCTTACAACAGTCTCCATGATTCGTAAAAGCACACCAAGATTGGTAACAATCAAACCATGGTAAAACAATATGGAGATTGAGAAAAATCACACAACAAAGTATCACATTTGTTCCAAATCACACCACCTTGACATCAGTAAAAACTGTACCATGGCTGTTAAAATCACACTAGAATTGTTAAAATAATAAAGAATTATTTCTGATCAGGCTGTGGCAACATATGTAGACACTATGAAACAGACATAATGTAAATTTATTTTATAATCTTACAGTAAATGTCAAAATACATTATTTGTCAGTAGATCTATTAAAATCTATTAAAGCTTCTAGTCTGTTGGTGTCAGGTTTTCACAGGTAGATTTATCCCTAATTGCCTTTTGAACTTCACTGTCACAGGTACTAGAATTTAGGGAATTAATTTTTTAAAAGAAATCACAGATAAATATGACGAATATTTACATTTACATTTTATGGCATTTATGAGACGCTTTTATCCAAGGCAACTTCCATTCCCTACCTACAGGGGGCAGTCTCTCCCTGGAGCAACTTGGGGATAAGGGTCTTGCTCAGGGACCCAGTGGTGGTGCTGAAGGTAGGATTCGAAACCATGACCTCTTGGTCAGGAGGCAAATATCCTACCCACTGAGCTACCTCCATCATATAGAAAAATATAGATCTCAATATACTTTTACTATTTACTATTTACTATTGACTTACTATTTTACTATCCAACTTCTTTTAAATATCTGCACTTCCATCATACTAGTAATATTCTTTTATTGATTATCTATGTATTCTTTTAATCTTTTATTTTTTACTTCATACTATTTTTATGCTTTATATTTTTTATTCTATTCCTTTAAAACACATTGAATGACCTACATAAATAAGCTTGACTTCACTTTCCATCCCAAAAGTACTTATATGTGTTTTCTGAGTTGCTGAAGATGGTAAAAAAGTGATAAATCGTAAACAATATGTTTCCTTTACGGTTTGTATCACTTTACGATGTCTTGAATGCACCTCTCCATGAATTAACGTATTTAAAAATATGTTTCAGCCCAAACTTGTTAAAACTACTGTAAAACAATGCCTCAAACATTCGTAACTATTTCATATAGTAACTCCCTGTGAGCTTCTAGAGGCATTATAGACCAGACATCTGGTTCCATTCACCAGCATTGTGAACACGCTTGAACAAGGATGGAAAAACATCTTGTGTTCTCGATCACAAAACATTCCATTTCACATGTGTTAACCATATCAGCCATGGGAAGCTACAATTAAATTTTCATCGATCATGGAGCTAAACGTATTGGCCAGTGCAGAAACATGGCAGATCTCCATGTTCACTACAGAACATTAAAAAAATACATGCAGATATGAATCTGTTCGCTGGTTCTGTCACGCGCAGACAGAGGCAGTTTTGGGCCGTTGCTTTTTCCGTTGTCTTTTTCAGAGAAGCGCTCATATCGTTCCAGGAAATCTTATCAAAGGATGAAGAGAAAAAGCTGCAATTCAGCTGGGACTGTCAGCTGGAAAATCCACCACAATATCCAGAGCCCACATCAGATCAGATCAGACCAATCTCAGGATATTTTTGGCCTACTCGGCTTGTCAGCTTAAATTGAAGCCAAAATAGTTTGATAGTGTTTTGCTGTTACGGGATGTCATCATGGATGAGATCTGTTAGTTAAATAAATGAGACTGTCTATGAATAGTACTGTTTATAGTGTATGTGTGTGTGTGTGTGTGTATTTATGCGCAATCAAGAGCGAGGAAGAAAACACAACCAGATATACCTACAGTGTACCTTTTCATGTCGCACCACAGGCCAGAATATTGAAATCATATACATGTATATAATGAGTATATAGAGAATACGAAAAAAATACACAATCTTAAGCTTGAATAAAAGGAAAAACATATATAATAGGAAAATAAGACAACAATACAAAGGAGAAGAAATTCCTCAGAGAAAAAAAATAGGTTGTTCAATTGATTTAAAATTATTTAATGTTTTTTCAATCTTTGGATGGCTTTTCTCTTTTCTTTGCTCCTGGCTGAAAACGAAGTACTCATTTAAATGGGCAAGTTAAATGATTTGGGAAAAATATTGAATTGCAATTTTTCTCAGCACTATTGTGACTGCGGTTCAATTGTGATTATTTTCAATAAATGAGGTTTTAAGCCTTTATTGTTCAACAAGAACACCAGCACAGGCCTGAGTGCTCAACAGTGTGCTAGAGGAGCAGTCCACAAGCTCTGTGAGATTAAAGGAAATAATTTCAAATGACTTTAAATGAGTTAAAACCTAAAACAACAGAGTTGATACAGCTTGCAGTGAGAACTGTAGATCGTGCATTGTTAATCGCTGTTTAACTTTTCATCTCTATTCTGTGCGTGTGATCCTTGGACACTTGTGGTTGAACTAAAAAGGTACCCTCTCGGTTGAGTGGAGAGAAATCGGCACTCACAGCCCTTGTAGATGTCAGTGGGGATCTGCACTGCGGTGTAGGAATAGTTGACTTTGTTTTTGAAGTTCGGGTCGTCCGCAAACTCCAGACGAAGAGAGTACGGGTTCATCAACAAGTTCTCATCATCGCCATCTTCAGACTGCAGGAGACAAAGACTGATTCGTTAATACTAGCACACACACACACACACACACACACACACACACACACACAAACACACAGATACACACACACACACTCTTGCAAGAATCATTTGCAGGCAGTAATCCAACTCCACCCCCCACTCCCCCTACACTTGAAGGCCGCTTTTCTGAGGACAGCCTGATTATATTCTCCGTCCATTCATCCCCATAATGCAATACAACAGCAGGTATCAAAGTGGGCAATAAGCGGCCAAAATCAATTAGTGGGTGAGATGGCTATCGCGCACGTACGGAACTCCTGTAAGCCATTAACCCTGTCAATAATAAAGCACAAAGGCGTCTGAACAACAGAGCCCTGCTCGGCCGCCACAGATACCAGTAATTAGCATTTTAATACATCTCCAGTCTCAAATCTGCACAAAAGTCTGCTTCTAAAGGAACAGAAAATGTTGAGGAAGCAGAAAATGTGCCAAATAATTGGATTTTGATGGCCAGGGAGGGAATGCGTTCTCCTACCGATGAATAACTCCTTAGGAATGCATTATAAGCGACCTGTGTCCTGCATATGCATGATGCAATAAAGTTCAGCTCTTGTAATTGGGTACATTCACTGGCTCCTTTATTCTAAACTCCTTCCTCCTGTCTGATCTCCTCAGCTAATTACTCAAGCTGGGTCTGATTCACTACCATCACGCAACACCATGTTACTGCTGAGAACGAACCACCAGCCAAATAATAAGAAACTGACCAAAGGTAAAGGATCTCTGTCAAATAGATAAATCGGTCTTTGACTACAGACCACCAAAGGGGATCTACAAGGAAGGTGTTTCTGTATCCTTACGACTGCACAGACACACAGAGATACAGAGACAAAACCAATATAAAATGCAAAATCGAAAATAAAAGTAAAAAATACACTATGCTAAATACACCAAACGCTGGAATATTAATACAAAAGATATATAACTGCCAAGTATTTAACAAGTTAACACAAATAGTGGTCTCTTTATACCAATCTGTTTCTGATCAGTAATGGTAGATCAGTAATATTGACACAAGTAGTGATACTGCACATGTTAAGATGCACTTTATGCTGGTGAGTCCATGGCTAGAAAACTGTCCTAGCCAGCATTATCCCTTCAGTGCGTGGGGTCACACAGTTGCGCCACCTGACCACTTTTCATTCAAGCGTACCCTCACACTGCTGTGTGTAGAATTTGTCAACCATCCTTATCAAATGTTAATGTTCTACTTTATTCATCCGCAGTGTGTGCTTCTGTAAAACACACATGATCATCCAGACAATTGAGACCAGAGGCAAATGGGCATCGTATACGTTGCTCAATGACAAGGAGATACGTAGAACATTAACAGCTATATTTAAAAAAAAAAAAGTGAATGTAAATGCCAAATAGACATTACACAAACTGAAACTGCACCTCTGGGGTTAGATAGAGCAACCAAAGCAACTACAAGAACAAAATAATGTTCGTTGAATTTTAGTGTGAAAAAAAACCTGGTAAAACAACTCTCCGGCTGAAGGGTAACCTGTTCAGAAGTTCGTGCATCAGCAGCTCTTCTGTAAATCAGACCTGATGGGATAGTTTTCGCTCCCCACACACACGAGTGAGACTTAGGCCCCATGATCCTCCGTTATCCATCCCTAGGCCACTTTTGGTGGGTACTGACCTCGCATACCAGGAACCTGGCGTATCGGAGATGCTCTGTTAAAGCCGTCTAACCATCACAATTTGGTCTTTATCAAAGTCACTTACACCCATTTTTCCTGCTTCCAACAAACTGACTGTTCACTTACTGCACAATTTACCCCCCGACAACTGCCACTGTAACAAGATAATCAATGCTATTTACTTCCCCTGTCAGTGGTTTTAATGCTGTAGCTGACTGGTGTATGTTGATAATGGACTTGTCTCTTCCTATACAAGACAAACACTGAAAAGAAAGATCCCTAAATGGTAGGGAAACACAGTTCCAGGAAAAACCTCCAATTGGTTTCGAACCTTCCCATCACGCAATGGTTCTTTAAATATGAAAAAAACGTCAGACTCAAATTTCACATTTCTTTAAAGCATTGAATCGCAAACTAGTTCCCCGGGACTCCCAGACAATTCACAATTTTACTCAATCTTCTAATACAGCATTTCTCAAACTTATGTCCTTGGGACCAGTCATGTCAGGCTGTGGGGCTGCAGGGCCCTGCACATATGACCCATCCCCCCCGCACCCCCCACCCCCCGGTCACCACGCCACGGATGCGTATCTGCATAGATACATAGATAGATATTATTTTATTTATTTTTTAATATTTATTACACCACTACCACTA
>JBBPDB010000108.1:22129274-22143946 GCA_037974465.1 Brachypetersius altus | reverse complement strand
GTCACCCACAGGAATTATTTGGCAAAATTAAAATCAACATTTTAATGTGATGGGTGTGCCTGCTTTCTCGCCACTAATCGGTCGAAACGAGGAAGACACGCTGACAGACACTCGGAGCGTGTTTTCTGAGCCTGTTTCTGTCCTTTGTTTTTGTGGCTCTCGTGACGTGAAAAGTTTGGAGTAAATGAGACAAAGGGCGGGTCGGGAACGCTGAACATTCTAGAATTCTGAAACAAGGGGCGGGGTGTGAAGTCGAGGGGGCGGGGCGGGGCGGGGCACGCAGTGAGGGCATCGCTGAGATCAGACCTGATCTGACTGAATTTTGATTGGTGCAGAAGCGAGCAGGAATGGCAGGAACCCTCTCACGGACCGGCACCGGTCCGCGGCCCATAGTTTGAGAAACGCATCTGGGGGCTCCTGAAGAAAGGTTTAAGAATTACTACATTGAAAATGATTTATGGAGGGGGTTCATTATTGAAGCAAAAGTAGATCTTCTACAGTAACACTACAAACCCCTTACAGCATCTTTATATTTTAGGAATATAGGCAAAATATAACATCAACTTGGCACAAGCTTATTCAAGGCTTGCACTGTACGACTCTAACAGTCATACAGCTGACCTATAAGGAGCTCATGAAGTGGTCAGAATAGAGTGTGGCTGGTTTAGAAAACCTAAGCCCTGTTTACACCCAGCCATTTCATGTGACTCATGCATTTACACTTGTTGCTCAAATGTGTCTCCAGTTAATCAGTCTTACACCTGTTTAACAGCCGATGTTTGAAGTAATTAACCTCCTGTAGTACTGATTGTGGTCCTCAGTCATGTGTGTTAAAAAGTAATTTATTGTAGCAGGATGAAAAATGTGTCGCGCATGTAGGGGCTAATGCTTTTTTTTTTTTTTTAAGAATTTGCTTGAAACGTGGTCCAGCAAACGAGACAAATTTAGAGAACAAATTAAAAAGTCAGGATCTAAATTGAAGGAGCAGAGATGTCTCTTCTAATTGGTGGCAGTCCAGTGGATGGTTATAAAGGTTATAAAGATGTAATCAGAATCTGTGTATGAGGAAACAGTGTTATACGATAATATTTCTTCATGGACCACAGTTACATACAGCAAAGTGCAAGTTACAACAGAAACAATTTGATAAATACACAATATAATCAGAGTGAATTATATTGCTCCATAAGTATGATACTGCATAAGAGGCACTTAGTAGTATTAAACAAAGTGTGATGAATGACAGAGGCAATACAATTAACTGACATATTCCCATATTCAGCGCAGCAGGTGGAGTATTAGAAGGGATTTTGGTTGTCAGATGTGGCTTTGATGGATGGATGCATTTATTCTATTTTAATTGGTTGTTAATGTGTCATGGTTGTGTTTAGATTTTTAAATGGATCATCTCTATCCAAATATAGTCCTGATGCTCAAAGTGCAGGAAATGTCCAAGTGTAAACGGGGGCTCAGTCCCTCATATGCTGGTGGGCGGCTGCTGTTTTATGAATTTTAGAGTTTATGTCATGTTCCTTTGGTACAACACTGGTCCATAGAACATACTCTTAAGCAGGCATCTAAAAAGAGATGTTTAAGGGAGCTAATATAAGAGCTTGGGCACCAGAGACAAGTACACTATAACAAGTGAATGTTTTGTCATCCAGGAAAAAGAGAGTTCTCTCTCTCTCTCTTTCTCTCTGTCTCTCTCTCTCTCCCTCCCTCTCTCTCTGTCTCTCTATTTCTTTCTCTCTTATGTGTTTGTGTTCACTGTGACTTAAAGGAAGTAAAATCGCATTAGATGCTGAATGCAGCAGGATGTGGAGTACAAGCAGCGCAGAAAGGAAAGTTTTTCCCATTAATGTGATAGTTTGGACTCAGCACTGATAAGCTGAAACGCTTGAAAAGCACCCGGATTCATACACTTCCTTAGCCACCATTTATTTATTCATCCATTTCTCCACTGTCTTCTGATAAGCGCAAAGAACCTAGCACATACTCTCTCTCTCTCTCTCTCTCTCTCTCTCTCTCTCTAAATACATATGGTCCGCCTATAAAAGCCTTTGAATTAATGGATGTTTTACAGCTGCCTCTGACAGAATGCAGAATGCATATGAAGGCAAAGGGCTGCTGTGTATTCACTGTACTCATCTGTAATCCACAAAACTCTTTCCACTGCTCCATCACTCATCATCCTACATAATGCGCTCGATAAAGCATCCCCTTTCCCCCAATCCCTCTTTTTGCAGACGTATACACTCCCCCAAACTCCCACAGAGAGGGGGGCACCACACGGTGATAGAGAGGCACGGGTTAATTGGGTTTGACATGATAAAAACTGTTTGTTTTTCGCAAAATTAAATGCGAGCCTCCTGCCCGGTGCGAGAATTGATTTATGGCCTGCCTTTAATTGTCTATTAAAATGCAATTACAGGCTGGTGTTGGGACAAACGGAGAGACGGGCTCGGCTGATACCTCCCTGAATGTCAATGTGATAAACGTAAAAACACACACACACACAAATGAACACACACACACACACACACACACACAGGAATACACACAAGCACAAACACACACACATACTGAATACAAACACACACACACATAAAAACGCAAAGATAAATACACATGCACACACACACAAACAGACTCACGCACAGAAACATGCAAACAAACACAACCAAACAAATATATACACACTCAGTTTGTATGTGTGTATTTGAACATTAGGTGCTTTTTACACTGTGAACATTTCATGATGGAAAGTTAGAAGTCAGAACAAAATCTTTTAATTAATGGCAATCTGTGACTAATGGCTTTCATTCACTGTTAGCAACGGTAGCATGTTTGACTGGACTATTATTTTTAAAAGATTTGCATATTCATTATCTCTTTTTCAAAATATATGTACACACTAAGGTCTGCCAGATTGACATCAGTTGCTTGGTATTAGTGTCAGGTAAGGGTCTAAAGTGCAGCAGATACTGGCTTACATTTGTGCAGAACTTTTAGTCCACCAAAAGCAGTATCTGGCCAAAGCTCACTATTAATATTGGTCTGGCTGTATTCTTTATGGATTTGTTTCACAATTCTGATATGCTGTATTCACTGCTGTGTCATGAATAATTCCATGAAGAGTCGGCACAGCAAAGCATGATTCCAGTTTACATTCTGCTGCCCTTACAATAGTCATGTACTAGTGCCTGATGACTTTATCCTCCCCTTAAATGTGAAAAATTTCTAAATAACAGAAAAATGGCTAAATAACAAAATAATTTTGCTTCTACTTTACAGTATGTTAGAGCACTCATAATCATTTTAAGCTTTATACCTGCAGTGTAAAGTCCCATCATGTGTTTAGTGCCAAATGCTGTTTGTATAGGTGCATTTCAACAATAAACATTAATCAGTCACTCTATTGGTCAGTCAGTCAGTCAGTCAGTCAGTCAGTCATTCAGTGAGTCAGTCAGCTAGTCAGTCAGTCTGTCAGTCTGTTGGTCAGTCAGTCTGTTGGTCAGTAAGTCAGTCAGTCAGTCAGTCAGTCAGTCATTCAGTGGTTCAGGCTGTGGGCCAGTCAGTCTGTTGGTCAGTCAGTCAGTCTGTCAGTTAGTTGGTCCGTCAGTCAGTCTGTTGGCCAGTCAATCAGTCTGTTGGCCAGTCAGTCAGTCAGTCAGTTAGTCATTCAGTAAGTCAGACAGCTAGTCAGTCAGTCTGCTGCACAGTCTGTTAATCAGTTAGTCAGTCAGTCTGTCAGTCAGTCTGGTTTTTGGTTAATCAGTGTGTTGGCCAGTCAGTCAGTCAGTCAGTCAGTTGGCCAGTCAGTCAGTCAGTCAGTCTGTTCTTTGCTTAGTCAGTCAATCAATCAATGATCCAGAAAAAAACATCCAAAATCACTCATTTAATGTTCTTAAGGGAACCAAAATCTTATTTTTACAAACGCAACAGATTGCTACATTTTCAACAGTTAGCTCTTACTCAGACAGGACCGCTCCTGTTTCACTTGGCTGAATCCACTTAGCTGGACTATTAACTCTTTTTCCACTCACTCAGCTGAGAAACCCTTCAATCACTAGCACCGAAAGATCCTAAAACCGCCTCAATCTACGTATCTGACTCCCTTACCTGAGACCACTGATCAAGGTCTAAACATTTACGCTTATAGTACGTCACATAAACAATACGCAGCTATTAAGGGAGTAGTAAAAAAAAAAAAAGAATGAAGCTGCTTCACCAGATTATCCCACATTTGCCTCAAACTACATGCAGGGAGATAATTAACTACACATGGTACAGCTCATCATTCTGGACCAAATGTCGTTTATTCTTCTAGCTTCCTAATAATTATCTGAAATTATTTTTGAATGCAAAGCTGGTTTTATTTTGCTGAAAACACTTACTATATCTTTAAAATAGTAGTTTTTTTTCTCAGTGGCACAGTTATACTGTATGGTATATTGTTCATTGTATCTTTGCCTATTATTGCTGTTTTATACTGTTGTGCTTAAGAGACACCATCGACCAGACTCACATGCCTTGAATATGTTTGGCCAATAAACGCGATTCTGATTCTGATCAAATTTGGATGCAGATTCAGTTTGATCTCAAATCTCACAAAGGAACAGGTTATTGCTCTTAAAGTAACAGTGAAACTGAACAGCTTGTAAGAGGAGCCAGACCGAATGTCCGTTTATTTGTTTATTTCTTAGCCTGACTGTCATACCAGCAAGAGCTTCCCCCTCCTTCCTCTTCCAGTGGAGCCCAATCATAATTAACCAAGGCAGCTTCTAATTAGGAGCTAAAAATCCACACAGGAAAGACTGATTGGTTCATTTTCTCCAGCCATACACCACCTGTTTTGCTCGATTCATTACCCAATTTGTTAATTTTATCTACACGTTCCCAAGGTTTAATTAAAGGTTGCGAGGGCAAAAATGACATTTTGAAGTCTCTTTCAGTCCCACCTTTATGTCGTCTGGGTGTACCCTAATCCTAGGCATCACTGAGGCATCTATCCACCCCACTGCCCCCTTCAAAGTGTGTGTGAAAGGAGGATAGGGACAGAGGTTGGGAGATATACACTCTTGCTTGTGAGATAATTTAAACATCATCATTGTAGTATCAACACCTTACTAGTCCTTAGAAACCACAACTTTTATGCTATGTGAATATTTCATGATCAATAAACCAATAGGACTGGCTGTATATTACATGGAATAAAACCTTATTAAAAAGTGACAAACTGGAAAACACACATTTTGGGAAACAACAAAACTGTAAATGTAACATTTTTACAAATAAACAGTACATTAGGATGTTGATAAAGAAATAAGCTTATCACTAATACTATACATTCTGATAACATCAGAGATTAATTAAGACACAATATAGCTGGGTTAGTAAAGTTAGCCTAGGTAACAGAATGTTAGCATTTATTTATTTATCACAAAAACTGTACCTACATGTCACCTGTTGTGGCTTATTGAGCTCTGGTTATTGATTTGAATGTAATAAAGTAATAGAGAGATCCTGGTTGGTGCTCAGAGACAGTGGGGGGGGCGCTGGTGGAGTGAATACTTTTCAGATAATGACTCAGTCTGAAGTTCTGGGTGGCCTGAACTCTCATTCAGCTGGACTGGATAGAGAAGACATACTAAACAGAACATGGCCCAGACTTTACATAGTTCTGACTGAGATGCTCATCCCTGTGTCATCACAGCACTTTTAAAATCCTTGGGTTTTCAACGGTAAGTGCTATGTCTGCAAATAGTGGAGATGCCATTTGGGAATCTGTGTGTATGTGTGTGCGTGTGTGTGTGTGTGTGTGCGTGCGCACGCATGTGTGTAATGCATGCTGCTTGCGTGATTATTAGCTATCTCTATTTAATGGTCTCATGATGGATAATCCTACGCTTGCGGCTCAGCAGTCTACTGGGAATGTTTGCTAATTTTGCTAGCCGCTACACCGAGTGCATATGTTATTTAATATACTGTGCACATGAGCGTGTATGAATTAGTGGAGGAGATGCTCCACTACCACGAGACTGTAATGGCCCTGAATGATCTTGAGTCAATACTCTGCACTTGCTTTGATTTAGAAGGTGATAGGAAGGAAATTTGTGAAGCGGCATTTTAAACCATCACCACCTGTCCGCATCAAAACCATCAGACATCATTTATTCGCTATCTTAGAGTTCTTCTCACTGCACGCATACGCTCCCGCTGATGTCAGCTCCCAGTCGACGAGTCATTAGTTATTTCTCTGTTGCTTATTTTTCGAGAATGCCATCCAGAAAGCAGATGTTGGCGGTTTAGTGAAAATAGCATTGCGCTCTTGGGCCGCTGACAACCTAATCAATTAGAGGTGCAGCAATTTTACCATCTGGGTTAATCAACATATCCCTTCATTTCAAACTGAAGGAGAATTTTTGTTTGGAAAATGAATGGTACCTCGCTTATTCAGAACTGCAGACCTCCACCTGTGTTTGTTGCATTTTGTTTGAGCAAGATAGGGATAGCAAAAGATGTCAAAATGTTCTCCAAAAGAAGATGCCAAAGCTTTGAGTCTGCACTCATGTCAAGGTGGTCTACTGTGGGTGGGGCTTGCAGCTTGGTGTGGCTTGCAGCTTGGTGGGCTGGCAATTTTAGTTGATCCGTAAAAACTGGTGGGGGTGAAATTTACCAATCTTTTTAAAAGTGGGGGGAATGAAAGGTCCACCAACAAAAAAGCAACCCCCCCCCCCCCCATATACCCACATAACCATTTATGGTACGTGTATTTAGTACAGCAATTGAAAAAGAAATAGCTGATAATCCAGTCAAACATCTAAGCATTGGCTTGGCCAAAATATGAAAGTTTGTGATCTGTAATCCCCAGGTTCTAGCCTCGAGGACACACCCTGCTCCCTTCACCTCCTGCACCTCCACCCTCACCCACTTCCATGGAGCACCTCCTCGTCCCTCGATGACCACCCCAAAGCATTGCTTTCTGCCTAGACACGGAGTATCCCCTTTTCACGGTCCCTGTTTTTAATAAAACTGCACCACATCCATACCAGGTGGCAGCTGGTCCTGTCTGTGTCAAAACCCCCTCTGTGGCGCTACACAATACCGACAGCCAAACCTGGTCTCATACAACCCTCAAACTTTTGCCTGGTCAACAGTCATGATAGGCCTGCAGACCAGCAGTTTGACATATCTGTTATAGAACCGGTTCACTCAAATAAACAAAAGATTTTCTTAATTCCAAAAGAGGCAGAACACACTGCCCTGGAACAAAGACATCTTGTGTCAGTTTGCAAAACTCAAAGCCATCTGTGCCCTTGAGCAAGGCACCTGGCTTCAACAAATCTAGGCACAGCACACTACAGCTGATTCTGGTCAGGCTTCTGGACTTCATATAAACTTTACTTTAGAGAGATGTTTATGTGTCATTCACCCTCTTTTTAATGAACAGTGTTTTTAATGAACAGTCCATCATTACATATTATTGTGTGTTGAGGGCAACTGTTCCCAATGCCAGTCCTGGCCACCTCATACATTTCATGCTTTATCTCACTGAACACACCTGATTCAAGTAATAAACTAATTAACAAGCTCCGCATGGGTTGGGTGTACAGGGAAAGAAAATCCCAGAAATGTGCAGAGCATGGGCTTACAAGGACTGGGAAATGGAAGCCCTGGTTAAAGGTTTGGAGACACAAACAGAAAGTGATGTATTTTTGCATTTAGAAATGGACTGATCTGGTATGAGTGTCAGGCTGTTAATGCTGGATGGGAGATTGTTCATTTGTGTACATTTTGTCGTAGGTCTGTACTTTCAATTTTTAAGCTCTAGAACTCAGTGTATTAGTAAAATCTATTTTACTAATTTTTTAAAAATCTATTTTACTATTTTTTTACTAATATTTTACTAGATTTCAACTAATATAAATGGTGTGAAACTGTCTAAAACTCACCGTTTGCTGCTCGCTCAGTGCACCACCGCTTGGCCTCTCTCCGGACCCCCCTAACTCCCCTAACCTACTTCATCATTAAAACCTCAGTAGCGTTTATGATTATGACATGTTTTTTAAATAACAGTAACCTTCGTTCTACGTGACAAAGCTCAGCATGACATCTGAAACGCATCAACACAAACCAGGGGAACTTCCATATAATCAGAAAACTTTATTTATCCTGGAATAAATTATAAGGAGCTGTTTTGCCGTATTATGACAGTTTACCTTATGTTGAGCCTTAGGCACGGATTCGTACTGCTTCCGAGAGCTAATGTTACACTGTCTTTCACATCCGGGTGCAAACACAGAGGCGTCACTACTGAGGTAGCACTATTTTCCACTCTTTGATTCACTGAGTATTTTTCTCTTTGGAACCTATAAGTTTCTCGGAGGTTCATCAGAAACTTAATTCAGTATGTCATCTTCACACGCCAAAGGCATAGAGGCCTTGGAGCAATGCGAAAGCCATCAATCCTCAAGATGCTGTCAGGAAGACTCAACATCTGGCCAGTCATGCTCATTAGACTAGCGACTGGGCTGGAGGGTTGAAGTTTACACGGAAGGGGGGCAAATTGCAGAAGATAAGTGAAGCTGTGGGCGGAAGGATGGTGGATGCTTGAGGGGAGAGGAGAGGAACATTGAAAAGGAGGTGAAAGAACTGTAGGAAGTGAAAGAAGGAAAGACCTTGACATCACACTGCAAAGAAATATGGTGTCTCCATTTGTGTGAAACAGACCTGCCTAATCACAAGGCTCCAGCCACAAAACACCTCTACAGGTGCAATGATATACTGTATGTATAGCAATATTTTCATTCCGGTAAATAAAGATTCACATCCCACTCACACTGATGTTACTCCACTACATTGTCTATTTATTGTCTATTTATTGTAGTTTTTGTCATTCCTGGTACCCTGTTGCATCCTGTGCAGTAATAATACCTATAGTACAATACTCATCACTCCAGAAGGTTTACATAATGTCCACACTAGTTGTCTCATTTCACTCTGTACGTGTACACAGCTGCTGGTGACCTTGATCACTGAACATAGCAACAGTTATCTCCAAATCTTCAAAGAGAAATACGTTAATGCAGTAAGATTTTGTCTCAGCCAATTCTCAATCCTTTCTATTGGTCCAGTGGTCCCAAAGTATTTACACTGTCCAAAAACTAGACACAACAAAATACAACAAAAAATGAATTACATGTTTTAATAAGTGATGATTAGTTTTTAACTCTTTAAATGCTCATGTGTGAAATCTATTCCATGCCCTCATAATTTAAGAATAACTAGCAGACTGTACTCCACATAGTTCTGAAAAAACTGGGATTTTAAGGGGTCAACACAGCTCTGTACAAGAACTGACTAAATATATGATAGGACAGGTGTTCATTGGTATAGTTGAATAAGTGGAGATTCTCTAAATAATCTAAATTGGTTTTTTTTTAATGAAAAATCCTTTAAAAAATGTCTTTTATGGATCTTTCCAAAGAACCATTTATTTTAGGAGAGCACTTGAAAAAGAAATATCCACTGAAACTGAAAACAGATTAATTGTCTAAGCGTAGGCTTGCAGTCAGGATGATCAATCCTTGGCTTTAGAGCCCAAGAGAGCACAACTGGCCACGCTCTCTCTGGGCAGGTAGGATGGCCACCCCCCATAACTGATGTAACAGGCAGGTAGCTTTCTCCTTCAGACATCCTGAATGCTGCTCAATGACACTGTGTTAGCAGCAGTACGAAAATACTGGCCCTCACCCTCCATTCTTAGTAGCTTTCTTTGACACTGGAGTCCATCTCCTCCTGGCCTCCTGGGGCAGACTGTCCCAAACATCACTTTAAATAACCTCAGTGCCCAGGTATCTGTCACTTTCCCAAACAAGAGTCTGTTTACGAAAGTAAACACTGTGCTTCACACCCTACAGTCACCAAAGAACTGAAGCAGTAACAGAAGTCACCTCCTCATCAAAACAGATGAAAAATAAGCAAAATGACAACTCTAGACTTCTATTGGTTATAAAATACACACCGGCCGCAGATGTGTGAGAGGTTTTCAGAGGCCAAGGGGCTGAGTGTGCGTGTGTGTGTAAGGGAATCAACTTCGCATGCCCTCCAACCCCGCGTTTCTCAGGCCAGTAGGGGTGAGGTGGGGGTCAGGGGGTGTGTCATGGGTGCGGTGTCCCCTTGGTCTCCTTAATGATGAGCGATGTCCCCCAATTAGAGACGCTGACAGCCGCTAAAGTGGCCGGTCATTAATCACATGCCTGCCGCCACTGCCGCGCACAAAAATCGCACTTTGATTTATGATTCTTCCATCTCTGCTATTCCTTTCTGTCCGTACCTCTCTTTCACCCTCGCTCTCTCTCTTTTTCTCTCCCACTCTTCTCGTCTCTCACCTTCGGTCATGCTCTAGCGTTTGTGCTTGGTACACTTCTGGAATCATGGCCTTTCTAAGCAATGATAAATCAATCAGAACTGGCTGAGCCGGGAGGGGGGGGGTGACCTTTCACATACAGAAAAATATCATCACATATTGAGTAACAGACAGGACACTAAAGACATTACATCGGTGATACATGTCTAATTAGCACTCATTGCTCTCATTTTGCTCCGTATGAGACCAGAAAACAATAACACTACAAATTTTAAAGCAGGAAAAACTGTCATTGAAAGTTCAGATGGAAATTAAGTGATAACACTGAGATGAAAATTGTACTCGTCTGACCTCTTGTCCACACAAAACCAGTTTTAGGCGAGAGTGGAAATGTTTAAGCCTCCATTTTTTTGCATTAAAAGGTAAAAAGATTGAAGAAAAGAGTGTTGATCGGTTTTGGTGACAATGATGCTACACAATAGAGGCACATTCATAGTTTTGCCTATCATTGGACTGAAATGACTTCGTTTAGAGTTTGCTTACCTTCCCAAACATAGTTACTGCATGTTCCTTTGGTTTATATGTTGTTCTATTATTGTGTCTGGATATGTCAGGCTTTTTGAGAGCAATGCAGATCCGTACACCCCAGATTTAGAAGACAGGGTGAGTGTTCTTTGTTTGGAAAGAGAAATAATACTTTTACTACCTTTTCTTAATCAATATTTTTTTCTTTCCTGATGATTTTTTTGCTGACTACAACTTATCAGAGTTAGTCAGAGTAAAAAAGAAAAATAATCAATAAAAATATATTACTGTACTTATACTTCAGAGTGCAGTTACTTACTTGGGAACAGCTTAAGCTGCAAGAGGCCAATGCACAGAGAGTATAGAACTGTAGAAAGCGAATTTCTATTTGTATAAAAACAAATCCTAACTTTGCCATTAATTGATATAACAAGATTTAATGTCAAATTTGAACCATTTTTTGGTCCCTTGGTCCCAAAGTGTTTACACCATTCAAAAACAGATACAGCAACAAATTAAAACAAAAAAGAAAATTATGAGAAATGTATTTGTAACACTGTTTTTAACTCTATATACCCAAGAGTTCAAACATCTATTGCACAACTTCAGAATAACTAATGAATTGTAGTGCATTTAGATATAAAATGTAAAAACTGGGCTTTGTACAAGAACTGACGAAATATATGATGACAGGTGTCACAATGCAGCACTGTCTGTTATCTACAACTTTTTGACCACTATAAATGTACCTTGAATGGGACACTGTACCTTAAATGACACTGAATGGGAAATCTTTCTATTGAAGTAGAGAAACCTGGGACTTTGTATATAAAGAGACTAAATAAACGCATTAATACGAGAAACACAGAGTACACTAGAGACTCGTTCATACACACACAAGGAGTCCAGATGTATTAGGGAAACAGAAACTTTACTTTCTCCAAAAGTTCCAACAATATTGCCCCTTTAGTGAACCCAAACATGAGAGTGGGAAAACAAAACTACTTACGTAATCAGACTCAGCCTTGGAGTCGTAGTACTGAATATCACTCTCCTGAAAGAAAGAACAGACAAAGGTAATCATTATAACAGTGAAGAGTAAATATCAGCGTATAGGCGTTCTGTATAGAAGTGTTTTATATGAGCATGTTCTAATGTAATTCTGTTTTCTAAGTGACTGTCGGACTGTGACTGTGCTGCTGCTATGTTGGTCAAATCTCCCTTGCAAAGAGAACTGTGATCTCAATGGGACAAATCAGGTTAAATAAAGGTTTAAAAAAAGTTTTAAAAAATCAGCCCCACAATGCCCTCAGATCTGCAGTAGAAATGTAGAAATGTGGTGCCTGCATGCAGGGCGGCTCCTCGGATGCTCTTGGTTTTCAGTGCTCCCTAATGAAACACTGTGGTAATGAAATAATGACCCTGCCCTGGGGCTGCTCTTACGAGACAGAAACGGTAATCGCTCTTAATGCCGCTTGTCATTCGGTGTGATTTCGTGTGCGGCGCACCGCGCATTTTTTGATTCGCAGAGCGAGAGATTTATTTTTGCTAAACAGATTAGCGTTCGGAGTCAGGGACGGTTTGGTAACCGCTCGAGGTGAAGCGAGAGAACGTGATCAGAGAGTGGAAACAACTGCAGAACCGCATGGTGATCTGAGGAGAAGCTTCCAGACGCCACTCTGTTTTCAAGACAATGTTAAATAACGTGTCCATTACCTTCAACTGGTCAGAACAAAAAGTAGTCATAAATGATGAAAGTGGTACTGTAGTACTTTATAGCTTATTTAGTTAATTGGAGTGTAAGTAATTCAACCTTTCAGCAGATTTATGTACTTACAAAGTCATTCAGATTCATTTGATGTGAAAAACAGTCAGAACGGTTTATAGTGGTAGCCAATGGAACCAGATATCTGAAGAGCTAAATGCCTCTAAAAGCTTTTTCACAGGTAGTCATTACAGTAATGGTTATAAATACCCTGTCTGGCCCAGCTCTGAAAAGATTTGGATACATTTGTTAGTGGTGAAGAGGTACAATACCAAGGAAGCAGTTGTAGGTAAAGGAACGAAATATATATACATTTTTTTCCCACAATCATACTATTATCAACATTGCATAGAAAACTGAGAAAACGTGTATGTCCACTGGTGGGGTTGGATAATAAACATGTCTATGCGTCACAGATATCATAGAAAATTCAACACACTAACTCTCATGAAATAACACAATGTCTACTGCCCAACATTCATTGTTGGGCAGTAGACTCCAGGTTGCTTAAAGCATTTATGTGGTGAACAATCAAATGCATGTTTCTGCACTGGAGATGTGAGGCTAATGTAGCTAACCAATTATGGAAGCTCATTTGCAATCCAGACAGCATGGCTAAATCCTCACATTCTGGTCTCAAACTGTGCTGGGGTGTCAACTAATCTCTAATAGACTTACTTGTGTGGTTTCTGAGCCTGTATAGCACACTGTTATACAAAAAACATGTGTCTAAAGCTTCAACAGCCAGGCTTTCTAAAGCTTTCTATTACTGTATTTATCTATTTAATGTAATTTTGTTTAAAGATAACAGTGTCATACACTGCCAGAAACCACTTTAGGCCAAAGCTACCTAGTGTACTTAAGCTTACATTACTTGTTAGCTACATTAGCCTCGTCGCTTCAGTGGAGAACCTTCAGAAGCAAACATGCCTTGGCTGATTGTCAAGACAAGTCAAGTCAAGTCAAGTCAGGAAGATGATCAAAAGCGTTGTACAAAGTTAAATAATGTTTGACAAAAGAAACACCACCGATCCACTACTGAGAAAGCTGTATTTGGGTATTTCTTTTTGAACAATCATATTAAAACCAGTCTACTTTTAGCAACTAACTGGTGTAAATAAGATTCCATTACTTGTTAGTTACATTGGCCTCATTGCTTCAGCTGAGAAAACGTCTTGGCTGATTGAATTTGCAGAAAAAGGGGAAATTGCAAATCTGATTTCTTGTTGAACTACCTTATTAAAACCACAATCTCAGTAGGGTTTATTATCCGTCATTCAGAAAGGTTTCAGTCTATGCCTGAATGAGCCTGAATGGCTGTGCAATGCTCAAGCTGATGCTCTACTCCTCTCTGAAATGTCCTTGACGCAATTCGTCTTACATTTCTGCCGTAATTAGCACAAAAAGGAAAACAGTAACAAAACAAAAAAAGGCAGGCGTTGCAGTGAGGTCCCTGTTCTGTGCGGCATGTGATCTCTAAGTATGGCATTAGGCAGCTACTTCGCCACTCGCGTGTGTTGTGCACTGAAGTTTAAACGGAGGTTGAGAGTGGCATATCCATCTAGTCTAATGCCAGCACAGTCGCGCACAGCGGCTCCCTGCTGGCTGATCTCCGCAGGCGGCCTGGAGCTTTTCTCTTCCCTCTCTCCTCCGCTCCTCCTCTCATCCCTCCTTCATATCCCCTGCGGAGGACAGGCTCTCAAGGGAATCAGAGCTAAGCATGAGATTTGAGGTTCAGTTCTTTTATTTGGTCAGTTTTCTATGCCTCAATAAAAGGGGATAAAATTGTCTGATAAATACTGTAAATGTGAAAGTGACCATTCTGTCATATGTGAACACACCACAGCACACAGTGTGAAATTCTTTCTCTGTGTTTAACCCATTTACCAAGTGAAGCACTGGCAGCCAGTAACATGGCGCCCGGGGAGCAGTGTGTGGGGACGGTATCTTGCTCAAGGGAAACTCAGAGGTGCTTAGCAGTCTTGGGAATCGAACCTGCGACTTCCTGAT
>JBBPDB010000108.1:22112488-22129174 GCA_037974465.1 Brachypetersius altus | reverse complement strand
ACACACACACACACACACACACACACACACACACACACACACACACACACACACACACACACACACACACAGCATCCCAAAGCAGGGATGCAGTGGGAAGGCAGGCAGAAAGAGAAATAACGACAAGAGGGACAAGAGAGTGCTTGGTAAGGGAACAGAGAGGGAGAGAGGGAGGGGGAGCGAGAGGGAGAGATAGAGGGAGAGAGGGAGAGAGAGAGTGAGGGAGAGAGAGAGGATGGGAGAGTATGCTATTAATAGAAGCTTGTCTGCAGAGACCATCCTTCTGGCAACACTTTGAATGTTTCTTGTGAGGCCAGTGGGTGCAGTGTGTGTGTGTGTGTGTGTGTGTGTGTGTATTTGTGTGTGTATGTAAGTGTGTTCTGACTCTGCTCTCCTGTGTAAACACGTTGTGCTAACTGCTGTCTCCATCAACGACTCCTTCTAGAACATACATCCTGCACCATCCTGCACCATATCAAACACCACCACCCATCCCCCACACACCACATGAAACCATACCAAACACCACCACTCACCCCACCACACAATACCAAACATCACCACACACTACCACACCAACCACACCCTATTGGATATCACCACACAACACCAAACCCCACCAAACATCACCACACACCATCACACCAAACCATACCAAACATCTCCACACCAAACCAAACCCTAACGAACATCATGCACCATCACAACAAACATCTCCATGGATCACACCACCAAATTTCACCACATATCAACATACTACCATGCCACACCTGACATCTCTATACCACACCACACATCACTACACAGTACAGCCCATGCCACATATAACACCACATCGTTACACATCATCATACATCATACCACACATCACCTCCAAACTGTTTACACTATTCCTTTAAGGTGATCCTATTACTGACACAAGCAATCAGCTATACGCATTCTGAGTAACTTCTATAGGAAAGTACTGCCACCAGAATAGGGCGTTGATCCTAATAAAGTAGGTGGTGTGTGTGGGTGTGGGTGTGTGTGAGACAGAATGGTCTAAACCACAGCAGCAGTACATGCAATGTTAATGGGCCCACTTGGCCTGGATAGATTAGAAAATGAATTGTCTCAGTACAGACACCAGCTCTTCAGGCAGCTGCATGCTGGAATTATGTAAGGGTGATAAAATGACTCAGCAAACACAGAGGACACACACACACATGCACACACAGAAGTATGTATCCTTGGTCACTCTGTCCCACTGTATGCCCCTGGGCTGTGGTGCCATCTGCTGCGGCTGGTCTCTGTCTCTCTCTGCTGGTCTCTCTCAGGGCTTTAGGTTAAGCACACATTTACTAACACTAGCAATTAACCAGCCTGAGTGCAAGCAGGCTTAGATACACACAAAGACACACACGTGCAAACACACACACCGCCTGGCCCACTGATAAACTCCTACGTGTGAACATGTGCACACAGTGTTATCAGTGAACAGAATCAACCGCAGCACACGCCCCCAGCTCGTTTCCAGATGATAAGCAGACGAGGTCATGTGACCAGCGTCCAGGCTCCTCCATTCTCATCTTAGCCAGGCCACTGCAGGTTAGCTCACTGTGCTGTTGCCATAGAAACAGTCACCTCTGCTCCAGATCCTAGTGTGTATTTGTCCTCACAGCGTCCATGCGCTCACATTTTCTCTGCAAGCCGAAATGGTGAAGGACAAGCTCCGGCCTGCAGCTCTGAAATTCAGGCCTGAAATTCTAAGCCAACAGCCAGTATATCCCAAGAACATGTGGCCTGACCCACGGTGCCAAGCTTCAAGCCCAAACTCTGTCCAAACCTGATCTGAAACCTTGTAAAGACAACGGTAGATCAAATCATTAATATAAGTTAAGTATTGCGTCTTATAGTCACGTGTGAACACACCACAGCAGACAGTGAACAGTGTGATTTTTTTTCTCTGCATTTAACCCGTTGAAGCAAATGAAGCAGGGGGCTGCCACCAATGAGGGGCACCCAGGGAGCAATGTATGGGTATGGTACCTTGCTCAAGGGAACCCCGGTGGTGACACCAGTCGTGTTGGGATTTGAACCCACAACCTTCCAATTGCAGGGGAAACTCCCTAACCTCTAGGCCACCAGCTGGCTCATTCACCACTTGATCAACAAACAGGCAGAATGAAAAGGGCCCCTATCATGGAAAAGAGAATCTTGTGTGTTGTACATAAACAAATGTTACAGTTCAAGCCAGTCCATGAAGTGCAGCTATGGAAACTAAGCACATTTTGTATTCTATTAATTCACTTGTGATGTTACAAACCACCTACTCTACTTATTAGTCACACTTTCTCTGTCTATCTAAATCAGAAAACATCAGAAAACTGATACACAAAGACCAGTACAAAGTCAAAATTCAAATAAAAAAGTCACACATAACACTGAGGTAAGTAAGAGCCACACTAAGGTGGATATAAATACTGTATATAAATAAAGTAATTTAGTAGTTAACACAAATAGTGGGTTTGAACTTTGGAGTTTACAATTAAGATAAGATATATTTTATTTGTCCCACTGAAGGAAAATTTGCCTTTGCATGTAGGGACTGTAGTTCATCTGTGTTTCTGATGATCAACTGTTATCAATAGTCAGGACCCTTGCTGGACCACCAGTGATTATTTTTTGATTGCTGGATCCTTCTCACTAGGTGGCCTGGTGGTTGGGGAGTTGACTCTGCGATCAGAACGTCGTGGGTTCGAATCCTAGGACTGCTAGTGGCACCACTGAGGTGTCCTTAAGCAAGGTACCTTCCCCATCCCCGGGTGTCGTGTTGCTGACTGCCTGCTGCTTCACTTGATGAATGGGTTTAAATGCACAGACAAGAACTTCACACTGTGTGCTGTTGTGTGTTCACATATGACAAATGGATGCTTTACACATTTCTCAGCAGAGCAGAGACAATGACAAAGTCCCTCCCACCTCGTGAGAAAGAGGTCTGCTGAGTCTTTAAACTGCTTTAAATGGGAAAATCCTGATCTGCAGACAAGTCTCACCTGTCTACTTTTGCACAGAACTATATTTAGTGAATAATCAGCCTTGGTATATAACAGGCCTGAGAATTTTTTATATTAAATCAATTAATTAACATTCTTTTGAGAGTTGTTCCTTTACTTGCACTTTTAAACTCGCCAGCCTCATCCACATACATTCAGACGTCTCCCTCTTGATAAGTCGAGACACTTTGACATTTAAATGGCGATCTGTGTGTGTTATCCATGGAGACAGCTTTGACTCATATCCATATCTCCCCCAGACACACGCTAATTCATTTCTAATTACAGGACACACACACACGCTCTCCATGTGCCCTGATCTGATCTTCCACAGAAAACAGGGAGTAAAGAACTTGAAAGCTAAAGCTGCTTTTAGTTCTAGCTCAAATGAGGCTCGGTCTATGCCTGAAATTAATTAGCACAACATTTTCTTCTTTAAAAAAATCAGGATTGTTAATTATACTGTTTTTTTCTTGAAATGGAGCATATAAAAGTGAACTGTGTGCAAATAGCTCCCCCTTGTGGAAGAGTTTTTGACAGTTAAACCTGTATGAGTGAGTGACTGAGCTCCAGGCATGCTATACAAAACGAACTCTTCTCTTCATTGAGCCATAAATGTCTGTAGTAAACCACTAAGTGTGATATATCTACAACTCGTCCAAACCTCTGTGAGACATAATGTATGCAACATTCGTGGATTTCTTCTGACTTTATGTCACACTTTGGGAAACTGTGGGATTTCCAGTTATGCTGCTCTATCATGTAGGCCTAGGCCAGATATTCAGCAGGTTGTATAATAATGCCTGTTGATTCTACCAGAGAAGGAGGCTGGGCAGAGAGAGACTCTGTGTGTAAATTTGTGTCTAATTAGTTTAACCAGCCAGAATTTCAGTCCTGGGGGTTTTGTTTACAAGCTGAGCTAGGAAGCATTAAGCCCCAGAGACACTACTGTAGTGAGGCTGACAACCACCAACAAAACTTCACTGTAGATAAAACAACCAGAGATGAAAACATGATTGCTGACCTTGCATTTAACTACCTTGTTACTATAAGAGCCTACAGAATTCTGGCAGGTAAAGGCTAGGAGATGTCTGAAGCGAAGTGTTTATGACTGAGATTTTCACAGTTTCAGAATCAGAAACAGAACTTCATTCATCCCGGAAGAAATTGCTCATTTAACGGCTGCACAAACACACAGAGACTCAAACACAAGAACAATATAAAACAAAGTATAAGTCAAAATAAAACTCTCTAGAAATACTGTCAGAAATACTTCCAAAAAATTATGTGGTCAGTAAGAGAGGTGAATATAAATACTGTAGATGAATCAATAAAATTCCTGCTGAAGTAGTTTACTCAAATAGTGGTTTGGAGTTGCTCTCTGTACCGAGGTTGTTTTTATACATAAGAGTGGAATAAGTACTGATATTGCACATGATAAGACTATTGCACATTACAATAAGATATTACACACGAAATTAGTTGTATGGGTGTGTGTGTGACAGAGGGAGGAGTTATAGAATGATGGGTGAGTATGTGATGGGGAAGGAAGTATAGAGTCTGAGGGTTGGGGGAGGAGTTGTAGAGTCTGATTGATGGGTGTGTGACAGAGGGAGGAGTTATACAGTAATGGGGGAGGATGTGATGAGGAAGGAGATACAGAGTCTGAGGGTTGGGGGTGTGACAGGGGGTGGAGTTATATAGTCTGACAGGTATGTGACAGGGGAGTTATAGCATCTGGTGGCTATGGGGAGGATTAGTGAAGCATTTTATGCTGGTAAGTCTGTAGCTAAAAGTACTACAGCCACAACACTGAGTTGACTTGGATTTAAGCTGTTTTTCAGGTAAGAAACAGTTGTGGACTTCTTAAGCACTGATGTACGTCGCTCTGGATAAGAGCATCAGCTAAATGCCGTAAATGTAAATGTAAATGTAAATGTAAATGTAAATGGATGATCAGCATCGTTCATGATGGACTGAAGTCTGGATGATGTTCTCCTTTCAGCCACAGTTTCCGGTCTGTCGACCCATCACTGAGCTCCTTGGCTTCACTTGCTTTGCCCTGGTATCTGGTTTGTTCTATGCTTTACTCTATATTTGGCTTAAAACTGCAATGTAATAATGGTGACACACACCCATGATGGGAATGAAATGCAAAAACTAAGCGCCTTTGGAGGCATCTTGCATTATAACACCATAAGACAAATTACATTTCTTCAAAGCTAAGGGTAAAAAGGCCTAGCTAACCCCACTCTAGCAACGCCCCAGCGTTTAACATGTTACTTACTGCAGCAGTTATGCTCTTAAATGTCACACTCTTGAAAGGTCTGTGTTCTCAGTCTGAAATCTAGATATCAAATGCAGTTTGGTGACATTTCTTGGCCACATAAAAACAGTTTTTAATACAGCTGACTGCTAAGCAGACTGTTCAGTGTTTTACAGGCCACTTCTCCAGAAAGTGCAAAACACCTTCAGGTTGTTGCGATGGGTGAGAATGTTTTAATAAATAACCGGCTGGTCAGAATTCAGCACGATCTTCAAAGGCTTCGTTGATTCTTGTCGGCGCTCGTCCGTTTGGAGACGCTCCCTGGTGCTCTCCGTCAGAGAATGTACAATGACCCTCTAATGGAAACTGACTTTCTATCAAACACAATCACCCGTTTCATTTACTGCACTTCATTAGGCCCTACGCCGGCCAGAGAGAGAGGGAGAGAAAGAGAGAAAGAGAGAAAGAGAGAGAGAGAGAGAAGAGAGAGAGAGGGAGGGAGGGCGGGAGAGAGAGAGATAACATAACAGACACAGAAAACTAACACCCAGCCACATTGGTTCACTGTCCTTGAGTCTGTCCTCTATGGGTATACGAAGAATGATCAGTGGAGAAGAGAAATTAAGCAAAGCAGTACTGTCACAGTCGATTATATCAGTAATCGAGTGACCTACCGAATGACGATTTATCAAGTAATTCAAATTTTAAAACAAGGACACGCAATTCAAATAGATTTTCCTTCCTATTTTATTATGAAAGAGTTTGGCGTAGTTCGTAAACACTGTTTCAAAATGTACCATGCACACCCCAGACTGTACAGTCCATACCTGAGAACTAAGAAAAACAAGCCGCCATTTACACACATAGGCAGTAGCAATTTAGCTCCACCCACTCAGGTATTATAAGGAGGGTTTTGGTCCAGAGTGCGGAACCACCCAGGAATGAGGCACCATACAGTCTTAAAATGGTCATGTAAAATTGCTTTATGACCGTATTTGGTACAAAACTTTAAGGGTTTAAGATATGGGCCCTTTAAATGAACAATAAACTTGACAGACCCTTGCAGAGGTTAAAATACTAAATACTTGATTCAATAGCTAGTAAAAGAGACTTTGAAAATCATTTATAGGAAAATATAGCTGTGGGCAGCAATGAGGGGGCCAAGCAGCCTCAAGTCACCGTTGAATGGATGAAGTAATTCAAAAAAATGACATTTCTCCTGAAGCTATCTTCACTTCCCTCTGCAACAATTAATTTATGCAAGACACGCAACACACTGGATAATAAAGTAATTGAAACAGTTATTGCATGGTTGTAGGCAGGAATACTGAAATCTGTGCCAATTGACGAATGCTTTACTGAGATTTACTGGATAACTTTGTGACCTGTTAAATGTTTTGATAAAATCCAATATGGTAGCCAAATATATTTAACTTATATAACATTTCTCAGCCTTGGGACCCCTCACTGTATCGCCAGACACATTACTCCAATATTTAGGGTAAACACATGAAAGGTTATAAGCTAAAATACATAATTTCTAATTGCATCACCTAGTGGTCATTTTGTAGTTTCTTCACTCTTTGGCTCCCAATTATTAAAAACATAATTGCTGTTGTTGTCATTATTTATTATTATTATTATTATTATTATTATTATTATTATTATTATTATTATTATGGGGTAGCTGGTGCAATCAGAAGGTTGTGAATTGGAATCGTAGCACTGCTAGTGGCCCCACTTAGGTTCCCTTGAGCAAGATGCCGTCCCAACCTTCTGCACCCTGGGGGCCCCTCATTGGTGGCAGCCCCCTGCTCTGCTTGGTGAATGGGTTAAATGTAGAGAAAGAATTTCACACTGTGTGCTCGTGGTGTGGGGTGTTTAAACATGACAATAAGATGGCTCTTTATTCATTATTATTATTAGTTGTTTTTTTTTAACAAGTGGTTTTAGTAGTTGTTTTTGTATTAGTATTAGTAGTAGAAGTATTATTAGTACCAGTAGTATTAGTAGTAGTGGTGGTATTATTATTATTATTATTATTATTATTATTATTATTAGTAGTAGTAGTAGTAGTAGTAGTATTACTAGCAGTAGTAGTAGTAGTAGTAGTTGTAGTAGTAGTAGTTGTATTAGTAGTAGTAGTATTAGTAGTAGTAGTAGTTGTGGTAGCAGTAGTAGTTGTAGTAGTAGTTGTTGTAGTAGCAGTAGTATTGCTGTGGTGTGGAAAGGTGACAATAAGGGGGCACTTTACTCATTATTATTATTAGTAGTATTATTAGTAGCAGTGATATTATTATTATTATTATTACTGGTAGTAGTAGTGGTAGTATTACTAGCAGTAGTATTAGTACTAGTGGTAGTAGTAGTAGTAGTAGTTGTATTAGTAGTGGTAGTAGTAGTAGTTGTATTAGTTGTAGTAGTAGTAGTAGTAGTTGTGGTGGTAGTAGTAGTAGTGGAAGTCGTAGTAGCAGTAGAACTGTTGTTGCTATCAAAAAGCTTTGATCCTGGAGGAAATTTGAATTTTTGAGTGCGGAGAGAATGAAAAACAGACATTAGACGGTTGAGGCACTGACCCTTAACTGTAGCCTGACTCTTCCATGTCTGGGAACTTTATCACCCTGTCTGGTTCAGACAACTGATGTCTGCAGTTTTCACTGTGTTACTAAATTAAATCAGTGAACTGCTGGGCCCATTTATTCATTCTTCACCCTTTCATCTGCACATCACTAGTGAATCTGAAGAAACCTTTAGATCACTCAGTAGCTAGACCTATGCGTCACTTATTATTTTGCTGCACTATTTAAGGCAGAACACTACAGTTTGGTGCCGCCAACCTTTTTTCATTTTTGGGATAAACTGTCTGATAATGTGCATGCCTGAAACTGTGTGACAGCCATGAAATATGTATGTAATGTATATTTCTGTGTGCTTTGTCAGAGTGCATTTTTCATTCATCTCGCATCAGGCATTTTTTTGAAATGTTGCTCCACCCACGTGGAGTCACTAAAGAGCTTTTTAGAATCTAAATAAAACACTCAAACACATCTATTTCCTTGTACTAATGGCAGTTGAAAGTGAAAGTGACCATTTGTCATACGTGAACACACCACAACGTGAACAGCATGAAATTCTTCCTCTGCATTTAACCCATTCACCAAGTGAAGCAGGGGGCAGCCAGGAACACGGCGCCCGGGGAGCAGTGTGTGGGACGGTACCTTGCTCAGGGTACCTCAGCGATGTCTAGCGGTCTTGGGAATCGAACCCGGACTTTCTGGTCGAAGGGCGAATACCCTAACCACTAGGCTATCAGCTGCCCCATAAATGGTCTCACAAAAAATGGTTCATGTTCTCGGAGGCCTCACTGGGCGATGAAGCACTTTGGCTCATTCTTAAATTGTTATTATTTCTTTACATTCAGAACCAAAAATCTCAGCTTCACCTGCATATCCATCATATTTCACACGTTCATTCCTAACCCTAAACCACATGATGTTTACAACAGGATTTTCTAATTCTAATGCTGAATTTATTCTACACCAAAAGGGACTTTAATGACACTGCACTCAGGTACATAGACTTTCAGATGGAGTTGGCCCCCTTTTACTGCTATAATGGTTCTACTCCAAATACTTTGGTCTCTCAGGAGAAATTGTTTTTTTTATAACAAATTAGATAAAATGTGAATGCCTTGCAGTAGTGAATAGCTTTGGTTTTATGTTTGATTGATGACATTAATCTTTAAGTAGAGATTTACAGAAATATTTGAACTGTAACTGTGTTAAAGGGAACATTGCTGTTAAAAAGTTTCTTATTTGTTTGAAGTGTTTGTAAAATGTCTTAATTTTGTTCATATAGCAGTACTTTAAAAATAAAAGTTCACAATATTTGAATTTGAATTAATTATTTGATTTTGCATATAACAATGCAATAAAAAAAAAAAATCTCACCTTCAATACTGACTAAATTATTGCATGGTAGTTTAGACTGCACTTTTGTCAAGTGAGAAATAAGTAATATCATGTTAAACAGTAACTGAGACTTGTGATGATTAGCATTATGCTTTCACATCTCTCCAGACAGACTGTGGGTTTTGGGTTTAGAGCAGAAGCTACGGTGATCCCACAGCAGCTGAAACTGGGGCTGTAGGCGCTTGCGGGGGCGCACACAAGGGTCAGTGCTGGAACGGAGAAAAAAGACACAGGAATCCAGGGCATATGGAGGGGGGCTAGGCAAGAGCTGCAAGTCCCCACAAAGAGGAGCGGGGTGGAGAGGGGGCCTGGGTGGGGAAGGGAAGAGCCAGGTGAGGTGGAATGAGGTCAGAGAGGAGAATCACAGCCACCGTAATGTTCACCCTACGTCCAGCCTGAGGGGTGGAAGAGCAGGGCAGCAGAGAGGAGGTCCCAGGAAGACATTATCCAAATCAATGAATCAATGATGAAGCCAAAGGACAGCTTGGGGAAAGAAATGGAAGGACCTAGACTGGGAATGAGGACAGTTATAGCTGAAGGACCAGGGGAAGCCACTGAGGCCACGGGTGAACAGGACAGACTCAGAGTAGGACAGGGCCAGTGCAATTTTGTACTGTAAAGAAAGACTGTCCTAATTTTTGAAAGTGAAGTGACCAGCTGCATCGCATTGTAGGTCAGTGCTGGAGTCTCAACCTAAAATGTTAATGTTTCTGCTCAGACTAGAGTTGCTTTTCCACTACATGGTACTGACTCCACTCAACCATCGCTGTTTGGCACCTGGCACCTCATCTGTCAAGACCCCCTCGTTTTTCAGCCCATATCTGGTATCCACGCAGCTTGAGTAGCACAATTTCCTAGGTACTACATTTCAAGGTTACTTTAAAGGAAAACAAAGTAAAGTGACACATACGTGGACACAAAAAAGCACACAGTTGGAACATGATGAAATTTTTCCTCTGCATTTAACCTGTTCACCAGTGAAGCAGGGGCAGACAGGAACATAGCACCCGGGGAGCAGTGTGTGGGGACAATATCTTGATCAAGGGTACCTCAGAGGTGTTTACATGCAAGGTGTGGTGAGACAATTCTCCATGCAACATATGGCAACACTCAACAGGGTGCTAGTTACAACAGAAACAATACGATAAATACAATACAACAATGTAACAGTGCAGTGTAAGTGGGACGTACACCTTCTAGAGTGCAAATAAGTATGATCTTGCACGAGAGGCAGCATTGAACAAAGGGCAAGCAATGACAGAGACAAAACAATAAACAGACTAGGTAACAGTGTAGTGTAAGAGGGATGTTAATCTGAAACAAGTGCTTATTTGTCTAATCGAACTCGGAAAAGGTAAGAGGAGTAAAAATTAGTCGAGCCAGTGCAATGCAGTAGGAAAGTGACTTATGCCTTAATTTGTCACTCAAACTGGGTAAGCTTGTAGGTGGAATTCTAAATAAAAGCGAGGGACAAGCGACTATCCAAGTTTGAAGATGTCGCTGGAATGAAAATTGGCAACATCCTGTTGACTAAAGTACTCAAATGACTAATTTAGTCATTTATTTTCCTGAATATGTGTCCTCCTTAAGATGTATCCATATGTTCTTCCAGCATCATATCAGAAACGGTGAATTTAGTTCTGAAATTCACTCAGCACATGCACCCTGGTCCCGCTGCATCCTGTTTGTTACAAGTATTACATGTGATAATATGTAGGACTAACAACTGACATATCTTGTAATCGTGTAACTTTATTTATGGCATAATAATCCTTCCTATGCTGTATTCAAAGCAAGGCGTATCCAGGATTCCATGAGAAAAATATAATTTAGTTACCAAATTTACACTGGAGCGCAGTTTAAATTACCATTTAGACTTCAAGGCTCCGCTTATTGATTGGGCCAGGTATCTTGGAAAAGTGTGAACTTGTATAATCTAGAAAGAGCCCCTTTGTGAAAAAAAAGGCTAATCCACACAAAGCCATGCTTTGTAAGACACTGGCGATCAATTCCTCTAGTTACTGCTGTGAATATGATTCTAACAGTGCTGTGGTTTGGTGGCAATACAGTGTTAAAAACTCATTTTCTGCCTGAGATGGAATTCCAATTGCCCTCAAATGAGTTACAGCAACCTGGCCTGTCTGCACGATACACCCTTTCCTGCATTGTTCTGCTGGGGAGAGATTTAGCAAAGTGACGACTTTACCCGCCGCGCCATTGAAGTGAAACAGAAACAAAACTGTCGCAGTGAGAAGAGAGCTGGAGAGAGATCCGATCTGAAAGGTGAGAACCACAGTGAGGGAAGGGAGGGAGCTGTTGGGGCAATTAAACCAGCACATCAAACGTAATGCCTTAATATGTGAAAACACCTCACATGTGAGTCTGTGTGTCTCCAAATGATCCTTTTCCTACCTGCCAATTTCCAAGTGGGATTACTGTGTTGATTCCTACAACTCTTTAATTATGTGAACTTGCAAAGTAAACATAACACTTCGCTGACAGCTTATTCTGCTTCCTCCCAGAACTTATTTCTTTATGTCTTTTTTCCTGTCCAGCTAGGTGACAGGCAAAGCAGAAGAAAAAAGCAAAACATGTCAGAGACTGTAAAAGAAAAGGCAAGTCAACAGATAGGTACACTGGAGAGGAAGTACGTTTGATGACTATGTAGAGAAACAATGAAACCATTCAGCAGTTCAGTTCAGCTTGTACAGCCATTTTTACTCAAAACCGCTTTAAAGCTGAAACGCAGCTCCAATTTCCTACTAAACAAGAGTGAAGGGGAGAGTGGAAACTTCTCTACAATTACGAGGACAAAATTTAGAAAGAAACTGAAGGTTGAAGGGATTAACTTTAATGAAATGATGAAGAAATGCTAAGTGGCATCCAAACTCAAAAAGAGAAAATAAATAAGAGCATGAGGAAGAATCAGTGAGAGGAGCCAAGACTCAAAAGGAAAGAAGAACCACAGAGCAGAAATGAGATTCAAAGGAGAAATCTCTAAGAGCATGAGGACAAAATGCTGAAAAGGCCCAAGACTCAAAGGGAAAAACTAGAGATTCTTGCAAACATTTGCAAGTGACTGCATGTTGACAGTCTAGAAAAAGTCCATTAGAAATCCATAGGAAGAACCACTGAAAAGAATCAAGATTTGAAGAAGAAACTCCTCCAGAGAATGTGAAAGAAAGACTAAGGAATGAAAACTCAAAAAGGAATAAAAGAACCACAGCTGGCAAATACAACTCAAAAGGAGAAAATCTTTAAGTGTATGAGGAAGAAACACTGAGAGCAACCAAGACTCAAAAAGAAACTGTCTAAGAGCACGAGGAAGAAACTGAACCAAAGATGAACTAAAACTCAAATGTAACATATGACAGTATATTAGATCATCTGTAAGAACCACTGAGAGGAACCAAGACTCAAAGGAGAAAAGCACTTTCTGTCGAAGCAAGATTGAAAACATAAATTTAAAAAAACTCTTAACTGTTTTCCTTACTTGTCCATTAACCTCTGACTTTTTCTTTCTGACAGGGTTTGTTAAGGTGTGTAACTTAGCTGGCAGTAACTTGGTTAAAAGCAGATTGGTTTAAGTGTATCTTTACAGGCATGAAGAACAGATGTGTCTTCTGTTTTCTGATTCTGATGTGGACTACTTGAGCACTGATGTATGTCGCTCTGAATTAGATCGTCTGCTCAATGCTGTAAATGTAAAACAGCAGCTTGCCAGGGTCATTTGCCTGCACTGCTTTGATGCATGTCAAGCTGCTCAATAGTTGCACAAAATGTAAAGATTTGTTATGTAGTGTTACTCATCAAACAGGGAGTCCTTTTTTCATCGTGTGGGTTGTGCTCTTGAGCTGCACCTACTTGGTCTGTCAGTCGGTTCTTTAGTCAGTTGGAGTTTAGCTTGAAAAGAAATCTTGAAAAGATATAACAGATCTTGTTTTTGTATTTTAAGAACAACTGATTTGACTATGTAAGGTGACCACATAGTCTTGTTTTTTTTGTTTTAAGAAATTTTAACAAAGTGAAATGTTCTCCTTGTATTTGCAGATAATTTTGCTTATTTTGTTAAATAGTGGTGTATTAGCTCTAATCTTGAATCACCATTAACCGGTATGATTGAAATTTAATGGAAAGTAGTTCTACGCACTGAAGTGTTAAATCTAAACTGCACTACTATCTGCTGTCGTGCCACTTGTCCAATGTGTGTTACCCTATAGGCAGCTGCAGTGCCTTTTTACGGTGCCTCCATTTGGCAAAACTGATGACAATAACTCCAATAATAATAATAATAATAATAATAATAATAATAATAATAATAATAATAATAATTGTTTGTTATTATAATTATTATTATTATTATACATTTTATATTCTATGTTATTCTATGGAGGATGATATTTGCCTCTGTGTGTACTATATGTATATGACTGGGATGAAAATAAAGCTCTACTTGACTTGACTTGTTATTGGGCTTTTCTAAATACTGAAAGTCCCTTTATAAAGAAGAGACAAAAAAGGCAGAAATATAAAGAAGAGATAAAAAAAAACAAAAAAAAAAAACAAGATGATAGCACCACAATAACACCACACAGAATAACACAACAGAACACTATCAACAATGTAAGCTAATTTGAAACGGTCTTAAGAGAGTGTTTAAAGGAGAAGAGAGATCCTGCTGAGGAGTTCCAGATAGAGGGCAACAACAGCTGGGCCCGGTCACCCCAGGAGAGGTGTTTGGTTCTTTTAGGAAGGGAAAGGAGATTAGAATCAGTGAAGAGAAGAGAGCTTTTGGAAGAGTGACTACAGAGAATATGATCTAGATATGATGGCGCCAAACTGTGGAGATTTGTAGGTGAAGTTTAAACTGAATACGCTCCTAAAGAGGAAATGTGTGGGGCTCTTTAAGGAGAGGGTGATGTAGCCCATAGTCTGAGACGAGGTGAGGAGAAGGGCAGACGAATTCTGAATGTACTGAACTGTCTTTACCGTTTTGGCGAGGAGATCAAAAGAATGCTATTCCAGTAATCTAACCTAAAAGCATGGATGAGAGCTTCTGCAGAGGAAAATGAGGGGAAAGAACAAAGATGACTAATGTTTTTTTTAGGTGAAAGACGCAGCCTGAGTGACCCATAACTGAGCGAGCTATACCCCGGTGTGTGTGTACCCGGTGGGTGTTCTGTTTCAGCAGGTCTCACAGTTTTCAAATATGAGAGCATATGACGTTCGGGAGAAGCTAATTTGCTTCTTAATTTATTACATTTTTTTTGTCTGACTATTAAATAGTTCTGACTTGTCTCTAGTGGGTGAGATGTTGAAATAGGGTTTACATCTACAGGTTGCAGATTAGATGTCTATGGAGTTCGGTGAAGAAGAAGGGAATTTGGAGGAGCAGAGCAGAGCTGGGGCTTAACTGGAGAACGGCAGGTCAGACGAGGACAGGAAGGAGCGGCAGATCAAAGCGTATGGGAACCTTTTAATTCCTTTTTGTACTTGAATTTAGTTTGAAAATCCATTTCTCCAAGATCATTAATGAAAAATAAACATCCTGATTTGCAGTGTGCCGCAGCTCCTTTAAAAGCCTGTTAGCGGAGACCTGCGTTAAAACACTCGTGTTTATCGTTCGGCAGACCTGCTGGAACAGAGTGCACGGCGGGGGCCCGAGGGTGCGGCTCACTCATCAGCCAACAACCCCTTTCCCACGGCTTTTAAACGATTACAGAGCACTTGAGCTGCGTGCAGATGTTCATTTGTATGCCAATAAACAACTACATGGCTAGATTAAAAAGCTAAAATAGGCAGCGTCAGCGTCGAGACAGCATTCCCTCTGCACAGTGACATCTCACCGCTTATCAACAAGAAAGCAGGAAAAGACTAATGTTAGCCACAGACAAACAGATGGAGGACCAGAGAAAGTGTGTGAGAGAGAGAGAGCGCGAGAGAGAGAGAGAGAGAGAGAGAAAGAGAATGAGGAAGGAGGAGAAGGAGGTTGCCAGTTTGAGCGATTAGTAAGAAACAACTCAGTGACAGGTGTGACTGGTCTTTTAAACTAAAAGCTTTGTATGCAAGGTATTAAATCCTATTTATTTTTTTGCAGGCATTCAATTTAGAGGTATTTATTTCAACATAGAAAAGCACCCAGGCTCCTGACATGGACATATTTCACACACAACACTGCAAAAGCTTTTCATTGTCAGTTCAGCTGGTAACTGAAAAAAGGGTCAAGATTTTTTTCCCACTGGCAGCTTAGATGCTCCTGATTTTCCATTAAAACACATCACATTTTGCAACAGTCAGAAACAACACATAAGGCTTAAAGCAGAACAAACGTAAGAAGCCAACATCAGCTCCATCATAAATACAGTAACTTTGTTAGACAAGAGGTCCTGCCACTTATTAGTGTTTTATGCAAAAATTTAATGACCAGCTTTGATGCTATTTCTGTTGATCTCTTGGTTATGGAGCTTCTAAATCAGTAACAGAGTGATTCCTTCTATCAAACACTCAAGTCAAGTACGTCTATTGTCATTTCAGCCACACACACAGTACACAGTGCAACCAAACAATGTTCCTCCAGCACCATGGAGCAACGCAAGAACAGAAACAGAAACACCACGAGATTACACAAATGCAGACAGGACAAAATACACAGAGCACAAAAATTTATTTCTCTAAAAATACAGTCGACATTTGAATGAATACAATACTGCATTTTTTGCAGCAGAGTCAAAAATAAAATCCAAAACCAATCATCTAGATCTGAATTTGACTCTAAATTGTCTAAATGGAAGAAAACACAATGTTATCAATATTAATATTATTAAATAAGTTATGAGTTTCAGTATTTTAATGTTTTTTTCTATTACATATACTTGACATGTACCTGAGCTGTACCCATGCTGCTCAAACACAAGGACAAAAGCTTTTTGATTGTCTGAGCTCACGATAAGTTTCAGTGGGGGGTTTAAATGCCCTGAGAGACGTCAAGGTGGACCAGGACATCGCTAACAAGTTTGGGTTAGGTTTTCATCACACTGCTAAAGAATGCAAAGAAAAAAATCAAACGAGACCATAAATAATAAAAGACCACAATAACAAAAGCATCTCTGACAAAAAAAAAAACGTTCCAGTGGTTCGACTCCATGGACGCGGTTTTGGGACGACCGGCCATAAACTGTGGAGAGAGCTGAGTCAGAAACTCCGTTACTGAGACACACTAGAGCAGTGGTCCCCAACCCCCGGGCTGCGGACCGGTACCGGGCCGTGGGTCATGTGGTACCGGTCCGCGGGCTGCACAGAAAAAAAACGTGGATGTTATCCGTGTTCTGTTGTTGTCGGCTCGTTGTTATGGAAACGCTGTTAATAAAGCTGCGAGTACACACTGGATTTACATTTATTATTATATTTTAAAGAT